>CM036242.1:19324123-19644123 GCA_020698575.1 Bostrychus sinensis
AACATTTAGTAACATGTAGGAGTAAAACACACATCAGCTCTTAAATATATGGAACTATCATAAAATTAGGAGGAATTCATCTTTACAATTATATTCATACTCATACAATGTAAAATAACCTAATCCTTCTCCTTTTCTTTGTGCTGTTCCTGGTCTTCCTCCTGGCAGCATAACCTCACCATCCTTCTGTTAGTATATTCACTGTCCCATCTCTGTACATGTCCAAACCCTTTCAATCTGACTTTATCTCCAAAACATTTCACATGAGACTCTGATGTACTCATTCCTAATCCTATCCATCCCTATCACTTTCAAAATGAACCTCAACATTTCAGCATATCACAAACTAAAAAACAACAGCCTAATAATTTGGAAGGGATTAATAGGAATTAACAGTATGATATATATATATTTTAGATAGTCAAATGTATCTATCTTGGGTTGGAATTTGCAACAAAACAAGAAGACTTTCTATCTTTCCCATGTATTCCCATGTGGCTCTCCTCATCTCTCCCTAGAGATTTCAGTTGATATCCTAAGATTGGGATTAAATCCCAACCTCGGAGGGGGGTCCCGGTATGTGGTAAGAGGAATGCAGGATGGGGGTATGAGGGGCTGGTGAAGCAGCTTCTCCTACTTAGTGGCTCATGGGTGTAATTCAATCACACCTCCATAATTCCCCTGATGTGAGAGTCCAATCCCCACTACACCGCTCAAGTACAGACAGACAGACAGCAGCTCAGGCTCATCCCATATTGAGGGTCTCCTCCTGGGTGGGCTTAAAAACCCACTGCTGGCTGCAGTTTACCTGTGTCATTTAAATAGGTCCATTATTTTAATTGAAAAAGTTACCTAGCCGCCAAAGGCAAACAATAACAGTGCTGGGTAGAAAAAAAGGAAAAAGGTATTAAAAGAAAAACAGCAGATGGTGATATACATGGCAAAAATGATTGTTTATACTTACTGTTTGATTATATGTGATAATGAAAGTGTGATTCCTCAAGGCAATTAGAGTGTGGCAGCCATATTGTGAGAGGACAGGGGAAGGACGACACAGGCTGTTATGAAGGAGCGCTTATCAAATATCTCCGCCGGGGTGATTAGTGTAATAAGACACTGCAAGGTGAGATAGGCCACTCGCACTGTTTTATGTCTGCTCATGCGTGGGGGTGCAAGTGCATGTGTGTTGAGGTTCAAAATTAGGAGTGTCTGGCAAAGCAACCTCTTCTCATCCCAAGGCCTAATTTTGCAACTATTGGTCACTAGCCAAACATGGATGCTAATGGCAGCCTTTAGCATGCCTTGTTGACACATGGGTTTCCAAACCTCACCATAGTGTTACTATTGTGTGCACTGTGGCTAGTACTGAAGTACTGAGCAGAGATAAAAGAAGTGCTCGAAATCTGAGTAAAAGTGAAAGTATTGTTAGCTCAAAATAATATTTGCCCTGTGGTCAATGTGGGTTCAATTTGACTTTATTTATCTTCATCTTCATATGGAAATTGAATTGTTAGGTTGCTTCAGATTAAAAATAAAAGTTAATAAACATTGGAGTTATATGTAAATATATGTAAGTAAATTACTTCAGTAAAAGTATGTAGTTACTGGAGTGTCTTGGTGGTGCAAATATTATGTACTTATCAAGGGTCAATTTCTCTTTCATCCTGCTTTCTGTTGTTTTAAATTATCTCAATCAAATAAAGGCAAAGAATGACATTTTAAACATATCTAGTTACTTTCTACCACTGGTACTGGAGCCACATTTTCCCTCAATAATCCTGGACTTTCAGATTAAAGTACACAAACATGGACACAGTGTTTTTAATTCTTGATCTGGTAAAAGTTGGGTTTATACTGTTTATTTTTGTAACATTGTGGTTTTCCTTCTACTGGGCACTAAATGTGAAGAGACAAAACATCCAAATGACATTTGCTTTAAATGTATGTTTGTATGTATGTCATTTAGTTTGTGATCTGCTAATGTGACTGTGAAGACAGAGGGCAGATTGGAGGCACTTACCCCTGGCAGAGTCTTCTGTTCATGGAGGGCGCTCTGGGCCTTCAGTGCTGACTCTCTGGCACAGTATGTTAGAAAGGCACATCCTGCAACATTGAGAGACAAGACAGATTATAGCTTCACTACTAAGCTGTTAATAACTGTTTAAAAACAGCAACAGAAAACATATAAAAATTAGTAAACAAATAATTTATGTGGTTATGTTTTGGAGAGCTTAGCAGTCTTTTTTCAGTTGAGTTGAATGTGTACTGTAGTAGGAAGTGAGCTGCTATAAATATAAAAGCATACACTCAGATTTGGAAAATAAATACATTTGTCACCAAAATTTGTATGTAAGCCCATCTAGAAAATATAAAACATATGTCATTCAAACACACAGAGAAATTAAATGTGTATTCAAAGCCATCACCTGTCTTGTACACATGCATCTCCCAACAACTAAAGTTTTATAAGTTTTTGTCACAAGTATTTATCTAAGTGCAACTATATCATTAGATAAATCATCAAACTGCAAACTCAGATTTTCCATCACTGCCCTCAATAATTCTGGACTTTCAGTTCGACATGGACTAGTATTTGACTTTGAACTTAGTAAAATAAACTGTGGGTTAAAATTTTTTTATGCTTGTTTCCTTTGTGAACTAAATGTAAAGAGACAGAACACATTTCATACATAGGATTCAGCGTGTTTTATGCAAATGCACCTAATGCATCCCACATATATAGTTGTCTTATCCCACATGGATCTATAATAGAAGAAAGAGCACCAAATGTAATTTCTTTCTATCTAGGTTGAGTCCTAATTCACAGTGTCAACATTTTTTTTTTAAATCTCAGATGTTTAAAACAACTTGAGAATGTGTCACTAAGATGAACCAAGGATCAGCACACAGTTTTCTAGTGAATGTCACTCCTATAGCTATGAATATGTGCAAGGAAAAAGGCCACGCTTTTCAAAACCTTGTAATTAAAATTCCTCCAGCCATCTCTTGAGACTTTTGAAGTTTAAAAATTCAGTGTAAAGAGAATGAATATACGTCAGTAAGTGACAGCTTTCATTAAAGGCCGAGTGCTTGGCCTGTTCTGTGCTTGGTGGAGCTGACAGTGGGTGACCCCATTCAATAGAGGTTTTGCACTGTGCAGCATAATTTCCCATTACTACGTGTCACACCTGCCGCCAAGGATTCCCATGGGAATGACACAGACTCCCTCACATACACATACATTAACAAATGATACCCAGTTTGCGGCGCATAGCACCCATCACCCCTGAAACCACTGCACTCTGGCACCCGGCCAAAGAGAGCTTCCTTTCACTACAACCTTCACCCACCTCCACAATGAGGCAGTAATTCAAGAGGAAAAAAATCACCCGAACGACACTGATGAAACAGCATGCCACACAGCAAAGCAGAAAAGTTTGGGTGCCTAGGGAAACACTCTTCATCCTTTGTGAAATTACAAAACTGTTGGACAGGAGTCAGCGCCCCCTCGGGAGCATGTCCCGGTAAAGCTTATGGTAATTGTGGGATGACACTCTCTTCGCCACTGGCTTGACATTTGCGTTTATATTTTTCACCGCTATGCACACTGATCACATGCGATCAAGCTATAAAGTTTACCCTTTCAGAAGTCAAAGTTTCTCAATGACAACAATAATTATAAAAAATACTAATAATCATCATCATCATCATCATCATCATCATCATCTTTCTGAGCTTGGGGCCAGCACAAAGAGTATACTGGCTTGCAGGGGGCCTGGATTAAACATAATAATAATAATAATAATAATAATAATAATAATAATAATACATAACTGCTAGCAAGTTATGGTGATGATAAATGAATGAATGAATAAATTATTTTGACTATGCATTCAAATTAAAGCCACAAAAACAGAAATACACAAAATGTCACTTAAAAATGTACATATTTAAAAAGGAGTGGGGGGAAGTATTAACTTATCAGATACTGCCCCTTTTCCATATGGATCATATCATCAGCTCATATCAGTTCCTCTTTTTCCTGGCATACTCTAAAGAGTATCTAATTCATCAATTTGTAATTCATGATTTACATCCATCAAAAAAACTGTTACCTACACAAACTGTACAAATATCTATATCTACATACCTACAACCAAAAATGCATGTGCATAAACACCTAATATACTCATATACTCATACCCTTATACACTGTATACACAGATAACAGTAATTCACACAACCTTTGGTCCGCTAGCTTTTGTGCAAACTCTCACATTTTTGAATTTCAATGATCTCCTAAAGTTGTATCCTTTTCAATCATGATAATGATGATGATACTACTACTACTGCAACTAATAATAATAATAATAAGAAGAAGAAGAAGAAGAAGAAGAAGAAGAAGAAGAATCATCATCATCATCATCATCATCATAATAACTGGTAGCAAGTTATGAATAAAGAGTTGATAGTTACAAAATAAAAATTGATTTTAAAAAACTCCACACTACACTATTTGAAAAATATAAATATATATATATAACTATATATATTCTATCTCTTTGGGCCCCAAGTAAGCCAGTTGTACATTAGATGAGTTTGAGAGACCAAAGAGAAACAAAATCATGATGCTTCGGAGGAGATAACAGGGATTTAGCAGCTGGTAACAGGGTACAGCTGTCAGCTCCAAACTCCAAAAGTTGACTAATTGGCATGGAATTAAATTCATATTTGATGTTATACAGCATTGTCCCTCCCTTTTCAATTCAGCCATACAAAGGGATCTTTTTAAAAAAAAAAAAAAAGAACTTTAATTTTGTCTATAGTGATGCAACAGAGAGTAAAAAGATTTAGGATGTCGGCCTAGTACTGCCACACCAAACACTTGACAAGATTTAAGTCGTCTCATGGGTTTAAAGTTTTGCTGGTTCTGCTTCTGTTATGTAAGGTTAAGTGGGGTGAAAGTAATACTTTGGTAATCAAAGACAATTTACTTCACTATAATTTCTGCCGAGGACAGAAGTTCAACACATTGTATTTAAGGCCGTTCAGAGAAGCATCGCCGGCAAACACTTCCAAAGAGGAATGTGTCTGTGCATTTGCTCAACACATTTGTGGTAATTACTTAAAGAACTTTCCTACTTGTAATCGTTCTTGTTTTAAAATGAAAATTAGAATGTGCGCACTACTGCTTGCACCCAGGCAATAAAAGCTTTTAAAGGCGGCGGGCACCTGTAATTGAAATAACTTGTGAGCAAATCTGTATAAAATTTCAAGTTACTGGCAGTAAATTCATGGACAGTTTGCTCTTCTCCAATCCCCTCACTTCTAAAGCAAAGATGTCCATTAAACTGGAAAAACAATGCAAATAAATTTACTGAAAAAGCACCCCGATGTTTTATGCAAATGTAGAGATGAGATCCTGACCCTCTTAGGCTTTTGGCACTTGATGTTCCCATATTAACAACACATTACCTGTAGCACATCCTCTTTTTTTTTTTTTTTTTTTTTAGCCGTCTATCCATCTAC
This sequence comes from Bostrychus sinensis, assembly GCA_020698575.1. Classification (NCBI taxonomy): domain Eukaryota; kingdom Metazoa; phylum Chordata; class Actinopteri; order Gobiiformes; family Eleotridae; genus Bostrychus; species Bostrychus sinensis. Next base: position 19,329,653 of record CM036242.1, read on the forward strand.
ATTCAGTTCAGAGTGGGGAGCTGTCTGCTTCACACACAGCCTTCTCCTAATGATCAAAGAGGTCATCTGTAGACTTAAGCTACACCTGTCACTCAGCCAGCACCAACTGTCAGTTACTGCCCAGCCCTTTCTAAAACACTGTACTGTAGACACAGCTTCAAACAAACATGTACTGTACTCTGCAAAAGTCTGTTTTTAAGATGGTTTTAAAACCAGTGTAGAGTGTAGACCTCTCCCAAGGTACGGGTTCTGATGACTTAAATGAATGAATAATGCACCAAAATGTAACGTGGCTTTGAGAGTCTAGAAAAGACTAATGCATTATTATTAATAGTATAGACTCTACTCAAACTAATAATTTGTTGTTTTAGTGAGTGATGTTAGTGTGTTCAGTTCATGCATCAAATCCCTAAAGCACTCCTTCATCTACATAGTGATCTGGAGCCACACAAAAATGTGTCATTTTGTCATTGGCCCATTACTGACCTTTCCTGAAATGTGCATAAGAAAAATAAAAAATAAAATTAATTAAAGCACTCTTAGTTAACAGTATTTTCATCCCTTATTAAAAACGTACAATACTGTACATCAACTGTGACTATAGTGTGTATTGCAAAGGTAAAACAGACCAATGTTTTTCTTTTGCGGATATACGAGTCATTTCAAATTAGATGTTAGTGCCCTTTTGCGGTTTACTTTTGACATTTCAATGGCTTAGTGGATTTTCTATGTCAATTTTCCAGGCTATTTACAGTCAATTACATTGCGCAGACCAACCAAGGAGAGCAGAATGGATGAGAATATTTAACAACTCTTTGTTTCTCTTCCTCCTGGCTGTGTGGTGCTGCTCTAAGTCCCTCCTCTCAGCACCAGAGACGGATTGATAGATACCGCTACTCAACCGAAAGATTTGCCCCCCACCAACATTCAGCGTGTCTGAGCAATGCATGCATTCTGGCACTGGCACTAAGTATTATGATAATGTAGTGCTTAGCTAAATGACCGATGTTAAACAGTATAACCTGGCTGGGCAGCACACCGGTCCGGCAATAGTGTCAAGTCATCCCACTTGCTGCAGAAGGCTCCTGACAACACACACACACACACACAGGACAACAATGTCTGACAACTACAAGGTCTGATATAATCACCTGTTACAAGCAGGAGATCTGGAGGCAACCAGATTCTTAGTACAGCCGCATTAAGTTGTAGAAAAAAATATGAAATTCCCAAGACAACCACAAGTCCCCGGAGATCCCAGAAATGCCCAAAGTTAGAATTCGCAAAGCACAAAACATCTGCTCTAATTCATGCATTATAATCCACATGAATTAGTCATGAGCAAACATGCCATATTTTGATCTGCCTTTAAGTCTATAATTATAGTGTAATTCTGTGTGAGGAATAAGGTATTACTTTACATGTGCTCTATAGCCATACACTCCATCTGGTTAATACTAATCACTTATTTCTGAATTCTGAAATCTGGTTTAAATGAAGGCACTAAAGCTTCATGAACTTGGATTGCACAGCCAAGCTCATTACAACCTCCTACTCTTATTACACTTATATGTTTGTGTTACTGCTTATGAACAAAATGTGGATTCAATCTGTGATAATGTTATCTGCAGGCTCCAAGGCCTTTATCATAATAGCCTTCCACTGTGTGCTGGCATATTAAGCATTTCTCCGAACAGTGAGATGCACTGTAAGGCACAAATGTGCAACAGTTATACTACACAATTTATATTACTATCACTTTCTGAATCGCACATAGATACACATTCATATACAATACACGATAACAACAAGTTGATGTATATATTCCATTGTATGACATTGCACATACTTAAGCAGAACTATATACTAATGTGGCCAGTTGTATCCTAAACCTATTATTTTGAGTTCCCCTTATACAGAGGTCTTTTTTAAATCTCCTCTTGTCATTTCCTGCTCACATTCACCCACAACTAATCCCATTTTCTTACTTTGCATGCTTCATACAGGTATCACACATTGATGCAGCAAGAGCCATGAACATAGTTGAGGTAAGTGGCCAATAAGAAAAACTCATCCATATAATGCATTTGTGAAATTTTATTAAAAGTGCATGCCTGCACTCTCAAAGTGACTTTGAATGTCACGCAGGATGAAGTGGGCATAATGCATACATCAGAGGGACCTTGGAGAAGCATGATTGGAGCAGGCATACAGTCTGGCTTTGGAAAAGGATTATCCTGCTTGAGGTACACGTCCCCCTTCAAGTGTTGACATTCAGGGATGGTGGAGGACAGGCGTAAACAACACAAAGATCAAGAATATTGTTTTAATCGATCATAGAGCTCTGAGGAGAAGAGCAGTGGTAAAAAGGGGAAGTAGCCAGACATATGATAGTTGTTGGAGAGGAACAGGTGGCGCATGGAGACCTTCAGGGTCCGTGCACACACAAGAAAGCCACAGCGAGGTTGTTTCTCCCACTAGAGCGCTTGACTCGGGCAAATCAATAAGATCATGAACTGTGGCCACATGTCATACATAATTTGCCTGCTTTCTGAATACATTATTTATGCAAGTAGTCAAGTGATGGTGAACTTAAAGGATCCTACTACTGATACCTAAACGCGTATTAGTAATATAGAACAGTATTGCAGTAATTATGAAGTGCATAAATAACTTTCTGCTGTAGCAACACACTGTATTGTACTGAACATTTTGTTCAATTTACTGCTGCCATGAAATATACAAAAAAAACAGAATGAAGGGGGTAATTGTTATATTAATTTACACCATAAATTTGAATTTAGTGCAATGTTATAAAATAATAAATTATATAAGTTTAAGAAAATAATACAATATATGTTATTACATTTGTGGCTTATTGTTTTTGGAGAGGTGAAACATATGACCCAGTAAACTAACAAGAGCAAATTCAACTTGTATTGGGTTTAAATAATAAATGTCTCTAGTCTGTGCAACTGTGAGAACAGGAACAGAAAGACATTGCAACAAGCATCTTAGACTTGCCTGTTCTTTAGCTTATACTTAGGCCTACATATAAGAATTTAAAATTGGAAAGTTTTTCAAAAGTACTTAAAAGCAATTTCGTACACTACACGTTTGAAAACGCTACAACTGTTAAGGAAATAGGAGAAATAAGAGTCACTGTCCTTTAATATAACTGTTGAGAAGAATGGCCCAGCTGTGATCTTTCACTAATAACTACCCCTCTTCGGACAGAAAGGGGGTTTGACAGGACCAACGAGGAGGTAGCCTGCTGGATGTCAAGCTCTACTATTATCCCGCTTTGTACTTCCTGACTGCACGCCAGCCGCCCACAGAGCAGCGGCGTTACAATGCAGCTGCCATGTAAACACTATTTTCCAACACTAATGACGTGCTAAGAAAGTGGGCTAGCAGCGAGCCAGCACATGTACAGCGGCTATAGCGTCCACGCGTGTCCCGCCCCCTTCCTTCCCCCTTAACGGGAGCCAATGTAAACACACAAAAGCAGCTGTAGTATTCACATGCGCGAACAATTAACCCCACTTCACTTCCACGTGTGAGGAGAAAGTGCCTCGGCCAAAACATACGTGACATCACTCTTGTAGGTAGGGAGATGGAACAGCGTAACAACCAACCTTTATGCATTCCCGTGAACCTGTCTTTCAGTACAGTGAGTTCGTATATCTTTCCGAATTCCTCAAAGAGCGGTTTGAGGTCTTTTTCCTCCAGGTTGCGGGGGATTTGGCCGATGAAAAGCTTGATGGCGTCGTGGTCCTTCATTGGGATGGTGTTCTGGCCGATGGTAAGCCCGTTCATCCTGCCGGCGCTGTTCGTGGTGCTGAAGCCATTCTCTTGCTGCACTCCGTTTGCAGTGACTGTAGCCATCTTTCCTCAATGGGGCCGGCTCTCTCCTCTCTCTCTCCACTCTATCTCTCCTCCTACCCCCCTCTCCTCACAACTGCACAGCGCACACCCCCTTGTCTCCTCGTTATATGTCCCTTTCCTCCTCCCTCTGGCTCATCCGTCTCCTTTCCTTCTCTCTTTGGACTAAATCCCCCTGTTTGGACTCAGCCACGTCGATTTCATTATTTATTTTTGGACTATGCGTTTTGTGTTTCCATCTTTTTTTTTTTTTTTTTTAAGTCCAACCCCACCCCGCCATCCGCCCACAACGTCCCATCAGTTGCCACTCTGGCCGTGACGTCACTCGCACTCCTTTAATAAAGCCACGCCCACGCAGCATAATAAGTGACGGGTCGACCAATGGGAGAGAAGCGAGGCTGAGAACACCACAGGACTGAGTAAGAACGCAAACATTTGTGTGGAGTGGAGAGCTTGGAACATTTAAATTCTGAGCTACTATACAGAGACTATGACAGGGCTTCAAATATGGTTTCTCATAATAAAACGACAGCATTAAATGTGTCATAGACACATGTAATGATTGTAATGGGAATGTCTTCCATTAGTCTCTACTGTACTGATTTTATGGTTTAGCTTGCTGTTGTGTAAATAATAGCTTTCATTAGGCTTTCTGGGTTATCCTGAAGTCATTGTTGCACACTACAAATGTAGAGCAGCAGGACCGCAAGCCTCCAAGTGGCAGTTATGATAGACAACAGCTGCGAAGCCTTATAGAAATGTTCTCTATAGCAACAATTCTCAAACCTAGTCCTCAGGAGCCCGGGCCCTGCTGATTTTCATTCTAACAATCTAACAGGGACTATTTTACACCTGGGATACCAGGTGAATGCTATTAACTACCCAGGAGGTGGAAAAGCAGCGCTCCTCCAGGGATTACAACTGAAAACGTCAGCTTTGTCTCATGATTTTATACAATCCTGAGGCACCTTTCAAGAAACATTTGATGTATTAAAAAATATATTTTTTTCAAAGATTCTTTCAGGCTTGCTAGCAATACAATATCAAAAACAAATTGTATTCTTGAATGTGTTGTATCTTACATAACTAGTGCAATAACCTTTTTACCCTAATGTAACATTACATATACATATTTGTTTTTCACATTTCTTATTGTAGTGATGTTTATTGGTAGAAAACTTTGTTTTATAAATTTCATCTTAAGTGTATGTGTTTTCTTACAGATGATTGAAAGGGAGGTTGCAGCACAGTTAGGTGCTCAGATCAAAAGCATATATAGGTGAATAATTAAAAAGATAGCAGCATGCTGAGAAGAAACATGCAGCAGCTTCACTTGGGCCCTATCAAAACAAATGTACTTGTTTTACCCCACTATACTTGATGTAAAAAACATGAAGTGGACAAACAGAACTTCAGAGCAGCGAGCTCCGAGCTCAGAATTCAGTGGCTGTTTGTGTCACTGTCCGTGGTGCTGAATCTACTTTCAGAAACCTTTTATAGGCAGTTTCAACAGCTCATGTTTGTTGTTGACACTGTAACATGTTACTGTTTTAGTAAACTATTTTCAAATATCAGTGACAGTCCTGTCAAACATTCCTTTTATGATACATAATGTATAAAAACAACACATTTCAGCTGCTAATTGATTATTCTTCTAGTTGTTTTCTAGTTGATGTGTATGCTAGAGCCCCCCCACCCCCCACCCCCCCCCACCTCCACACACACACACACACACACACACTTTCAGTCCCTATACAAATTTGACATTTTAATGCCTTTTGTGTGACTTAAATGGTGTTCTCATATCAGGAACAGCATTATCTATCATAAATAGATATCAGGGTGGCCACCTTTCTCCAAAACATTCACCAGTATGATAAGCACGCACATTTATCAGGTGTCATCCCAGAGGGAATTGGACGTCATGCACACCAGTCTACTGTTGAAGTGTTTCAGTGCAATTTGTAGCAGATCTTGTTTAGCTTTGATGGATTATGTGCCTCCCATTTTCTCATGTCTGCATTGGTTTGTTAACCCCTGGTGTCTGTCAGAGTGATGGTCTTAAGGGATACATGGATTTTGTGAGCTAACAGTAACATCTGGCAATGTGCTTGCTTTGTTATGAATATTTATTTAATTCTGATTTAATCACGTCTTGGTAGACCTTCTTAGCCAATGTCCTGCAGAGTTTCTATTATGAATGGGAATCAAAAACACAATGAGTGTCCCTTGTTGATACTGTGTGTGCTGTTCTTTGCAAACCCAAAGACACAGCTAATTTAACTTCAGTGTTGTCTGTTGGCTTTGAGATTTTCTTTATCCTTGTTTTTGTCATCTCTCGGCGGGAAAGCTTGCCTGCGCAGCTGTGTAGACTTGGAAAGTACCTGCCAAGAGGAAAAGCAGGTACCACATGATCTCGTCAATTATTCCTGTGTGTAAGCATCCTCTTTGTTCCAACACGGGCAGACACACCAGAAAGGTTGACAGGGTTCTCCCTCTTGTCGGTGCCAAGCTCAGCACCTGGATGGCTGCACAGGGCACCTTTGTCGATCAGTCTCCTTGCTTTTCCAGACGAAAAAGCTGCGTGTGTCGCTCAAGCTGTGATTTAAAGTGCAAGTCAAAAGAATAATGTCCCTCAAGGATATTTCTCGCCTAGAGATTCATTTTATTCTAATTATTTCTGGATGGAAATGGCTATTAACAATGAGATTTCCCCCCCATGCTTGCTTTACCTAGAATTGTAAGGGCAAGCAGTGGTAAATGTGTCAGCAGATTCATTTCCATTGAAAAAAAAAATATTTATAAGCATTTCACACAATACGGGCGCTATTTTCCAGTCATGAGCAAGCACCGTTCCTGTTTTTATTACAGAAATTATTCACACCACTGTCAAGGTGACTTGTTAGAATGTCACAGGCACTCCACTTGAAACAGCGACCAAAAATATAGTACCTTGAAGGAGGCAAAATCAGCGGCATAAGTCAGGCATTGTGGCTAACAGCTCGGCGTCATCCACAATTCCGCTATACTATGTGTTCATTATCCCATTAAACTAGATATATGCGGTGGGCCAAGTGGAACGTAGTCATGCGTGAACATTTGTTACTGTCTGTTTTGTATGGGAGCGCAAAAGAAGAGCAACTATTGATATTCATAGCACAGCTGGCATGAGGTGTGATGCTATTTTTTTTGTGAATGTGTATATGGTAATACTGGAGCAGACTGGAATCTAAACCGCAGCTTCTAGCCAAAGAAGGGGGCTCGCAACACCCCCACCTACACAAAAAACATTCAATCATACACTATCATTTTCTCTTAAAACACAATTTTCTTGCCAGTTCATTTGTTTCAGCGCTGTGGGGAAAATGCACATTGGCACCGCTTGGCTCTAGCCTGAACAAAAATTGGATAAATTAAGTTTTTTTTTTTTTTTTTGTTTTTGTTTTTTTTTTTTTTATAATGAAAAGGTGCATTACATCTTTTCTGTTTTGTAGCTTGAGATATATTTGAATCACAAGTTGGTTTCTTGCTGCATACTTAGCTTCACTTGTTATGCAAACTAATGACTAAATGAGAGAAAAACAAATCAGAGGTCACAGAGAGCGCAATGAGTCATCGGCTTTCTGGCAGATAATGAATCCCACAATGCACTGCGCTGGCCTCCCCAGAGTACACCCATGTTGGGTTTACATCCATTGCTTTTGCATGTAAATGTACAATTTGGTTTGCATTAACTGGAGGTGAGTATGTTGCTCGGGATATTGCTTGAGGGGAAGAAGTCAAAAGTAGTTGGGAGGTTTGGACAGTGAGGTCTTGGTGGTGCATGAGTAAACATTTTTCTTTCCAAGTTATCACAAATGCAGATCTGGCATGTTAAACCAAAATGACTAGAGCTCATTGTGTTTTAAAAGGTATAGTAGTACTGTACACGCTCCCCTCCCACTCCCCTTCCCTCTGGCTGTTGTTTCAACGTCAATTTGCCGTCATCCTTGATTCCTGTGATAGGCTCTTTAAAGCACCTGTGTGTCTATTAGCACATCATGCAGCTTTTTTTTTTTTTTTTTTTTAACTGCAGCATTTTTTGTTAAACAGAAGACATTTATCCAAAAATTAAAGATAGCCTTTCATAACTTTAGTAAAGGTTAGCAATATCTCGGTTTCATGTAAAATGAATCAAAGTTCCCCTTTTCAAAGCCATTGAGAACTTGAATTGTTTCATGCCCTATACTTTGATAAAATTGACCTAGTTTTTTGTCTTGCAAATGTTTGAAAAGTTTCCACACAAACTTGCAGGAGCACACACGCCGCACACATCACCATGTCTGCAAGCCAAAGAAAGTTCAAACACTGGTGAGACAGACAATTACATAACAGTTAACTAACAAAGAGCGTGCCTCATTAGATTATACTGTGGAGCATTACTGCATCAGGAAGCAAAGTAGGATGTGAAGGAGATGAGGTCAGGACACGATAGGATCTGGTGAGCTAGGGACAAGGTTGCAGTATGTGACCTTACAGATTGTAGTTGGGAAGTACAAATTGCAAAACAGGTTGAAATTTATCTAATTCACTCTGCATTGTAGGGATGCAAAGAAAATACAAATTCTGGAAAAAATTATGATATTATATTGGGCTATATTTACAAAATCCCAACATTTATTTTAATGCAAACATTCATTTCAGTGGCTTACTTTTGCATTGCATTTAAACCTACAACCAACAATTTTAATATATATATATAAAAGAAAAATCCTGCAAGCAGTTTTCTTTTGGTGCCTATTTGGAAGAAAAGCAACTTCTTTGTGAAATACAGATTAAGTACTCACTGTTTTAATTAACTGTTGTTGTGGTGAACTTGTATAAAGACTATGTTTTCTAAAAAAAACATTGTTAAAGAAATTACTCCTCATTGACTTTGTTACAGTACTGTGATAAATCTATTGTGTTCTGACTCTTTTATTGTGATAGGTTCTTGCCTTGCAACTGTCTCTCACTTGTTTATGGTAAGGTTTACTTTATTGTCCCCATAGGGAAATTTGTCGTCAGCATTTGACCCATCCTTCAATGCCTCTGGGGCAACCTGTCAGGAGCAGTGGCCAACCACAGTGCAGTCCCCTTTCCAGATCTTGGGAAAAGTGGGAGTACCCAGAGGAAATCCACCCAGATACAAGAAGAACAGGCAAACTCCACAGTCCACACACAGAAGCCCCACACGGTCCGGGAATCAAACCTTCTTGTTCTCCACACTGCCACCGTGTTGTCATGAAATACATTTGCAGTACTCACTGTTCTGATTAATAAATAAAACGTATTTCATACCATTTTGTTCATGTAGTGGGATATTAGTATACTAGTTGGGTTTTCCAAAATCATACTGTCAAAAAATAAATAAATAAAAAATAAATAAATAAATAAAACACACAATATATTGCCTTTGTTACAGTATCATGAAAATTCAATAATGTATATTGTGATATGTATCTGTTTATGTATCTGTAGAGTTTTGCATAAAATTAACATGTGGCTTAAAACGTACACTTAAAACAGTTTATTACAACAGAATATCAACATGTAGCAATCAAATGTTATGGTTATATTGATGACACAAAGCCCTGACAGCCCCCTTGGCAGAAGAACAGCACTCAAGTCGATCATTTGATAATTTCTCTAAAGGCTCCGTCTGTTAGAGCATTGCAATAAAGACAATAATATGAAACTTCAGCGTGCCTTTGTAGTGATTAATACAACTACATGCAGCCATGATATAAATGTCCTTTACTTGCCTACACTGAGAGTCGAAGATTAAAAGCCTAAGCAAAGACAAGGTAATGGCTGTGCACTATAAAAACGATATTGGCATTTCAACAGCTTGCAAAAAGACATTTTCAAAGCCGTATAGTGGTAAGTGCTTTAAAATAAACACCCCTTACAGCATGTCATTACTAACAATAACATCCCCACAATGTCATCTGCATCTGAAAACATCCGAATGAAAGCGTTGGTACAATTTGCAACAGGGAAGCTCTGACAGATGTTTATATATAAAATTAGAGAGTGAAGCGTAGATGTGCCGCAGTGTCCTTGGAATTCATAGCAACATTTTTTTTAATACCTAAGCTTAAGCATAGGCCCCCTGAAAGCACCATTAACATTATGGAAATTACTGTCAGTTATCTGTTCATAATCATCATGACAATAAAAAAATCTAATTGTGAGAATGCTCGATTCAGAGATTAGTTTAGCATAATGCCACTGCGGGCTCACACTGGAAAAGTAATGCTCTTGCAACAGAAAAAAATAGATGCATGAAGATATTTCTTGATGACTTTGGTGCAGAGACATTGACAACTTACAGTGTTATGTAGTACATTCGGAAAACAGACGCACAAGGAGAGTAGTCTGGCGTCTGCAGAAGAATTTTAGTGCATTTGTTAAGGAACAGAAGGAGTAAATTAATTACAATGATGTATTTTGTGTACACTAGTCAAAAACAATTGTGCTTTCTCATTTGCATGTACAGTAAATGAGAACCACTTACAATGTGATTGGCTACATCTGTTGAGAAGCTTTATTATCAGCGTATACTTATGAGAACTCCACACTTAGGCTGTGATTAAGACAAAGGCAATGCAAAGTCAACACAAAATGAAAACTTGAATGCATGCAAAAACTGTAAATTATGCAAAGGGGTGTATATATTACTCCTATTGCTATTGTGATGGGTTCGATGGCCAGCCAGCATACTGGGTGGAGTTTGCTTGTCCTCCATGTGTTACTATGGCTTCTCCCAGGCCAGCTTCCTTCCATTGTCATGACTCTCTATTGCAAATTGAGAATAAATGTGAGAGTTAATGGTTGTTTTCCTATGTGCGTTAGCCCTGTGACTAACTATCCGATGTCCAGGGTGTACCCCGCCTAAAGCCCTTAGAAGCTGAAAAAGGCTTCAGTCAATTGTGAATAGGTGTAAGGAGATGAATGAATCAAGGTATCCAAAGCTTTATAGCGTTGTGGCATTCAAACACATTTTGTACATATAAGAGTCATTTGAGGACACTGGCGAGCCACACAGCACACAGCTCCTCCCAAAAACTAGAGCAAAGCTTAACCGCTTTCTGCCATTGTCACACTCAATGCACTGCTCTCTAACAGTCAGCCCTCAGTTCCCATCTAATGCAGCACACAGTATCGCACAGCATCCAGTCAGCCAGTGTTAGCTTCTCCTGTGAGCCTGTTTCTAAAGACTGCATTTTGGTTTGTCATGATGTAAGTCATAGAGACTGTTTGATTAAGGCTGATAGTGTGTGGTGACTTTGACAGGCTGAGCTGGGCTGAACCGAAGCTCCCTTCAGCAGCAGCAGAAACATACATTGTTAATAGGCGTCTTTATGTCAGCGCACAGTTGTCATCACAGTCTATTTTTACTTTGGTGGAGGCCTGGCAGGATCAGGGACATGGCATTTGAAGTTGACTCACACAAACGGCAGTGCTTCACAGAGCCTACACAACAAGCTGTTCGCCCGCACGTGTTGTTTTCCATCACACACAAGTGTTTAGAGAGGGCTGAAATAAAGTAACATCTACTCTGCTAAATGTGGTTTTCATTAGCTTTTTGCACTGTTGTCTACACTGTTTGATTTCAACAGTGCTGCCTTTGAGCTCGAGCTCAGCACATCAAAACAATGACATCTGCTTACAAGTCCTAAAACTCTTGGAAGATCTGCTGTTGTTTGAGACCAGGAAGAGTGAAGACATAAATACACTCACTTTGAGGGAACACATGTGAGGAGTATTTTAGAGCACAGAAAAGCGCATGTTACATTATCATGAGGTATTCTGCATTTAGGCAAATGTAATAGTGGCTTTTACATGTAATCTCATGTTCAAGCCCAAATGTTCTCTCAAAAGGTACTTACCCAATTCCCAAAAACTTGGGCCAAAATGTAAAGTGTAAATAAAAATAGAATCCAATGACAATCTCTTAAAACAGTATTAAACCCCAGATGTGAGAGGTCGTTGGAGCATTTGGCAGCTTCACACTCGACTAAAAGCCAAAACAGAAATGTATTTGCAGAACAAGGGCCAAGCGCTATAATCTTTTGAATGTAATGACATCATATGCAAACAGATCTATGACTAAACTAGGGCTTCAACTAATGATTATTTTTGATAATTGCTTAATCTGTCAATTATTTTTTTACGATTAATCGATTGATAATTGGATTGTGAAACACAAGTAAAGTGGTTAAAAACTTGAGGTGTTTTATATTTCCCGTGAAAAAAAATGTGATGATACTACCAAAAATCACTTATGTCACAAAATTTGAACCAGACGAAGCATGACACTTGAGGACGTTAGGATTGAGCATCCACACACACAAAGATATTTAAAAAAACAAAACAAAGTATACATTGTTTTTAACTGTTTCTGTGGCTTTACTGCTCTGTCTTGGTAAATAAACCCTCTTTTCTCAGCACGTGATAAGTTTCAGACTATGTATACTCCAGTTAGCAATTATTATTTGATTACTGAATTAATTGGCAATTATTTCAATAACTGAATAGTTCAATTAGCCTAGTTGTTACAGCCCTAGACTAAAATTCCTTTACTGTTTACATTATTTAGATTTTATTTTAATTTGTATTTTTTTTGGCCCAACTGCAGTGCTTTTATTCTATTTATATTTATATCTATTAATATTATGAACGTGAGTGAAAACAAAATTTGTACATTTTCTACATTTTCCATTTGACCGCTGATCAGACAGTGGCTCCAAACTAAACTTACCCACCTTTTCCAAAGATTGTCAAAGCCGAGTGGGTGCGCTCAGGTCCCAGCTGAAGCCCAGTGAACAAATTTAGTGAACTTCTTATTTTCTAATGACGATACCCCGACATACTCCTCTCAAACGTGGCGTGCTACACAATCCACATAGACACTAGGTTTGTGCACTTTATATTGCTGTTGTTTTGTGAAAGAGTGTGTAGTTTTTGGCTAAATTACAGTTTTTGTAGATCAGTTGTATGGTATAGAATCATGCATTCAATAACTAATTTTAGTTTTTAATAATATATGATAGATAGTAAGATAGAAAGTTCATTTAAAATGGAAATGGTAAAATGTTCTATTATCAGATGAATAAATATTTGAAGAAGACAAACCCAATTTTTTTTTCTAATTTCAAGTTTGTAATTTGGCTTAGAGAACACCGTGGTTCTTTGCAATACACTGTAACAATTTGGGTTTATTTATAGATATTATTTATACTAATGATAAATAACTAGAAACACTTGCACTAAAGTAATAAATCTGTCTGTCTACAGTTTTCAGACAACCAAATCTATTAACTTATTACCCAGGCCTTGGTTGTCTACATTTAACTCATCCATCATCTAGTGGAGCAGGTGGGCAGCACCCAGGGACTGTCTCCAGACCTGAGCCAGTGCCTCTAGGTCATGGGCATTGACCGGAGCATTAGCCTACTGTGTGCATGTTTTTAATGGTGGTGTCAGAAACCTGGGAAAACCACAGGTCTTTAGATCAGCAGGAACCATATTAAAACTGATAAATCATTCTCATTTAACTAGTGGCCCTGTCAAAGATTCCAATAGATCAAGAACTTCTCCTCACTATATACGCTCATATTTTTGTGCTCTGTCTGTGACTCAGCTTGAGTTTACACAAGAATCCACCTTTCTTCAGAAGTCTGAGGACCTCTGGGGCTCCACATAATATTGTTGTTTTATACTTATTTTCTAAGAATTTTCTTTTCCCAATAGTGTGCTTCCATCCAATATAGTGCTGTTTATTGTGCTGGAAGGACAGGAAGTGTTTGTTTTGCAGTCTAAAGGATGTGTTTTGTGTCTCCGAGCAGTCAAGGTTATAATCCGAGTACTGCACTGCAAGATGTTTCCCTTTATAAAGTTTTTTTCATATTTTACACTTTATAAAACCTATCTTATATTCCTCCATCTGTATAAATGAAACATAGTAGTTTTTAATTGTCTGTCATAGTGCTAAATGACAAGCTGTTTTTATAAAGCTGCACCTTAGCACAGAACAGCAGCAAATTACAGACATGAATGTTGACCTAAGGCTATGAGCACTACAAATAACATTTACTTACAATTATGTTAATGGATCCTGAGCCAGCACCATGTATATTGCAAAACAAATTCTGAAATGCACAAATTGCAGTGCATTTGATTAATTGCTTTATTTTAAAATCACAGGGAAAGCACAGACCTCTGTCAAGGCTTTGGCCCTACCTTGCAATGGTAAAGATATAGTGCTCACCTGGACTCAAACTGGGTTAAGTATTTCCATCACAATGGTGAAGAGTCTAAAACTAATCATTTATTCCTTTACTGACCCCTTGTGGCTGGAGTTAGTATCCCTGCCCTATATCACATTATAGAATTCTTTAAAACTGGATCTAAACAAGTGACCTTTGCTGAAGGTTTCATTAAAATTTTACCACTTTTCTATTTTTTTTTTTTTTTTAACAACATACAAAAAATAAATAAACGTTGGCACACATAACATTCTTGCATTGGTAAAAGACAATAAATCAACAAGTTTTCGGGTAAATATCATTACATGAATATAACTTTGTGCTGGTGTTGTACTTGAGTGACTAGAGAGGCATTAAGTATAACTGTCAAGCAGGCAGCCAGATTGCATCCACTGTTCCCCTCTCTCTGATAGATGATTTGCAACAACACAGAGATAAATCTGCAAGCTATTTTTGGGTCGTGACAGCCTCTACCTGTACGCCGCCGCCTGCCTGCCTAGCCCACACCCAGACAGTGACTGGCCTAATGTCTGGTCGCAGTGGCTTCCTTCAAGCGCTCCTGCAAGTTAATAAATCCTGGGCCATCTGTTTCCATACAGCCCCTTTCCATTACCAGGTGCCCCCCCCCCTCCTTGGACCTCTATCTAATTAACTTTCCTCTCGGTGCCTCTTTGTGCCCATGTTCAAAGTGGGGAAAGAGAGGACAGAGAAAGTGAAAGAGGGGAAAGGTAAATTTGTTTAACCTGATGTTTTGAGGCAAAGTAAACAGCGTGGTAACCTAGTTAGCCACAATGCATTTTGTGTGATTTAGTAGCGGTGGTATTAATAACCATGTGAGGCTGAAGGGTGCTTAACCATGCAATAAGAGATGGGGCATCGAGTGCCACAATCCTGCTTTTGCTTTGGAGAGGGACACTAATTGCCAGCTTGAAAATCTAATGAAAATACTCCAAACAAATAACAAAGCAGACAGTGAAGAGTGTACAAAGTAGAACAAAGGGAGGGGAGCACAAGCAAGAGAATATATGAAATAATTACAGCTATAAACAGTGTTTGTATAGCTATTAAAGGCAGTTAATACTTTCCAGACAGTGAGGCAACATTAATTCAATGTCACAAGGATAAACCATAAAAATGTCAAGCATAAATTGGAAAAGGTATTTGAGATCAATAAAACAAGCGTCTATAGTAAGAAAAAGAAAAACAATATAAAAAGCTTTTGTGTGAGGCGTGCTTTAGGAAAGATTTAAAAGCTGACCCAAGGGGACATGCAATGATCTTATTTCATCATCGGATGGCTTTTATAAAATAAACATCTGAAACATGTTTCCCTGCCATATATTTCATGTCCTTTCTTCAGATAAATGCCATTCTCTAAGGACACAAATGTCAATGTTTAGAAAAGCACCAAAAGCACTGGCACTGCCTACAGCCCAGGACACTTTTAACTACTTTTTGCTCTCACAATCTAACTGAAAGCATCAACCATCAAAGCCATTAGGGTGCCAGAGTGCCCCTGCGGTTTTGCCATTAGCTCATAATATATTGGCAACAACATGGCACAATGGCACTACAAGATCAACATACATGCACTGAGAGGAAATGTGGCACATAAATAGCCAAGTGCAGAGTGCCTTTTACAACAACGAGGAACACTATTGTATGGGACATGTAAGTTATGTGTCCACATTAGGCTGTAATGTCCCAATAGAAGATGTTGCCACTTTTCATGGCTGTGCTTTTGACTATTTATGGAAAACATGAAGACAGCTGCAATGAGACGAGCTGCTGGTTGGAAGTCCAACTGGTAATTTTACATCTCCCGAGCCGAGCTAAAGCTTTATGTGGTTCTTTATTGGAAGTGGCAGATGTGTGACCCCAAGGCCCACAAATTCTATTCATAAACTACAATATGAATGCTTGGTTGTCAATATGAAAATAAGACTCCGTTACAAAGATACAAGGTTTCTACCCGGTGGCGATGATATTTCTGACACATGTTGGAGGCATTCCCATTTGCATGAATCCTATGCATATTACATTGCTCCGACCTGTTGGCTACAGCGGGAAATTGTCATCATTGGTTGCAGGCAATAATAGTAAGTTACTGCTACTTGTCATATGCCATCCTGCTTCTGACATAATTTATGTGTGCAGGGCCATTGTCTTCTGCACTGGGGGGCATTTTGTGTGCCTGCGATTTCATTTTATGACGCAAGGAGCAGCATCCACCCATTCCAAATACCCTGCCACATGTAGAGAGTCTCCTCCTTCTCTCCATGAAGTCTATGTGTAAAATTCTGGAACTCACGCAGGCTTCTGGTGAAATGGGACTGCATGAGCAAAATATAAGCGATCTGGATGGTTGTAACCTCTGAGGAGCTCATCCGGAAGGGCACGTCCCTCATTACAGCTGTTTGCCGAGAGCTCTGGGTTTCCGCCATCATACTCCATGTCCTCCACCTCCGGCAGGTCAGGGAAGCAGAGAGGAAGTCTCTGACATGACCTCCAGTGAAGTGTGCTTGTCGAAAACCACTGGAGATTGAAGATGGAGGGCGTAACCAGCAACTCACCGAGGAGGGAGAAACACATGCCTCGCAATCAGCCATGAAATGCAACCTGGCACCAATTGGACCAGACCTGCGGGAAGCCTCCACGGACCTCGGCCTGCTAAGCAACAGGGAGGGAGGGACGGGTGCTGGTGGGTGGAGGAGCAGAAGGGGGTATGGAGCGAGTTGCAGGGCGCGAGGTCATTCTACCTCACAGGGTGTTTTATTAATGTAATTAAACACAGCCAAGCTCTCTGGCTTCACATCATGGCTGACCTCCACAGCAGTGGGGAAAATGGGAGAGACAGACAGAGAAAAGGGAGAGAAACAGGGGGAGACAGGGGAGAGGAAGGTACGGATAACAAGGACGAAAGATTGGCAGGATGAGCCGAGATGAAACAAGAAAGGACAGGGCGAAGAACCAAGAGGGATAAAGAGCTATGAATGCAGCGTGATGCCAGAGTGCGAGGCTAGACGTGAGTTTTAGTCAGAGAATGAGGCCACAGGACAAGGCAACTGAGCCATGGAGGAGTCAAGGCCAGGGCACTTGAGGAAACAGAGGTCAACATGGGGCCAAGCACAACCCTGTGGGCCCGGTGTGAGAAGTGAAGAATGTCATGTAATCATATTAGGCACAGTTCAGTGCGCTGTCTAAACATGGCTGTTTACTCAGCCTGCATAATGATAATGGGCTTTCATTTTTTTAATATTCCATTTTCAGTAACTGGGAACAAGAGCCATCATAATACCAGCAGAAAACCTTTTGAACTGATGCTGAACTTGCAGAAAAAAGTCAGATTTTTTGTGTAGATTACATATGGCATTATAGCTCGATCCAGTTGGTTCTGTTTCTGCATCTCTCTCCCAGCCTGGATCATTTCAAAGTGCTCTGGCTGGTTGCTAAGTGCATTTTGAAAATTCAATTGAGTTGAGTTTGCTGTAGCTATAAATTGCATTTTTAGAAACCTCAATTAAAAAACTAATTTTTTGTCCAAAGATGAATTAATGACATTTTTAATTATACAGTAAGGTTGATAGTTCCTTTATTACTTTCTCTTATTAGTTTTACCAATCATTGTTGTTGTTATGACTTTATGCAAATCAAAACGATAATCTTTTTTTCTGAAAACTGAAAACTTGCTGCATGTGTTTTACTTCCTTGGTTAAAAGTCAAGAACCACATTTAAATAAGTTATATGAATTACACAATCTAGCCATAAAAATTAATATGCAAATCCCAGATGATTTTCTGCACCTTCAGAAGGGAAAAGCTGTAAGGAAAAAAAGGTACCATAACTCCCCAGTACATCATTAGCTACCATGCACTGTGTGTTCTGTATACTGACACTTTCCTATCAGAACCAGCATAAACTTGTTAGATCTGACCCAGTCGTCTAGTCAATTACAATTTGGGCTGTGTAAATTTCACTCAAATCCTTATGCTTGCCCAATTTTGCACACTTCTATCATCAACTTTTAGGACAAAATGTTGCCTTATATATCCCATCCACTAACAGGAACCAAATTTTAATAGGTTTTAGGAATTACACAAGAAGTCACAAGTTAGTGTACTCCTTGTGCCGGTCCCAAGCCTGGATAAATGTGTCAGAAAGGGCATCCGGGGTAAAAATCTATATGCAAATTCCAGCCCACTAGGAGGCAGATAATTTGCTAAAAGGAAAGAAGGTACATACCATAACTACCCAGTACATCATTTGGCATTATGGCTTAATTATTTATTTATATCTCACCTTAAATCTGCAAATACTGTTAATTGCAAGTCTAGCTGAAATAACAAATTTCTACTCTGATAGCTATGCGTGGGGATTGTTCTTTTTCTTCCTAATATCACAAAAGATGGTCTTGCTGTGAAAACCACTGTGTTCCCTCATAAAATTTTAACATTTAGTTCTATCAAACACAGAATAAAGAGCAGACTTGTGCTTAGTAATGCAGACTGGGTGGCTGGCTTGTGATCGCGAGGGGTCGGCATGAATTCACCACTGTATTTGACAGTTTGAAGCACACCCCATCACCATTCATTTCTCATCCAGGCAGCCCTACATTAGATGCCTTGTCAAAATAATTACATTTCTCTGTATTAATTGATGACTTATAATGGAAATAAGAGCTGTCGGGGAATGTATCAAACTACAGCCAAGATAATAGCAACGACAATAATGAAACAAATATCAAATGGATAAATGAGGGAGAGAATTGGACATGACTGATGGGCGGCGAAGGCCCAACTACAAAGTGTCCACAGAGTGTATGTGAGGGACAAAGGGAGTGTGTGTAATATTCATGTATATATTCAGCAGTCCCTTTTGCTGGATAATATGCTTAGTGGAAATAATTTTACTAACTAATAAATCACTGTGCTTATTTTAATACACACAAAGACATAAACCCATTAATCTGTCAGGCTTTTCCCTTTGTAATCAGCATTTACACAGCATAATAATCATAATGCGAAAATACACAATTTTTGTATTGACATGAAGGCTCATTTCTTCTCTTCTTTGTAAAATAACACTGTCGTTTATGGCTTTTGCTGTCGCTGAGAATGTATGTCTAAATTTACAGCCGCTCACGGTATTAGGCATGCCACATGTGGAACTTTTTTTTTTTTTTTTTTTTTTTTTTAACATAGCAACACAAGAACACAGTGTGGCCATAATAAGTAATGCTGCTGAAATGTGTCGGCATCATTTGTTATTTAAAAGTGCAAAACATGAAAAGACCCATTTGAATACCATTAACAGAAGGAATAAACTTGTTTGCAAAATAGTTGATAAAAAGGTGGTGTTGATGATGGTCCATGAAATTATATGCTTATTACCCTCACCCAGTGGTTCCCAAAGTGGGGTCTGGGCCCCCCTGGTGGGCTGTGAAGGTACTACAGGTGTTTTTTTTTGTTTGTTTGTTGTTTTGTTTTGTTTTTTCGAGGTTAATGTATTGTAATGTTGTGCTTTGTCCCTGTACAAATAAATCATGAAAGTCAGAAATGGCCAAATCAAAGGAATGTTTAAAGGACTCTGTATCATTGCAAAATAGGGCAAGAATACTAACTACCCACAAAAAAATGGTAAAGGTAATTATTTTTTGTGGATTTACTGTTGTGAGATAGGAGGGTTTTTGTAGCTTTATTCAACAAAAAAAGCATTTATGCTGGAACCAGAAGATTCCTGCTTTGAGTCCATGTCTTGGTACTGTATCCTAACCATTGTGTGATCGGGCCATTGCTTTGATGGAGGTATTGCTTTCCAAGAGCATCACAGTGATCTTTATATTTTAATACAAACTGCCTTCTTGTCAGTATCAATATTTTTGTAAAACACAAAAAAAGAACTGATAAAAACATATGTTAGTAAAGTTATGCATAATAAAACTAAAACAGATAATACTCCCACTTGTGGTTGTTTGAAGTAGAACATAGTATATAACAACTGAATGACTGCAAAACGTTGTACTTGTCTATAAAATCTACTTGAATACAGATTTACTTTCATTAGCACTAACATAAATGGTAAAAATAGCTAGAGGACAATATAAGGCTTGCATTTCTTCTTTAAAGGTTAGTGAAGTGGGGCAAGCATTTCCTCTTGAAGCGGAGAAGTGCTCCCCATAAAACAAGTTATTGAACATCTTGTGGGAAGAAGGCGACAAGGAAACAGTTTAGGAGTTATAAGGGCATCTGCTTGGCTCTTTTCCTCCTTCTTGGATGCGAATCTCTCCTTCTATGTTTCTGGCATCTTTTTCCTCAGAAAGACAGATGGATTTCCTTCTCCCTGGATAACCACCATTGCACAAACACACACTTTGATACCCATGCATGCACGTATAGTCGCACATATAAAGCCCTACACAACCACCAGGTGCATATAACTTACAGACATAGTGACTTTGACAAACAAATGTACTCCAGCAGGCACACGCTCGTAATCTCCGAGCCTGGGAGACAGACAGCTGTGCAAATACACCCGGCCCTCATCCTTGGGATCCGAGTGGCGTTCCAACCACAACAGCAAATATTTTCACAGCATCCTTCCTATTTTTTGCTCTTTTCTTTAACCAGAGGCTGTGCAGGAAGTACAACCAGCAATCACAAATCAGGCAAAACATTATGACCACCTGCCCACAGTGTATTGCAGTTTGCAGCAAATGGGGCTGCATTTTTGACAGGTGGTCATAATAATATGCAGTCCCATAAGCAATAAACTGCAATGCACTGTGTACTGTAAACTAGCACCTTTCTATCAGAACCAGCATTAACTTCAGTAATCTGAGCTATGGAATCTTCTCTGTTGGATTGGACCACATGGGCCAGCCTTCACTCCCCAAATGCATCACCTGTCGTCAGTTCCTTCCTTGAACCACTGTTGAGTTTCTGAGCTCCTGATCTGCAGACCAGATACAGCCTTGAAGGTTTTCATATCTAACTTTGAGGACCAAATGTTGCCTAATATATGCTACCCACTAACAGGTGCCATGATGAAGAGATACTGTCCCTGGTGTTATTCACTTCACCTGATGGTTGTATTACTACTTTGTTCCCTCATGAAACTAATAGGCAGTGATGGTTAAGGAGGGACTATACCGGTTCCACTGGGAAGATGAAATGTAAATGTTGTGACGTGAGCTTGATGCTGGAGTCTGGAGCTGTCTGATAGGACCTGACTGGAGGATTATTTGATTAGCTTAATTCCATCCTCATGTGGACCAACACAGTATCATGCCAGAAACGTTTGTTGCAGCATTAGAAGCACAGTTAATGAACAATTTCTTCCATTAAGCAACAAACCACATGAGCAATACTTGATAGGAAATTGTTGTAGAGTTGACATCTGTCCAAGAAACTGGATTGCTGAACTTAAAAAGTACATCTGTGTTCACTTTTACTTTGAACTGTAGAAGGCAGGATATGAAAGACTTTGCAATTCTATATTGATAAACATTTCTCCACAATTTTTTTTTTTTTTTTTTTTTGATAAACATCTCTCCACAATTTTGTTTTTGTTTTGTTTTTGTTTTTGTTTTGTTTTTTTTTGTTTTTTTGTAGATTAACAATCCAGTGTTTATTTTATCTTTGCTACTGAAAGATTTTTTATAACTTGTCAGAACTTCAGATTTTTTTGAGCTATGCTACAAAATGCTCTGTTATTGTCCATTAGTTCATGTTCTTCTGTTTACGTTCCTAAGGAGCCACAGGTGGCTTATCCAAGCAACTAGTGGCAATTTGAGGCAGGCTACACCCTGGACAGTGTGCAGTTTGTTGCAGAGATAAGGACACTAACAGACAACCATTCATTCAGATCCACAGACGCAAATTAGATTTACAATTTCTCCTAAAACATGCATGTCTTTGGGCAGTACCCTGGAAAGACACCTCTCTGAGAGACTGAAGATGGCCTGCCCAAGATCGAAATCTGCAATCTTCTTGCTTACAGACAGGAAGGAACGCTAACCAACCAGTCTGCCCATTTCTCAGACAGTTGTTTATGTTCCATTGTAATTAAAATATGTTTTCAAGAGATTTGCAAATCATTGCATTTTGATCTTATTTGCATTTTACGCAGTGCCCTAACTTTGGAATTGGGATTGTTAAACATTCTATACTGGGTTGTACAGTATTTGCATATTATTACCACACAAGTGGAAAAATGTATGTGATGAACTTGAAATGATATCTTTATAAAAGAAACCTAGCATGAATTTAGAATGACTCACCTAACACAGTGGACCTTTTACTCGCTCCCATATGCTACTTCATTAGCCAAGTCAGCTATCCTTATTCTTTTTTATTTTGTCCCGGTTGATTAGAGGTGGGTTTTGAGGGGGCAGAACAAATGGATGCAGTATCAACATACACCACAGAACACCTCTGGACTTGAAAAACATGTAATCAGCAGGGGTGCGGAAAGCCCACTGCATTTTAGATCAACAGTTATGACTGGTCAGGCATGATTGATTTTAGGCCTTAGGGACCCTTCTAATGTTAGTCAGGTTCAGAACATTAAGCGCGTAAAATGTGCTTTTCATTTTGGCCCTATAAAAATATTACAAATTCTAATTATATTCTACTTTCATTTACCTAGCTTTTGTCCTCTACAACTGACCTAATTATTGATAGCAAATATTCATTACTTATGATTTTAACCCTTTAAATGTCAGGTTTTTGTGATGATTCCACTCTGTTTTTGGATGGAAAAAAAATAAAAATATTATTCTTTTTCAAAAAAAAAAAAAAAAAAAAAAATGCCAAGTAGATGTTTTTGTGTTGAATTATTACAGCCTGGGGTAGGTCAACAGTTAGCAGTGGCATTAATTTGTATGCATTATAAGTTTGTGTGCAGTGTCAAATACTCATGTTCATACCGTAAGCAAATATAATAATAAATTATTACTATATTCTACTCTGACTGAGCTCATAAGAATCAATTACATTTGTTCTAACTGTTGATACCAAATATTCAGAACAAAAACCTAATAAAAGAGATCATATTTCCTGTTTTTTTCATTTGAAGGCTTGGTGGCATTGTTACAAAAACCTGCCATTTAAAGGGATAAAATATTTTTAAATATATTAATATTTGGTATCAAAATTTAGCACAGATGTAGGGGAACAAGATTAAGTCAATGAAAATAGAACATAAAAAAGGTTATAGCAACAAAATAAAAAGAGCGTAAAATGTGCTTGACGTTTTGAGTATTTTTGTATACAGTGTCATATAAAATCATCTCACCAACAATCATGGCATTTGCATAAAGACAGGAAAAATTATCAAAAGACAAAAAACAAAAATGCGCACAAATGTCCTAGAGGGCTGGAAATCACTTTGAATGGGAGTTGTTCCAGACCCACAAGACTTTTCTAAAGAAGTGAATAGAAATTAACGTCTAACAAGTCTTTAATTGTCTGTCTTGAACTGTATATTTCTGTAAAGTGTACAACATCTGCATGCATGTATGTATGTGTGTATGTATATATGTATATGTATGTATGTGTGTATGTTTGTATGTATGTGTGTATATATGTATGTATGCATGCGTGTATGTATGTATTATATGTATGTATGTATGTGTGTATGTATGCATGTGTGTATGTATGTATTATATATATGTATGTATGTGTGTGTATGTAAGTATGTATGTATGTATGTATGTGTGTGTGTATGTATTATATGTATGTTTGTGTGTATGTATGTGTATGTATGCATGTGTGTATGTATGTGTGTGTATGTAAGTATGTATGCATGTGTGTATGTATATGTGTGTATGCATGTATATGTGTGTGTATGTATGTATGTGTGTGTATGTAAGTATGTATGTATGTATGTGTGTATGTGTGTATGTATGTATGTATGTATGTATGTATGTATGTATGTGTGTGTATGTAAGTATGTATGCATGTATGTACGCATGTATGTATGTGTATGTATGAATAAATAACCTTAAAATCCAACAATATTCATGAAAAAACACTGGAAAAATAGTGACAAAGAGAGGGCACATCAACCATGTAGACTGACAATGTTAACTTTATCTACTATCTAGATTATTATCATCCCAGCAACATGAACAAAAACCACTGAATGATCTAGAAGAATGAGTGCGAGATTAATCTTCACTAGAGCATGACTGTAAGCCAATAGAAATGAAAACTGATATCTTCACTATCTACTTCAATTCTAGTCTCAACGGCTTTGTTGTATCGTATTTAGTTGTATGATACTTGATCAGATATTCCCTCAGCATAAAATAAAAAATAAAATAAAAAATGCAGGTTGTTTACTTTACAAATAAAAAGTATGTCTGTTTGTGTTGTTCCTGTTTAAAAAGATGTTGTAGATACATAGAAGAATATGTACATTGGTCCCACACCAATGTACATAAAATTACATTTGATCCGAACAACTTATATAATGTAATTTGTCAATCTCTTGTTTTTTTGTTTTTTGTCCTTTTGTCTCGTCACGTCTCCTCATGTCCTGATCCCTCCCTCCTCTCCCCTCAGCCTTCTCTTTTCCCATCTCATCCTCCGGCCTGCCATGCTCTCATTTGTCACATTTACAATAGAAACATCCAAATTTACAGATGCTATCAATTAATCACCTCCGCTCTAATTACAATCCAATTAACCTCAGTTTCAACGCGCCATGCTGCAGGACGGCCAGCACCCTCCACACTCAATCACACACTGCTCACACTGAGTCCCTCTCTGAAGACTCGCCTGAGACTTAATGGAAGAAATACTGACTCCAAACCAGGCAAGGATAGATCCATTATGTAGCCTAAACTATGAGAACTCCACTCCCTTTGGGTTTGTATTTATAGGTACCACATACTGTTCCAAGCACTTGAAAAATGTTACTTTTACACATTTAAGTCTCTAAATAAGTAAAAGTATGTATTAGTAATAAATAATATAATGAAATAATATAATAATAGTAGTAATAATTGTAGCATTGGCAGCAGAAGTCATTGTAATAAGATTTGTGTGAGTAGTATAGTGGCCTTAGTTATAATAGCAATAGAGATGGTAACAGTAAATAATTTCTACTTAAGTAAATATTTTTCTTGATACTTGATATACACATCTGCCCATGATGCATCGTCTATCTATTCATACAATACTTATATATACAGTGCTGTGCAATAATCTTTGGTAAGTAAGATGAAGGAAAATGTATAAAAAATACACAAAATTACAAAAAAAAAAAAAAAATTTAACTGAGAGTGTAGACCTCTGCCAAGGCAATGGTGAATATATAGTGCCCAGATAAATGCTCAAAGCCCTTATATCTCACAATCCCTAAAAAAAAAAAAAACTAAAACAGTCCTGGATCTAAATTGTGGTCATATATACAATAATATTCTGTATTTATTAAAGCACTCTTAGTTATCAGCATTTTATTCACACCTTGCTAAAACTTTCGCAGCCGAGCAAAAGTGCCAAATGAGAGTGGAAACATACATAAATTGGGGAGGGGGGGGGTTGATGTCTCTATGGAGGATCACAGGTGCGACTTGAGCTGAAACAAAGGAAAAGAGAACGCTCGTCGGAGGTAGAGCGACAGACAGAGTGAGGGAAGGATGAGGAGGCGCTGCTGCAGCTGTTGTCAGGAGGATTGAGGAGAAGAGAACGGATGTGTCCATTACCGACAAGACTGTTCCCCTGCTGCTATGGGACATCAGGCTGTCACTGAGAACCACCTGTGTAGGACTGGGGGGAAGCGTGCGCGCCATGTTCCAACACATCTTTAAGCAGATGAAACACACGAGCGCTGTATGCACGGACACACACGGCTTCACTAATGCAGATGGATATACGGCCCGGCTATTAGCAGCTCTGGATTTACAGTGGCCCGTCAGCCTTCAGCTTTTAATGCCACGCGGGGCCTGTTTTACAGCTCTGCCCCAGGGCCCCAATCGGCTTTCAATTAGCAGGTGAGATGCAGCCCTGTTCCCAATCAATAGCACGGTTACGTTTTTGCGGCGGCAGGCACCCTGGGGCCCCTCGAACTTGGAGGGGAAGGGAGAAGGAGAGGAAAAGAGAGGAGCTGGCAAGGAAAGTGTAGAAGAAAACGCTGAGGGGGAGCATGACTTGTGCCAGAGGGCTGTTTAAAAGGGTGGGAACTGTCACTTTCTTAACTTGGTGCAAGTCGAACACTTTTGAAAGGCCCATAGTTGCTGAGGCACCCACAACCTCTAACCACTAATTTGTTGTCTAAAACTAATACAGCTACATTATGGGGACATCTTGCTACTCTTGTTCATTTCACACATACAGTATATCTTATATATGTGTCAGCTATTGGAAGAAATGTTTCACAAAGCAATTTTTGATGGAGTTTTGTTCAAATAAAGTGAGTGAGACTAAAAACGTTGATTCCTCCTCTTTTCTCTTTGAGATGTCATCTGAGTTAAGAAGGCACTTGAAAGTGACTGAGCTCCTTCAGGCTCACACAAATTTGTCTCCACTATTGTTCGGTTAGCACGACTGACTTTAAAAGATAATGAGATAAAATAACACAGTATGGACACTCAGTGCTATATCTTTTATGTCGGAAATTAATCCTGTGCTTCTTTCAAGGAACATCAATAAAAATCAACACAACTAAAGCCTGACCAATTTCCACACTTTTCAAACTTTATAAGGTTATTTAATACTGCTGTGATAGGAAGTTTTTGGCAGTAGAGTACAAACTCAATTAGGAAAAAGTTCGGACAATATGTAAAATAGTAAGAAATAGTAGTAATAATAATGATAGAATAACAAAACATAACCAAGCAAACCATTTTTTTTCACATTACAGTAGAACATAAATAATATATCAGGTGTTAAAACATTTTCCAATTTCATGAAAAATAATGCATTTTGAATTTGATGGCAGCAACACATCAAATTCAAAATGCAACCAGTCAAATTTGCAATTTTTTTGCAGTCAAATTTCCCAAATGACTTATTTACATGTTGTTTATGTTATGTTGTGAATAAATTATGTTTTGGGGAGTTTTGCAAAATACTCCCTTGAGTTTTTATTTACATTTGACAGTGTTCCAACTTTTTCATAACTGCATTTGTACAACCTTTACTAATGGAAAATGGTTGTTAATTAAAACTAATGCCACATGCCAAACAATGTTACTCTACAAAAAATAACTTGAAGTTGGCTCCAAATGTGTCTAATTTAAAACATTTCGTTTCTGACAGGAAATGCTATGTCCAAATGCCTCCTCCCTAACTACTTGTTTTTTTTACCTGAATGGCAAATAATCTTTACATACATTTTGCTCTGAGAACTCTCTGAAAGTATGTAAGAGCCAAATATCTTCTCCCTTAAAAATGCCAACGTATTCTTGACCATTTTATTGGTTAAAAAGCAGGCATCCATGGTGCTACTGGATGTTTTTAACATTTTTGTTTCACCCATGTTTCTATAGTACAACTTACACTGCCAGGCGTCTATTCTAAACCTTTCATTGAGGGCTATGGCAACAAGACGAATAATGTTATTCACCCGACATGCCAAGCCGGACATTGTTGTATACAGCTGCACTGTTAATTAGCCATTTGTGATTGCTCTATCCAATTTCATGCTATTTCTTTTGTTATAATTTGTTGGAAAAATATTTTTATTGTATTGTGTATAGTGGAAATTATTAATCAGCCTCAGAGCTCTCAACATAATTTGGTCCCTACCTTCAACTCATGAAAAGAAGCATTCCATTTTCCTTTTGGCGGGGGGACTGTGCCGGAGCAGGCAGCCTGGCACACAAATGGCATTCACACTGAATAACACAGAATTGTGCGCCATTTTTACATCACACTGCACTCAAATTGTCACAAATGCAGCCCACCCATCAAGCAATTCTCCGGCTCTATTTCTTTTGTATTTTGTTTCCTCTGTGTTTTGCAGCCCTGCGTGGATCCATTAACAAAGAGAGAGGAGGTTATACGGCAGATTGGAAAGCACGAAGATGGGGAGCTACCGGGTTACCAGAGCGGGATGCGTCTCTTTGAAGGCACCACAGCGGGGTAGATTGGGCGGGGGGGGGGGGCGTGTTGGGCATATAGCATAGACTAGGGCTGGGAGAGTTAACCAGGTCCCATCTTTGTGCATGAGTTTTATCAGAGGGGGGGCAATGAGGGTCTTTGAACGCATCCCAGCAGGAGATTGCGTGTGTGCATGCATCGATTGTATGCCCCCCACCCACCCCCCCACCACCCCACAAATGTGCATAATTTAATCTGCAGTGAAGTATGCATGCGGGAACATTAACGTGAGCGATGGCTGCCTAACCGATTGAAGCCGACTGAACAAGTTCTTCTCCTATTCATGTATGTGCGAAATGTTTGTGGGGAGCAGTATGCTACAGTACATCTCACTCGGAGCACCCTGCTAAAGCTGCCACAGACAGGCAGCTCTTCCCCTCCACACATCTCTGTTCAAAGGCGCCATCAAAGTCTGGCAGAAATGTCAGTGCTGCAGGCAGGGGACCGGCCTCTGAATGTCAGTCCTTCTCAGGTCAACACCGAGAGCCATCCTGCCACGCATACATAGACAGAGACACAGGGAGAAGTGCGGAGATAAAACTGACAAACATGGGCACAGTGATTAGGGGAGGTTGATAAAATGGTGTAGAGAAAGGAAAGGATAAGCATGATAACAGCAGGAGCATGAGATTGCAGGGAGAAATAATAACATATGTGGATAAGCAGACTAAATCTTGGGTTTTTTGGACGATCTCAATGGGCTTCTTTCATTTTGTCATTTTCTGGGAGTGCAGCCGGATGTCAAGTGACTTCGGGCCAGAGATCTTGGACTAAGAGAAGTTCTATTCAAGCCAGCAGGAAAGAAAAGTGAGGGAGATGTGTCCAAAAGCTCTTCTATGTGAGATACATTTGCAGAGATTTAATAAAATTGCAGACATTTTATAATTTATTTAAAAACAACTCATTTCGAGAGCTGGTGACAACAAGAGGTTAACTACTAAATGATGTAATAATGTTTCAAAAATGACTATGTAACTCGGGGGTAGCGGGTAGGTCTACTCACTTTTGTTCTTTTTGTCATTATTTTTATTAACTTCTGTGAACTAAAACTACAAACTATGGCATACGCTACCTTTTCTGTTGATATGGTTGTCAAAATTGGGCTTCTGGAGTTTTATTAGGTAGAGAGGAATAAGCAGATGAAATCTTGGCTTTGGATGATCGCAATTGGTTTCTTTCATTTTGTCATTTTCTGGGAGTGCAGCCGGATGTCAAGCGACTTCAGGCCAGAGATCTTGGACTAAGAGAAGTTCTATTCAAGCCAGCAGGAAAGAAAAGTGAGGGGGGACGCCTCCAAAAGCTTTTCTATGTGAGATGCATTTGCAGAGACAGATTTAATACACACACTCACACACACAGCACAAGATACACACAGTAGTGATTGTCCCTGTGCAGGCCATGAGGAGCCTGTCAGATTACAGGAGGGTAATTGAATGGTAAGAGAGCAGACAACACATCTAGCACAGCCGGACTCCAGAGGCCGCCTCCACCAGCGCCAGAGCTCAGGGGAAATTCAGGGCCCACTTAATACTGAATTGGAGATGGGACGTATATATGTGAGAGCGTTTGGACGGTGTGGGACAAAAGGAAAGTGCCAGTGACAAGGGTGAAAATGGTTGCTTTTTAATCCGAGGAAGGCTGGGTTTAACAAATGGTGAGGAAAAAAATCAGCTGTTATTTACCAAACAAATGTATGGACTAGTGATAGTACTGCAAACTGATGATGATGTTGAAATATACATAATATTTAGTTAATGGTTTTAATTGTTTGTTTTATATTGGAAAGAATCTCAGATGGTTCGAATCTGAAAAGGCTGGAGAACTTTGCAAAGACTTCCCTTGTATGGGCCAATCATGAAAGAAATAGAGAACTAGAAGCACTCAGAGAGCACAGATTGCTGTCATGGCATTGACCCTGGCTGTAATGTGGATCTTCTGGTTAAGGGGTAAATGCTCTATCCATTGTGCCATAAAGCCCTCTCTCAAAGGTAAAAAAAAAAAAAATCCACTAAAAGTAAACATTTAGTTTTCCACTGACCCCTTGGGACTGGAGTGGTATTTTTGGCGCCATGTTGCAATGGTGCAGATTCTTAAAAAAAAAAGAAGTCCTGCATGGTGTCCAGGTCCACTCCAAAAAGTAGTAATTGGTTTCTTGACATATTAGTGACCTTTCCTAAGATTTGAATTAAAATCTTAAAATAACTTCATGAGTTATCCAGTTAATAGACTAACCAACAAGCAAACCAACGCAAAATGTAAAACCATAACCAGTGCGTTTAAGGAAAAAAGATTTAAAAAACTGCATATCTATCTATTTGAGCAGCATACTGTGGCCAGGTAAGTAAAAATTATTTAGTCATGTTTTAATGTGAAATGTTATCAACATTCTTACAACATATTATCACATTTTTACAAGATAATCTTTCATGTTATAACAAGACAGGAATGTATCACTCTTTTATGTCATACTCATTTATCATGTTATTACAAGATACTGGTGTACCATGTTTTTACATAATAAATACTTATCTTGTTTTAACTTAATATTATCCAGTTTTTACAAAATACTATCACATTTTACAAAGTATGTATTACAAGATACTGACGTAATGAGTCTTGAGTAATGAGCTGTACAAAAATGTAAACATCACTGTTGATTCAGGATGTATACACTGTTTATTCATTAAAATATTGTTAATATTGTTAATTACTTATTTGTTGCTGCTTAATAGTTGTGAGTTATTCTAAAGTGTTACTGTAAAAGTGAAAAAAGGGAATGAATGTAAAGTTGTTTGTCACTGCACTCATCACTGCTGCTGCCTATACTACCAATACTGCTACTATTACATCTAAGGCTGCTACTATTAAAAAAATGGGGGGGGGGGGGGGGGGGGGGGGGGGTAAGTGTACTACCTACTTTGCCACAAAGCCAAAATACTTTCATCCATTTAGAGAGTTTAAAATTTAACCCAGCTAAAGGTAATGTGTGTCAAAAATGTACAAAAGTTAAAATTTGTAAAAAATGAGTAAAAAGTATATTCTCTTCACAAAAGTAAATACCTAGTAAAAATACCTAGTTACTTTCCACCTCTGTGTAATGGCAAATACTGTCCATTGAGTGAAAATATTGCAACATTAATAAACTGAGCGCATATTCTCCCATGTGTATTTTGAACATGTTTATATCTAAACTCTGGGCTGAATGATGTGGAAATATGTGGGCCCCAGACAGGTGATTTTAGCGAGCGCCAATCCTAGAGATGTGAGACCAGCAGCATTGTGGGAAACTTTGTTTTGGTGAGAAAAAAAAAAAAAAACAACAACAGAGGAAGGAAGTAGAGAGCAATTTAATAAAGAACAAAGAGAGACAGACATGTAAAACAGAGAAGGAGAGGAAAGAGGTGTCACATGTATAAAGAGGAAGGAGACAGGAAGAAGAAAACAAGAAAGTCTACCGGGTGTAAAGTTTCCCCTGGATATGATATGTGGATATGGGGATGTCATCAAGCCTGTGAAGTGGAAATAATAAAGAATTAGGATTGTCTCTGAAGACAGGGGGAATTAATCCAAAATGAATTACAAAGGGGTGAGTGGTAGAGGAGGGAGAGGGGGTGGGGAATCAACATCAGCTATTTCCTTTTCCTCTGCTTGGAGGCAGATAGGGGGCGGCTTGTGCGAGTACTGCGAATCCCATAAAAATTAAATTAACAACAAAGGGGAAAAACTCACAAGTATAAGCAGAAAATTAGTAGTACGGGGGTGGAAATGTGGAGTCGCACAGAGAGCTGGGGTACAGATGGAGCAAAAAAAAAAAAAAAGACAAAGACTATTTGAGAGGAGTGAGAGTGGGCACTGTTGCTGCCAGATTGCGCTGCTCTTTTGTCCCCCCTCGTATCTCTGAAAAGGCTGCTGGTGTTAAAGAGGATATGCCACATAGGCCATTGTAATAAATGCCACTTGTAAATTGCGGAGTGGAATTATACAGCATGCAGATGGATCCATACGCCGGAGCAAAATGTGGCCAAAAAAACCGGGAGCGATAATTAAGACTTAGGGGGTGAATGACAGAGCCATTTGTGACGACGGAATATGGCGTCTCCCTCGCTCTCTGGCAAACAGAAGGGCTCAGAGTGGCTTGGTGTCACAAAACATTACCCACACAGCTGTTGGCTTTATGAGCAGCCATGGTGTACGCTCTTCCTCCCTTACACCCCATCCTCTTCCACTCTTAAAACTCTGTTTCTATCTCCATCTTTCTCCCATACCATCACCACCAACACCTTACTGGAGCTGTTATTTCCCCAGTTTGGACCATAGACATATGCTGGTGGTGATGGACACTGTTTATTAGGCATAGTATGTGAATTTGCATTTCCTCCTTTTTAACTGCTCTGTTACAGACCATCCTATAAGCCATGCCTACCTGTATTCTACCTATGAGACTAGTAAAAATATGTATAAATATTTTTACTTGTCTCAGTTATAGATTTATCTGAATCTCCACTATCCACTTTTTTAAATATTTTGAACATTGAATTTCAATATCAAATCCAGGCAGAAAGGTTTATGAGCCAGTACTCTTTGTGCCAGTCCCAAGCCCAGATAAATGGAAAGGGTTGCATCAGGAAAGGCATCTGGCATATAACCCGTGACAAATTAATAAGCAAAATCTCTGCACGTTAGGAGGCAGATGAATTTCTGAAGCGACCCCAGAAGGCAAAAGCCAAAAGGAGAAACAAATTTAAATATCTCAGGGTGAAATTAATATCTTGTGTTTGTAATGGTGTTTGTTGAGGTGTAACTAAACCAAATTTGGACAATAACTGAGTTTTAATGAATCAATAAGACAATCACATCACAGCTTTTGTGGCGCCACACTTCCTGTTCGTGTCTCCAAATGTGTCACATCCGGAAAAGGTGGTACAAGTGTGTACTATGTGTACAGAACAATTGGCAAAATTACTTAGTCTGTCAATGTCTACATACAGTATGTGAGCCAACTCTCTCCCTTTCGTTGCAAACCACCATCATTGCCCCCACCGCCTTTTTCCTTGCACTCTACCATCTCAGAGGGACCGGACAAGGACTTGTACTCCATCATTCATATCCAGGGAAGAGGCGAAGGAGGAGGCCATACGCATCCACACAAATACAAGTAACACTCCAACTGAAAATTCAATAAAAAAGCACACTGACAGTACTGTTTTGAGTGGGGGCTCGGGCTGGCTGTGGCTCTGGGCTGACTGTAAAGTAGGAAAATCAAATTTGGTTGTCTTTCTCACACATAGGCCATTTGTTAAAAAAAAATAAAAGCAGTTTGAATGTCAGTCCCACTTGCAGATTGTCCGCTAGTGTAGTCCTATTGGCTGGCTGCAATAACTGAGGTAAGTCATGGATGAGAACAGAGTGTACCAGGACCAAGACTTCATGCAATGAAGATCAAATCAAGGCCAGCGGTGCATGAAAAGATACTAGAGGACAGCTCGAAATTCAAAACACTAGCAGCCTAGGCTCACATAAATGGCATCCTGAAGGGTTGGATTGCTAGACCTTGGTGAAGATGAACAGGAAGAGAAAACTGTTCTAAGAAGCATCACAAAATCAGCTTTTCTTCTTCTTTTCTTGAATTTGCAGCTTTAGTTAAAAAAGAAAACAGAAAAGTTAGGTGTGAAATTGCTGTTAAGAGTGCTGTTTGTTATGAACATTTGTAGTAAGGAATTAAGGAATCCTGTACCATTGAGATATGGATACTACTCAGGGGCAAAAGAGCAAAAGAACAAAGGATTAGTTTTAGCTTCTTTACCATAGTGAGATATAAGGATTTTGTGACCCATGGCCCTGAACTAGAAGGTCTTAGAGCATAGAGTTGTGAGTGTGTGTCAATCTTGTGCATTGATACATCTTCCTTTGTTTATAGCCTTTCCTTATACAGTTGCTTTGCACAGTACTGTACCTAACATCAGAAGAAGATAAGAGTCATCAGATTCAAATCCAAGACAGAGACAAACTCAAGAAAAATGTTTGATTTCAAAGATGGGCTCGACCTGTAATAAATGGTATGGTTTGGAGACCATCTTGTTTTATATGCAGCATGCAGAACGTTATAGTGGCCTATATCTACACATTCCATCTAGAGGCATTCATCTGGTGGCTTGCAATCCTGAGAGCTATTAGTTCAACAAGTGCAGCCATCTTGTCTAGCTCCTGAATGCCTTGGCTTTTGCAAATGTTCTCTCCTCTCGGAAAATTCTAGCAGATTTATCTTACTTGGGTGAAATGATTCTTATTCTGATGTGTCCCCCAAACTCTTGCCCTCTAGTCTCCCGTCTTTCCTCTTTTAAGTCCATCTATCTCTCTGCCTCAGTGGTGCGGCTGTCTCGCGGTCCTCTCCACCTCTTTGTCTCTGTCCCGGGGGGCTCAGGCGGCGTACCGAATAGCCTTAATTCAAACGAGACCCCTTCTCGCCCTGTTAAACCACCGACCTTCTCTGTCACTCCCGTCGCCCGCTACCTTCCCGCCGACGGGGGCCCTGAGCTGCAAGCTAAAGAGACCCCGAGCTCAATAAAAGTGTGGGTGATTAAACAACTCCCTGTAATTGCTGCTTTTTCGGCGAGAATCAAGCGGTCCCCACTTATTACCAAGGCAGCAGTGTTGGAGGCTATGAGCAGTGGCTTCCGCCGAGGGCCAGACACCCACTGTGACCCCTTGGCCCCCTGTCAGTACTCTTTTATCTGGCCAAACAACCACTGCGTGCTGTTTACCTGTTTGTGAGTCTGCATATGTGTGTGTTATCTATGCGCACACAAAAAAGCTATGGTAGACTAGAGTAGCACTAGAGCTCCCCCCAGTGGCGGATGGTTGAGTGCATTTTTCTGATTCCAGTACAGCAGTTTGCCTCGGGGCCAGCTGGCTTTGGGTAAATGGGGGGGCCAAACCAGGCGACTGTGTCCAACATAAGTGCTGGGTTTTGGAGATCAGAGTCGCATGTGAACCTTGCACATCATCTGCTGCTCATTCTCATACATTAGCTCGGGCTACTGCAGCACTAGTGGCAAGCCTTGTGGGACCATTCAACCTAAGGACAAAGCTTTGTTATAATAAGCAGAAATGTGAACATAAAGAGCCTTTTGAGGGTGTGTGAGTGCTTGATCTCTCGTACCCATCAAGATTTGTTATAGAATTCTTAATATTCCAACGCCAAATCAGCATCCATTCACATTATAATTAACAGTCAGCTGGAAAATGTAAGCTTTCTGTTTTTAGTGAGAAAAGACTTCCTTTGATGTCTTATAATCACAAAGTTGCTACAGAATTTCTTTGTAGTGGAATAGACTGTTGGCTTCATGCATGTTTTAAACTAGGATAATCTCTTA
The DNA here is from genome assembly GCA_020698575.1 of Bostrychus sinensis. Lineage (NCBI taxonomy): Eukaryota > Metazoa > Chordata > Actinopteri > Gobiiformes > Eleotridae > Bostrychus > Bostrychus sinensis. The sequence continues at coordinate 19,365,312 of CM036242.1, forward strand.
TACGATTAATTATACAGACTACTTATGAAATCTAATGATTTTGAAATATTTTAAAGTATTTTATAATGGTCACAAACTGTGTTACAATTTCTACTTCCTGCATTTGGTTCTCACACACATTATTTTACGTATTGCAACAGTACTGTAAGAGTGTACCAACATTTTGGTCAGTGCGATTATTACAAAAGACATCAAAATTCCATGTGTGGAAAAAGAACACAACGTTATGTTCCCTGGTCTACTCTCTAAGTAGTCTGTGCAATGTTTGTGAAGTAATACTGCCCCCTTCTGTTCATTATGTCCACACAGCTCCTCGGTCACAAAAGATTTCTAACATTTTAGTGATGATAACGATTTTCCACAGAGACATCAAAGGAACAGAGTTTGTGTGTAAAACTGTGCAAAATCAAGCTTTATTCTTTTTTCCCCCTCAACATCAACTCCTTTCATCTTCATCATCATTATAATTGCAATCATTATCGTCAACATCATCTTTGAAAACGCTACTCGCCAGAGACAGCCAGCGAGAGGAAGATTCTCAAAGATGCAGCTTTTCAATTCTGGCATTGGCTCTTTGTCAGTCCCACACTACAATGAGTCAGCTGTACATGTGCACCTTTATCTATGCAATACATTTCAATTCGGTCTCCAATGTCCGCATTTATAAATCACTGTCTTTTTCAGTGATCTGACGTCCATTCAGTAGTCAAAATGTTCCAGAAGTTGATCCCACTTCAGTACATAGTCAGATGTTTCATACATACTTTTTTCCACTCCCCATTTTCTGCAAATCCGAGGAATGTCCATTTTCCTATTTCCATATTGTCATTGTCCATTCCCCAATTCAGGCATATGCAGAATAAGTGCAATGTCTAGTATAATGTCAAGAGAATACAAACCCACACGTACATACATAAAGTACATGACTAACTGATGAACATGATTAGCTATACAAGGTTGTCATTCTCCAAGGTGAAAACAGAGGAGCAGTAAATTTCCCTCGGTAATATCCAGGTCGGTACAGGACAAATGGGAGCTCACTTGGACCTTATACACTCTGCAGAGAGATCTGCCTTTATGTACATTTTGTAAGGTGCTGATTCATTGGGAATGTAGTGCATACACTAACAGTCAGTAGAAAATAGGAAATAGCTTAAATAAATTTGATGTCCGATTATTTGTTATGAGGAAAGATAAAATATAAGTTATTAGTAGTTCACATGTTACAAAGTAGTTTCCTTTCACAGAATATCATTACTTTGTATAATAGCAAAAATACCATGTAATAATGAACTAAATTTTGTGACAGATTTAATAAGGATACGTAGTACAACCAGTGTTTTATGTGATTCAAGGGATATGCTGTTTGTAAACAACTTCAGAAAAAAAAGCAAAGTACGATTTTTAGTATGCTAAAGGGGCTATATTATGTAAAATCAACTTTTTGGAGCTTTCTACCATGTTATAATGTTGTCCCCTTATCAAAAACATGCCTGGAGTTTTGTTTTGTTTCGTTCAAAACGCTCAGTTCCATGATCCCCTGCCCACTCCAGAAAGTACTGCCCAATCAACAAGCCCTCTATGTCGTGTCTGCTCTCATTGATTTATCCAAAAAACAGTGTACAGCTCTGTTTCCACTGATTCCTCACAACAATTTTTCATTTTTGTGGTAAAATGACATCATATGTAAAGTTTAAGGAAATAAAAAGCTATTTTTTATGGTTTTGTTCAAAATAGCGTAACATCTCAGCACTCTGCTGCCATCTGCTTGTCTCTTAACCTGTCTCTTTATGACAGTAGTAAAGTAATTATTGAAAAAACTTGTTTTAGTCACATATTTTTAAAGATTGTAAAACATGCACAGATGACCAAGATTGGTTTAAAAATATAAGTAAAAGCATAATATAGCCCCTTTAAACATTTTCTGAGTGTTTTACCTGTTATTGTTAAATATATTTAGCTAGTATGTGGAGAATAATCAGGTTGTTTTCTGGCTTGAAGAAAAACAGTGGAGTAGTGGGCAAAATGGCAATGGTATAAATGTGCTGAGGAGCTCCTTGGACCTTAAGTATGAGGTCTGGTAGCAACTCATACATTTGCTTGATCTGTCTGCCTGTGCGTCTCAACCAGAGAAACATGGATCCAACCATCACTGTGGACGTCCATTAGCTGGAGTATATCTGGGTCCCAATCACACGCATAATCTCCTTCTGCACTTTTGGCTCCTGGGTGTTGATATTGGCATCTCCTACCTGTCCATCCTCGTACCTGCATTACAGAAATGTTTCACATTCATATAATCACGAAATGTTCTACTGAACACATAAAAGTAGAACACAAACTCGGGGATTTATTTACTAACATCCAAGTTTTATATTTCCATTTCAGACTTTGGAAATACAGCATTCTGATAAATTCTATTTGGTTGAAGAAAATGCTGAGAATACTGTACTTACACAAAAAAAAAGCGGGTGCACACATGATCAGACACTGGACACACCCAAATGTTCCCATGTTTCTGCAGGTCTTTAGATGTGATTACTGTACAAATGAGCAAAAATATATAACATTATTGTCCAATACCAGACACATATTGTGTAAATTATATTTTCATATTAAATTTTTATTTTTATCTTGTGTTTACCTTCACAAAGAGCAATGCAATTTAGATTTCGACTCTGAAGAAACCTTGATTGTATTGGACGGCTCTGTTAAAGAGGAACATAAACATTATACAATATTTACTAAGTACATAGTAAAATAAAAACTCCTGAATAAACTTGCATTTGCATAAATATTAAATTGTTGTGTGTGTTAACAGTATATAGTACCTGTGGTATAGTGTTCATCCGGTTGTATCGTTGGACTAGTTCATCTTTGGTGGGCATGCGGTGTTGTCCTTTCCCCATTCCTGCACAGCCAGCACACAGAAGACTAAACTCAGTAAGAGTAACTTTGTTTTACCTCACTATATTGTGGCTAACTGTCTTAGAGATCACAGTTACCTGTCACGCTCTCCAGCATGTTACTGTTTTCAAGTTTAATTTTAAGAATACTGTGAACCAGAGATGGATGATGGCCTAAAATAATATCTCTGAACTTTCACACCAGATATAATTATTTTTTTCCTTTTTATAATATTGTAGAGGAGTAAAATGACTGCCTTCAGGCTTGTAAATATTTTCACATTTCACATCATCCATATTTAAAACAAAACTGAATTATGAATGAATTGTATTTATCACCCATACACTGTTCTTAGCTAAGCACAAAGGAAGGTCATTATGTATAAGCTTGTATTTTTCAATACAAATGGTGCTATGCAGACTCATAACAATTGTAGAAGAAATTATATAAAGAAAAATGTATATGTAAAATAATATTATACAAAGAAGTGGCACAACCAAACCCATAGAAACCCCTGCAGCCACAACATAAAGTATGACGGCAGGCAGGGCGCAGCTCATTGAACAGACCAGCACCCAACATGGACACATAATAAAGTGCAGCACAACAAGCTATAACATGGAGAGTCCCCACATGTGAAGATGGAGCATCCCAGCATGAAAACCATAGCGTGTGACAAACAAAGCGTACTCAACCCACATGGTGGATGACACTGAGCGGAAGAGCTGAATAGACTCACGTAGGGCCCAATGGTGAGGAATAAACCATACCTGAGTATCCAAAAGATATGCTGGAGATGGGGCTTAGATAGATGCCCTTTCCATATGCTGCCCCATGCAGCTTGGGTTGAAAAGAGCAAGAGGGAAGCGTCACTGACCAGTTGCATAGAACAACCACAAGCATACCGACTGAATTCTTTATAAATGTATTACAATTATTTGTTAATGTTCTGTAGAAAGTAATCTTCTTATGCAAACAGCAACCTACACCAATCAGACATAACATTTTGAACACTGACAGATAACAGATTATCCTTTCATCAAGGCAGCTGTTAGCGGATGAGAAATAATAGGCACTAAGTGAACATTTTGTCCTTAAAGTTGTTAGAAGCAGAAAAAATGGACAAGTGTAAGGATTTGATTAAGTTTGACAAGGGCCCAGTTGTGATGGCTGGATGACTGGGTCAGATTATATCAAAAACTGCAGCTCTTATACAATGTTCCCAGTCTGCAGTGGTCAGTCTCTATCAAAAGTGGTTCAAGGAAAGAACATTGTTAAACCAGTGGAAGGTGTCGGGTGATGCACAAGGGTGAGCGAAGGCTGGCCCGTGTGATCCAATCCAACAGCTGAGCTACTGTAGCTCAAATTTCTGAAGTAAATGCAGTTATTGATAGAAAGGTGTCAGAATACACAGTGTATTGCAGTTTGTTGCATATTGGGCTGCATAGTAGGCAGTTGGTCTTAATGCTATGCCTGATTGGTGTAGTTACTGTTGAAATTTAGAGGTTATAGGCCTTAAGTTGAATGGTGCCATGATAGGAATGATGAAATGTTGATTTGCATAATACTTTTTTCACTGTAGTGATGGCACAGAGAGAGACTAGGTAATGATTTTAAAAGGAAAGATGAAACAAGATGTAAATAAAACTTAAAAGCCTCAAAAAAGTCCTGAATGTGGAAATGGCAAAACTCACAAAGTAGTCTCTGCATGAAATGTGACCGAGGGTGAACACAGAATGACTTGAGATACTGGGAATAAAATGTGAGATCAGGACGTGGCACATCTGGTAGGAATCAAAAGTAATAATGGACAAGAGATTCTGTGTGATGGATGGAGCTGAAGGCAGACTCACTCCTTGAAAACACAATGACAGAGGTAGCGGGTGTCAGCGCTCAAGGTGAAAGGGAAAGGAGAATGAGCAGGCAGATGAACACCCAGACCAGATCAAACATTGACAGTTCAAAAAGTTGGGGAACAAAGAAGACATAAATGAATCACATCGCAGGGGAGAGTAATCCAGGTGGAGGTGAGACATTTCAAAGATTTCAGACTTAATTGTGTGTTTAATCTATTTTCAGACAGTGTCATCATGTCTTCTAGCAATAATTATCAGTCCTATTGTGCAAATGAGACAGCTCAGTGGTGTTTTCTATCCTTAACAAACCTGCTAACAATCTACAGAAAAGATGAGAAGTTACACTTTCTTTTGACAAATAGCTTCAACTTTTGGGGAATACTGCTTTACCAGGTACTGACTTTCTATAGATGCCTAACGCAGTACTTATTCTTATACTTATACCAAAAGAGCTCTAAATACTGTAGTAACCTAGGCCACACAAACATTCTGAGCTCATACAGCAACCCCTTATTTTTTCCCATTACAGAAACAGACTGAGATCTAGTTATAACTTTTAAAGGCAAAAGGTGCTAGCTAAAAAAAAAACTAGTTACAAAAATGTGGAAAAATAAATAAATCTTCTGAAATTTACACCCACTGTCAAGAGTTACATACCTGCAGTTTAGTATAAGAGGCATTGACGAGTCCATTTCTCAAAACAGAGTGCCAGTTCTCTATATGGGAACCACTGAGGCAAGCGCAGAGAGAGGGAAATAAGAAGAATAAGGGATTAAAAATGTTGTGTACATAAGAATAACACCAACTTGCCCTTTGAGTTAAACCACATACTCATATAGGTCCTACAGCTATTGGGTTACTAAGTTACTGTGCCTTGGGAGCTGTTTTATAAGTCCCATAAAAACAAGAAATGTCAAAAAGTATATTTGAATATGCAAGAATATTTAAGACTGATTGAAAATGTATCCTAGCTGACAGTCACTCAATATTGCATTGTATACTCTGTGTAGGCTGTAATATAATGACATGGAATGGTATGGGTAACTTGTTTATGTTTTGTCTTGTCTCTAAGGGCTAATTAACGTTTTTAGGAATTCACTATACTTTTCTTACATGGACATCTTTCAATATGAGTGCTTTTGCTCGTCCCACTATTGCCAATACCATTGTTTGACTGATTATTAAACTATCATAATAAAAATCCCAGATGCCCTATGTGTGTTTTGAGAAACCCCTGTAAAAGGATGCCACCAGTACAGGCTCTTCATTACTATAAAGAGCGCAATACTGTTTATAAAGCTCTTCTTGGAATCTGCAATTTTCTGAACAGGCAGAAACAGCTATACTTATGATAAACTGTCCCCTCAAATGCCTTTTTGTTCCTAATATATTCAGTAGAGGCCCATCTGCCTTAGTAGAAATCTTCATCACAGATATTTCCTGTTGTATGTGCTGGCAAAGGTGGGAGGTTTCTCTTTCCAACAGAATGGCCAGGTTCTGTGCTCCTGTTGATATGGTTTCATAAAATCTGCACTCTACATAATAACCAGGTGTTAAACTGACTCATGTCCATGTCTGACACAGTGTCCGGCTGCAATGCTAAATTATGCATGAATGTTTTGGCCATGTGTGATTTCTGCTGTCTTTGGCCAACAGCCATACAGTCAACAATTTATAAACTACAACTTACAGAATAGTGAGGGCATTATAGAGTATGTGAAAGGCTATGAATGAACAAAAAGAACTCACTGGAAAGCAAATGTACTGCCGTATAGCTTCTTGGCAGTGCGGAAGCGGGCCTCCTTAGCTGGAGGACTGCTGAGCAGCAGGAACTGGTGGGAAGTGTGCATGAATTTCAGTTGCTATTCCATTATTTTATCACACATATCAGGAAACAGAGAAGGAAACAAACAGAAAAAGTTGGTATAAATCAAATTATCAACGGCAACATTTAGCTATTTTGATTCATGATGTTAAAATCTTTTTAGTTTCTTACCCTACTCAGAGGCAACTTGACAATATGAGACCTATTACTTGAAATTATCCTAAGGACAGACCAAAACCAGTTGAGATGCAAGTTTATAATCAAAGATTAACAATTATGTATATGTGCTACATATTGGCTGATTGGAAATTCCATCTAGGAAGGTGGATATTAAAGTCAGCATATTCTCAAAGAAAACGGTCTCCACTCACCACTGTAGCAAGGGATGGGCCAGAGGGTCCAGTTTGTCCATCTGCTTTTTAATTTCTAGATATGAGCCCTAAAACAAAAGAAATTTGTTTTGAAATGAGGTTACACATTTGTAGAGCCCCCTTAGACCACAATATATTTTTTGTAAGCCTCATCCCCTTCTCCTCGTTTTACCTGTGTCATCTCTCGGATTGACATAACACTGTCCAATGCTTTTTGCAGCCTTTCATAATTCTTCTTCTGTGTTGATTGTTTAAGCCGGACAACCATAGTGTATAATGAGAGAGGGAAAAAAGCAAACAAACATTTGAGTAGATATTATACTTTGTATTTGTGATTGTTATAGATTCAATTATGTAAAATGAATAATACTGTATATTGTATATACAATATTAAAAGCCATAAACGTAAACGGCCATAGATTCACATTCATTTCCCCCCGTTATCTCGTTATAAAGACTTAATTCTTTAGTTTTCCCAAGATAACAGCATAATTTTCTTGTTAAAACAAGACATCTTGTTTTCCCAAGATAATGAGAAAATTAAGTTGTTATCTTGGGAAAATGACAGAATTAGGATGTTATAAGAAGATAACAGTAGGAAAAAAAAGTTATGAATCGATGGCCGCTTACAGCTTCTGTATGTATGTACTTTAATATGAATATATATAATTATGAATGGAATTTCCCCACTGTGGCACTAATATGGTTTTCTTATCTTATCTTAGGTCGCAACCGCAGTGAAGTGGATGCTGACCTTAGGGTTGAACGCCAGGGTTTTAGGGTCATTTGGATCTACAACAGATGGGTAGGGCTCAAAAATGATGCTCTTACGAGGCGACTCAAGAGCTGCTCGACACATAGCCACAAGAAGATCCACAACCTGGAGAAACAGTTATCCATGTTTAATGGTGCTGAATATATTTTTAGTTTCTTTATGCAATAAAACAGGTGTGATTCACCTCTGCTCCAGTGGCTACTTCCTCTGCAGCTCCAGACATCACACCCAGAGTGTAAAAGGAGAACACACACAACTCCCTGGTGCACACAGCAGGCTGTAAAGACATAAAATAAAGGTAAGGTAAGGGAAGGGAAAAATAAATATAGGGATTATCACAGTCCACGGTTTACAGGTGCATCTCAAAAAAGTAACTGAATTATGAAAAAGTTAAAATATTTCAGTCGCTCAATTTTAAGTGAAACTAATATATTAAATAGATTCAGTACACATAGTGAAATATTTCAAGCATTTATTTATTTTAATTGTGATGATATGGATTACAGATATTGAAAACCCCAAATTCAGTATTTCATTAAATTAGAATATCACATAATATTTCACTCTGTATCTATATAATCTACAGTTATAATTTCTGCATTTCACTTTTTGAATTGAAACACTGGAAATATTTTACTTTTCTACAATATTAATGTACAGTATATTGATTTTGATATTTTGATATACACCTGTATTCTGTTTTATAATTGTTAGTCATTTTCCTGACTCATATACCTTTAACATTGAACCATTTTGAAAGACATGCTGCTCATCACAAACCACACAGTACTCGTTGAGAGTGGGGATCCTTTGCTCTGAGTACTTCATTATCTGTATGGAAAAAAAACACAGTGTTTTCACTTAATGTGGCAGTGAAATGTAACAATCAGCCCTCTAACCAACTATTTTAGTAAAAATAATACTCTTGGTTTAACCATTACTAGTGTCTAACCTGCACTAGGAAGCCATACTCCAGTGTAGGGATGTTCTTGCAGTGCCCTCCCGCCTGGGATGAGAAAAACAATTCAATCAGCTGCCTCGTGGTAATCTGCGCAGGGGCCCTGGCCGCTGGGACAGCCACAGTCTGATGAAGCAAGTGAGACAAAACATAATGGAAAACAGCAATCTGGCTATGTAACAGTATGGGATAGGGAAAGTCACAGGTGGGAACAGTGCAGGTGTCAGGACTAAACTGCAGGTTGGAGTGGATCACAGGGGACAAAGAACAATAACAGATTTCTGACAAAAAAACTTAGTAATGTTAAACATTAAATAAAACAAATATAGTATGTATGACACGGACCTGAGTATTAGGTGGATAACTAAAGAGCTCTCCTTTTGGATTCTTCATAGTACAGGAGATAGAGCGGTTCATCAGGCGGGTCATTCTCAGCTCAGGCACACTAAGCTTCCCTTTCAAAACAGTGTCTTGGATCAGAGGAAAACTTGGAGACCTGAAGACAAAAAGCAAAGTCATGTGTCATTGTGTGAAAACAATGTATAGGTTTAAGCATAAGAAGGAAAAAAAATCTAAATATGTATGTATTGTTTTTACATTTGTGATTTTAAAAATCAAGTTTCTTTCTTTCACAAACATGTAAAATATGTTTACTTTTTATGCTCCTACAACTGCTTTACACTCAAATACCTAGAGATTTTGAGAAAAAAATTCAAAAAGCACCACTTTACTGAGTACACTATATCCCTGTGACATAAAATTCTGGTCAAGTCATGAAGTTGTCAATACAACCTAGTGTTTAGTAAGGCTGACCTCCATCTTGAGCACTCATAACTGTCAGAGCGTCCTGCATTAAGACAAGGCCTGAGAGGAGTTCTTTCCTCTAGGGAAATTGTCCAAATGTGTCACATATTGAATTTTCTTCAATCTTCACAATGCTGTGTCAAAGCTTTCACTGTCCAGTGTATTTCTATTGCTTACCACATTTTTCATATAAGTATTTTATTCATTACTATAACATTATAAGGTAACTGTTTGTTTGGTGACCAAAAATACTGGATATTATTTACTGTTCATGTATAGGCCATTTTATATATATGTTCTAAAAATAAAAAAAGGTATAAAGGCCCTCCCCTCCAAAAATGGCAGGAAGTTAGTCTTTTTAGTATGGTGGTAAATAGCACAATAGAGGGCAAATGTGCAGGTTACTGCAGTGATAGCTGTGAATGTGGATTAAAGACTGTGGGAGAGAGTGAATATCTACTTAGGTATAGGTGAGAAGATGCTAAGCCCAGCTCTGAACTTTTTGATGGTTCCTCCAGCTTTAAACCAGCTGTGCCTCTTCTCCTGCTGGGCCTTAAGAAATTCATTACTCAGATGCTTCCACTGTTGTGAAGTGAATGTGCTCAGGATCCTGTGTGTTACAAAAAATGACAGACATGGAAAGAATTAAAGTTTATTATCGTAAAAAGTGTATTTAGATAATTAACAAATGAAAATCAATATAGAGCGACTTGCTTTTTTAGTTGTAAGCCAAGACTAAAGCCGTCTTTATTGGAAGGCTGGAAAACCTCTACTGATGGCTCTACGGACAAAAAACAAGAATAATTTAAAAGGGTATGGATGCAAACTGACTATTTCCTTCATTTTCATAGTACTGTTTATTTGTTTTACTAACTGGCATTTATGGCAGTTATGGCAATTATGAAAGTTTCCTAAGAACCAAATATTCTACAATACATTACTTCTTACCAGGTCCATCTAGGTACTGAGAAAGAGAAAAACGCAATCTCAGTATAATAGGTTCTGTTCTGATAACTTTCCAAGCTGTTGCAACCTCCTCCTGAGTCAGACACACAAAACCACAGAGTTATCTAATCAGAGTAATTCATTAAAGAATTATAAACAAACAGTGATCTGTTGCCATGTAAAATGTCAACTTTGGAATATTAATGGATGAAGTTGGAAGAATGCTGACTCACGTCTAAAAAGCCTATGTTAATATGAAGGTCAATGTCCACATCATCAATTGTTCCATACTCCCTGTTTAGAAAATGAATGACAGACACAGTTCATTTATTCATTTCAAAAACTGGTGACTATGTCTCAGAAGTGTGGGCTTTACCTGACAGAGATTGCACTCTCAGTGTAAATGTCTTTCACAGCCTCAATGTCTGCATCTAGCTGAGGGTGACGGTACAGGTCAGCAGCACAGCTCCCCTGTGAATATTGTGCAATATTATAACATTATTTAACAATTTCAACCATGAATATTGGGATAAATACTTAACGCTGTCTAAATCTTACTGGAGAAACGTTGTATGTATCAGTCACACATCCTAAAATATACACTCAGCTTGATAGCATCGTTTATTTTTCTCTTCTATTTTCTTATGTGTTTTTTATTCTCTGTTCATATCACAAATAAAAATAAAATGTTGTTTCAATTTAAACAACTTTCATGTTGATAATAAAGAACAGTTTGTCATTTCTTTGGTTTTGCCCTTTTTTTGAGCAGATACATTATTATCCCCATCAACAATATGCTTCATTCCTGTGATGCAGAAAAAACAGCTTCAAGTTTCAGAGTAGATTCAAGATCAAGATCAAATCTTGTGAGATCAAATAAGATGACTTGCAAATTAAGATCTTGGGTAAAAGTGAGACATTTAACATAAACATATGAGAGTTAGGGACAATGTACTTTGTATATTTAATTTGTTTTATGTACAGTATTTTCACCCTTTATGCTTTTAATCATGTATAAGTTGACTTTGAACACTTTAGATAATTTTAACCTTTTGTACTGCTAGCTACAAGCAGCAGGCTTAAGCATGTTCAGCAAAACTAGCAAAAAGCTCTCATTAATTTGTGCCTGTAAGAAGTTGATTAATAATCAAATGACTTGGTCCTACTCACAAAGACTTGCCAGGCTGAGGCTATTTTGTTTTGTAGATTAACAATAAAATGGCTATGATTTACATAATGAAGCACAGCTACTGAAATGAGCATCACATAACTGAGGAATGACTTTAATTTAAATCATGAATGAAGAACATTTTACTATAGCATTAGATGAAAGCATGAGTCAGCAAACACATATATTACAACATATGCCACATAATGTTGTGTTTTATAATGTATAAATGTGGACCGTTAAAAGGCTTTACCTGAATGCCATAGAGGAACTGTTCCGACTCATTCTCCCCATCAGACTCCTCATCTGTCCAGCACTGGCCTTTGATGTCCTGTGGGCCCACACATTGTCAAAAGCTAATATAGTGAAGCGGAAAGAAAACACAACCTTCCTCCCTCATCCTTTCATGTGACATTCTTCCTCTATATTTAGCTTCCATTAAACTGCTTCAAAACTGAGCCTTTTATAGCATCTGAGCTTGACTGTATTATTTTGGGATGACAGAATATTAGATTTGGAATACATCATACAAACGAATAGTCGACTACAAAAAGACAAGGTGACATGCAATTTTCTATGTAAACTAAACATTTAAGTTCAATTAAAATATCACACAATGAAAGCTGTTTTACCATTAGGTCTGTTGATCATAGGCTCATTCAGACAGGCCCTCGACTGTTGCCAACCATTGCAGCCTATTTCCAAGGAGTAAGAATCCTTCTGAAAACTGTAACCATAATAATGTACAACAAATACAAATTATGAAACAACAAAGCCACCTCTCGTGATGCCATTCAGTGTAACAGTGCCCTCCTCCTCCTTTCTTTAAATCGTCTGTACTTCACCTTGCCATGTATCCTAGCAACAGCCATTTCAGCCTCCTTTCAGAGTGGCATTAATCACTGTGAGGAAAATGTGTGGGAGATAGTGCTGTATGTTCAGAAACCAGAATGTCTCCGTTTCTTTGTTTGTTGTGATATAGCAAATAGAATACAAATATTAGGCTGTTTTACCTATAAACTGACACATTTGCTGATGTCATTGTGTTGTCATGTTATTACAATGGGATATAAATACATTCACTATAGGAGACAATTCAAAATAACTGGCAATAGACAAAAGAAACTGGTAGAATCAGCACATCATGGCTGCCATTCACATTTTATATCAGACATGAAAACTGATTCATTCTGTAAGTGCTGATGCTTCATACACTGACTAGATTAATTCATGTTAAAATTTTCTCTTCAGCTCTTTTCCACTGAATGCCTGCTGCACTGCCATGTGTTCCACAGCCCTCTTTGAATCAATAACACACTCAACATCATGCCAGCATTGTCCGCCATTCATCTGCCCATTGCCGTCTCACATACCAATAGTCTCAGGCAATTTGCCCCTCTCAACCCCCACAGCTCGCGTCGTCGTCCTAATTTTCAAGCTTTTAATGCAAACTCAGATGCAGTCAGGCGTCTTTCCCCCTCCCCCTATTTGTACCCCACACTTACCTCCACAGAGGATGGAGACGGGGATGCTGTCCTTTCCTCAGCTGCTCCCCCTCTTAAAGGGCACACCTGCTTTTTCTTTCACTGGCTTCTCTTACTAAAACGATGACAACAAACCCACTAATGAGATTCACAATCGTCCTGTTTTACAACGTCCTTCTCTCCATGCTGGTGGTGTATGTCTGTGAGCCAGCTATCTGCTGTGTGTGTTTATCTATTGCAGATCTTTGCTCCTACTGCTGTCTTATATTTTGCCTGACAACACTGAGACCTCTGAGCATGCTCAGTAAGACTAGGCAGCTGGTCATGTGACTTGCAGCTGACTGCACTGGTTAGAGAAAGCAAGGAAAATGGAGGAATAATGGTTCTATTTGTGTTTCCATCCATCCCTCTATGTGCTTGTGTGACGGTGATTATTTTTGTGTAGTGTGCTTATTAAGTGTTTTAATTCAATAAATTAATATAGTTATTTATGTCATGTACAGTGTAACAATGAAATATTGTTGTAACTATACCTGTCCTACCAACTAAATTGCCTAATAAAAATATATTATTGACCTTCACTGTAGATTACTGACATAAATATAGGGGAAAATGTACGGCAAGTTTTGAGCCATTTAATGTTTTCATTATGCAAATAAGGCATGATATTTGTTTAAAAAATACCAAATTTGCACTAACTAACTAACTTTTCACCCAAAAAATCTGAATATTGAAAAGAGACAGGCTTAAAAGTACTGGTACAATAATTGTTGTTGACATGTTACGTAAAAAAGCTTTTACAGAGGGAATGTTGCATCTCTTATTTTGCCTTTCAGTAAACTAGAAAATGCTGACAATACCCTAAAAATCAAATGTTTGCCTTTTAGGCGTAAACAGACCAATAAATCAGACTAGGAATTACATATAAAACAAATCCTTCTGTAAATGCCTTTAAAATATAGTTAAGTGCAAGACTGGAAAATGTGGTGCCTGTAGGTGCTACTGAAGTGGAGATTTGAGAACGTGAGAAAAACCCATTTAAAAAAAAAAACATTCTTTGAAATGAATATTTCCAACAGAAATCTATGGACACAAACGGAATTAAACTAAACACCTTAATGTGTAATTTTTTACAATTTCATTATTTCAGTTTTAAAGTTTACATGTTAAATGTGTGTTTTGTCTGTAGTAGCTCCCTTAAGCCCACCATTACAGTATTAAACAGTCTGATAAGTATTTTATTTAATGTTTTATTAGCTGAAGTGCACTAGTTATACTGTTTCTCTGAAATAACATTTCAGTGTCCTACTTGCTTGTCTCATCTCTGAGAATTAGCTGTGTATATTCCCAGATCATCTTACTGTACTCTGGCTGAGTGATTATGATTAATGCTGATTGACAATCAGGGTTAACTGGGTAACAGATGTCTCACCTGGACACGCGTGTCCATTTGTCTGTTTCAGTAGCTCTGAACCATGCACTTTGTGTGCAGCCCATAGCATGTCATAATGGGCAGTGAAAGCAGCAGCAATAAGACCAGCATGATTGTGAACAGGTAAGAAAATGTCAGTTAGAGGTGTAGTATAGCTTATCTTTTCAGTATAAATCATTTGTGTAGATAATTATGGTACTAGTGTAAATACATGATTATTATTATTTTTTATTATTATTAATTTAAATTAGGTTTTTGTATGGGAAATAAAAAGCCATTTTATCATTTTAAAAGCTATTGGAGTAGGAAATGGATGCTGTAAAATGTTTTGTACTGCACAAGAATGAACGCTGGGTGTCGCTGTAGTGCTGCCATCATGAGTCATGCTCTGGAAAATGGAACTGGAAAAACGTGCTTTTCATCATCCATCAGGAGCAAAATCAGTCCGCAGCCCATTACATTTTTTAATGCAATAATGTTCAATGTACCCAGCGTAAACTGGTTAAATCCACAAGACCATGGCTGTAAAACGAGTAAGCTGTTAGCTGCTTGACTGAGACACGTT
Organism: Bostrychus sinensis; assembly: GCA_020698575.1. Taxonomy (NCBI): domain Eukaryota; kingdom Metazoa; phylum Chordata; class Actinopteri; order Gobiiformes; family Eleotridae; genus Bostrychus; species Bostrychus sinensis. The sequence continues at coordinate 19,380,402 of CM036242.1, forward strand.
TTGATGCGTCACACTTCTGCAGGAAGGGCGACATGACTCATCGTGACAAAAACACCAGTGGGACAGAGAACACGGGTATACAACATTATGTTAAGTACAACATTCAAATTCATACCTGCCAGCACGTTTTGCACACATTTCATGAAAAAGAAGAACTATAGTTCAGAAAGCTATCCTCCTGAGTCACATGTCGGGCATGATGCTATTCGGTCCTGTGATTGGTCTAAAAAGTTTACAGAGCACTACCACTTGTTTGTGTCCTTCCGCCACTACGGTAAATGTGTAATTTAGTGTAAGATCATTTACGCTCTAAAGTATCCAAACAACTATACATATTTACTTTATACTACACATTCTTTAAATGTCCGTAGTATGAGCTAGGATGCAGCATTATTTCGCCAAAACACTCGGAAGGATATCTCTCAGCATCCTCAGAAAGTAGTTCCGCAGCGAGAGCAGGAGATCACCTTGAGCTGCTGTAGCGTAGCGCTTGTTACATCACTTTGAGCTGTTCTCCGGAGGAAAAGGTGGGTATCCCGGGTAAAACTTAGCGTAGTTGCACTCTAGTGGCTGTCAGTGGGGTATAAATGCTGTCCCACGGTAGTTTCTGCTTTTAATTAATATTTGTCTTCTGTCGTCGTTGGGCATCTCGCGAACTGTTAAGTGCGGAAATGTTACGTTGAGCGTCGATGAAAAAAGAAACTCGGTGATTCTTATTTGAACGTTTATGTTTTGCGTAAAATTGAGATGTCTTATTAACACAATGGACATCCGACCAGACTGCATTTGTGTGTGGCATCATAGCTTTGGAGCGCTCCATTTCATTTCCCACATAGCTAGCAGGAAACGAAAAAAACGCTCTTTTATGAATTGGCTATGTGACCGGGCAGTTAGAGGCAACATACAGCTTATTTACTCGAATCTTTTATAGCAAGTTCGTTTAACGTCGTTTGTAAGTGTAAAAACGAGGTGTGATGCATGAGCTGCTTTAGGATTGAAAAGTTGCTTCCTGTTGTGGGTGTGACGAACTCGCTCATTGGTTGATCGTGGTCATGTTTCTTCTAAAGGAAAATGTGACGCAGTGATGTGAACGTGACCTCTACCGCATCGGCATTGTGTCCCAAAAACGTGTCGCTTTGTAAAGTCACAGGCGACAGATGCAATATTGCTACATTTATGCATATTAAACCATTAGTAGTGTCATATTAGACATTATGTACCTGTTATAATTCTCAAGGTAGTAGTCTAAGCCCTCATTTCTTTGGTTATTTTCCTCAGCGTCACTGCAGTAGTTTGCAGTAGCGGTGCCTCGATGACACCTGATATCACAGACTTGCGTACTGTGCTCATTACCGAGAAAAAGAGACTATTTTTGTGATTGTCGGTGCAGGCTCCTGAAATATGTTCTTCAAAAGGTGTAGTGGGTCAACCTTTCGTGCCACTTTTGTTTATAATGATCTCTCTCAAAACACTATCTGTGGTGTGTCTAAATGTTAACAGTAAACACTCCAGTCTTGCTGCAAGATGCACAGCAACAGAAAGCATAGTTGAGACATAGTTGTGATATTGTGGCTACAAAAATTTGTACACTGTAGAATACATTTGCATGGATGTAATTTTTACATTTATCTATCCTGGTTATTGTTAATAAATCGTCTGTTTATGCTGCTCTTTAGTGAGCCTATCTTGCTGTCTTAGCTCTTTGCCTGTTATGACTCGGTGTGGGTCAGTTAACAGCTGCCAGGGCTCTCATGGAGCAGATTAATAAGCTCTGGAACAATACCAGTGGTCAGGGTTTCCTTCTCAGTTCAGTTCAGTAAACACATGCCATACAATAAGTCTGAAAAGTGTCAGATTTCCTGGAACTTAAAAGACACCCAGTTAGTGTACATTTTTTGATTTTATGAATTAAAACTATGCAGTTGATGGTAAATCTTAGGGTTTTATGTTTACATATTTCAATAAGTTTTGTTTTACAATCATACTCTACATGTTGTGAGTTATTATTAGGCATTCCCATTTTAGTTTGGGGTGTAGTATGACATGGGCTTCTAGTGACCTTGGATGCACACTGCTTTGGTCATTTGTGGGGGAAATCTAATGTATGTTCACTAAATCAGGTCATGGTGAAGGCCTAGTTAAAGCAACCTTAGACCAAGCCCTTTATCCTTACTGATGGGATTTACTCTGCTCCTGAAAGTGTCATTTGTATGCACATACAGTGCAGCAACTAGTTCTTTAACTGCTGTTGCAGGGAATAGGCTAGTTGGCTTTAAAAGCTCCAGCACTCTGTGTCTATTGTGGAAGTCAGTGCCTGTTAGGTGTCTGCTCATCCCCAGAAGAAACAGGAAGATATACTGGTGGTATGTAGCCTAGCATGCTAACTGAACCATGGTTGAATGAGGTGCCTGCATGGATTTAAGCATGCAACAATAGCAAATGAATTTGAAGATCAGGATAAAAGTCACGTAGGAGTAAAACACTATTAGAGCAGTGGTTTTATTGTATAGTTTTATTATATGATACATGTGTGGTTCATTTGTATCTAAAAACTAGATGTGTCTCTAGGGGATTGTACAGGATTACTGGCAGCCACTTTCTAAAGTTAGACTTGCATCTTTGTGGCAGTTACTCCATTGCCGCTGGCTGCCATAGGTTCCAGTGCTGTGGGAATGTGGTGTGGTTTTTCTTTATTAGACCCCAGTAGTTTTCCCCAAGTTCTCAAGCGCACTCTGCTGTCTGCCTCAAGCCTTGTGAAGCTGGTGAGCTGCAGTAGTGGGATGTGATTCTGCTCACGTACATCACTGGCTTGGCATTAGTGTGTTAGACTGAGTAGAGTGTTACATCATCAGGCAGCAGCTTCTGTTCAAACGACCTGTTGGTTTAGTGCTTGTGTCTGGGATCCCCCTGTCGAGATGCATTTGTAATTAGGATGTGATGAGTAAGAGGACGAGAGTGGGCTAGAGTGTGACTAGTCCTCCAGAGTCACATGCAGTAAAATTCCACCATCTTGCTCTTCATTTTACTGCTGAAGAGGTAACCAGAATTTGTGAAATGAGGAAAAAAATATTGCTAGCGAAGTGGTTGTGAGTTGGTTTCTGTCTTAGTTGTGTTATTTATTTATGCATTTTCCTGAAACCTTAATTTGTACCTGATTTACATTAAATATCCAAAACCAATGAGATGGAAAATGTTAAGACCAACAACATCAAATTCTGAAGCCATATTAACAATTTAAATAAGCATTTGAATGTGACTACAAAGCTTTGAATTTTAATAGAGACAGTATGGTATATAGTATAGTCTCTTGCTTATCTTGAGCAATGCTTCATTTATCTGTTCTTACTCTGTCATTGTTTGACAAAAACAAAGATTATGCTCATTGTATTTTTACAACTAGAGAGCAACCGTCTATGTGTAATATTTGTCTTTGTGAAAGAGGAACTGTTAAACAGTCATGATGAAATCTTGGCAGTTTCTGCCCTCTGTCTGAGCTCTGTGGTGGTGCTGTTGCCATAGTATACTGAGAGGGAAGTGGGAGGGAGGGAACTGAATGTACCAAATGATAAAGGAGTATTCCGCAGTATCGTATGTGTGAAATCTCACACAGCATGATGAAACACAGAACTGTAAGTTAAACTGACAGGCACAAACTAACTTTGTGACTACCGTAGGCCAACATTGTTCAGAAATTGCCTTTATAATGTTTCTTACTTTTTCCTCAATCATTTAGGTCCACTCGAGTTACACCGGTGATTACCATGCCTCAGCAAAAGACTCAAGACATGGGCACTGCCTTCATCCAGACGCAGCAGCTCAATGCTGCGATGGCAGACACTTTCCTGGAACACATGTGCCTGCTGGACATCGACTCTGAGCCAACTACCGCACGTAACACTGGCATCATCTGCACTATTGGTTGGTTAGTTTTTCTTACAAAGATAAATACTTTCAGTGCAATTAAAACAATAAAAGATGTCTCTTGTCTCAGGACCAGCCTCCCGTTCTGTGGACATGCTTAAGGAGATGATCAAGTCTGGAATGAACATTGCTCGCTTAAACTTTTCCCATGGCACACATGAGGTTTGTTATTCCTCAGTTCTCTGCACATACTGTCGTTATTGTAAATGTCACGGCTTGCCTAGGTGATAATGCTGTGATGAAAAGTATATTGTGCTCTATCACATGCTGGTTATTTGCTCAATTTTTACTTTTGGTTTAAGATTATCAGTAAGTGTTGGGTAACTTTTTGCATAATGCTGCCAGACCACATACTAAGAATGGTCATCTTTAGTTGGTCCAAAGAAGGAATCTGAAAATCTAAGAAAGATTTGTCAGCAACTTCTAGTTAAAGTAAGTGGTCTAAAGTCAACGTGAGCCAAGTGGCTCACCTGAAGAAAGAGCCCTGTACATTCATTTGTCAAGTGATTAAAAAAAGTACAGTATATATACATCTTAGGATAATTTGTATTACAATACATATCCCCCAATACCAGTCTTATGAGCCATAATGCCTAGAGGTCAATGGAATATATTATCAGTACAGTACATAAATAGTACAAAGAACATAACATAAAATTCTACTGTATATTCATTATACATTATTATTGTTATGACAGGACACCTCAGTTGATTATCTAGCAGTACATGTACCACGCAAGTAAAACAGCCTAATTTTAATACCCACATAAAAGCTATTTGCCAAAGCCAGATTTTAAAAGTCTGTTTTATGTCTAGACTTTGGGCATGCTTGTAGAAAGTGAAATGCAAAGTAGATTCGTCTGCACAGCTAGGAAGTCATATTTACAGTGTGAAAAAAGTTTGTAAAAAGGTGCAACCTGAAATGATATCATTTTAAATGAAAGGTCTAAGATAGCCTTGAAGTTTTGTTTTCTTTTATAACGTTGACTTTATAATTTGATGCTCATAAAAATGTTTAAGCAGGTTAAAGGTCACATGTTTACCCATATGTTTCCTTTATACAGTATCACGCACAGACCATCAAGAATGTCCGTGAGGCCTGTGAAAGCTTTGAACCTGGCAGCATCAGTTACAGACCCATTGGCATTGCTTTGGACACAAAAGGACCAGAGATCAGGACAGGACTCATCCATGGGGTTCGATCTGTTATTACAAATTTAGCTAACAGCATTACTCAAAATACATTAATCAAGGGGATATTAAGGAAATTGTTTTGACTTGGCAGAGTGGCACAGCCGAAGTGGAGCTAAAGAAGGGCAACATGATCAAGATAACCTTGGATGATGCTTACCAAGAAAACTGCAGTGAGCAGATTCTGTGGCTTGACTACAAAAACATTAACAAAGTGGTAGAAGTGGGCAGTAAGATTTACATTGATGACGGACTTATATCTCTACAGGTGACAGAGAAGGGTAAGTGATGTAGCATGTTAGGTTAGTTTTTGAAGTGTTAGGTTGGAAAAACCTAAACAAATTCTCTCCTCAGGTTCTGATTTTCTCGTGTGTGAGATTGAAAATGGTGGCAGCCTGGGAAGTAAGAAGGGAGTGAACTTGCCTGGTGCAGCTGTGGACCTGCCAGCTGTTTCAGAAAAGGACATCCAGGACCTCCAGTTCGGGCTAGATCAGGGAGTCGACATGGTCTTTGCCTCCTTCATCCGTAAAGCAGCAGATGTACATGCCGTTAGAGCAGTCCTGGGAGAGAGGGGCAAAAACATTAAGATCATCAGCAAGCTTGAGAACCATGAGGGTGTGCGCAGGTTTGTAAATCTCTAATAGGTGCTATTAACTCGTATATGTAACAAGTTTTGATTATAACAAGTTTCATCTTTTTGACAGATTTGATGAGATTATGGAGGCCAGTGATGGTATCATGGTGGCTCGTGGTGACTTGGGTATTGAGATCCCCACAGAGAAAGTGTTTGTGGCCCAAAAAATGATGATCGGGCGCTGCAACAGAGCTGGCAAACCAATCACATGTGCCACTCAGGTCACAAAACAATTTTAAGCTATTTTTATTCAAACCCTGAATTCAAATTACAATAAGTGACTAACTGAAAACTGGACATACAGATGTTGGAGAGCATGATCAAGAAGCCTAGACCCACTCGAGCTGAGGGCAGTGATGTGGCTAATGCTGTCTTGGATGGAGCTGACTGTATCATGCTGAGTGGAGAGACTGCCAAAGGAGACTACCCTCTTGAGGCCGTGCGCACACAGCACATGGTGAGTAATCAATTTTTAATGTTTCAAAAGTTGCAAAACAATTCACGCTTGCATTAGATTTAGGTAAATAGTTGCTAAACCATTACTGGCTATGACATAACTCTTACTGTTCTCTCATTTCTAACGTTTTATTTAACTCTGCCTAAAATGTATCTCAGCATGTCTGTGACCACTTTGAAGCCAACTACAAAGTGTGATCATTTCTTTCTCTGCAGCTAAATTTCATAATTTTATTCAATATACATGAATGCATTTTTTTTTATAGGCTAATCTCTAATTTTAGTGTGCCCTCCATTTCTTGTTGGTTTTGTTCATTAATCACTTTAAAAGCAAAAATCCACAAACTGCTATAATTGCTTTTTTTTTTTTTTTTTTTTTTTTTGTGATCTAAATATGCAACTGATCAAGGTCATTTTTACAGGGTGTAAGTGTAACATTTATTCAACAGGGATAGACAGTAGTAGCTTAAACAGCTGTTTTTAAGTATCAAACTACCTTTCTCCTGGCTTCACTGCTATGCAGATGCCAGAGTGACTCAGCAGTCTGCAGCCTGCTAGATTAATGCACCAAGTGAATGCTGCTCTTTGTCTTTGCATTTGTTGTATACCAAAACAGCATGAAAACCTTCATCTATTAGTGGTTTTACAATTTCCTTGCCAATTGTTGCGTTTTGCATATTGCTTGGGATCTTTTAACTTTTAATCATGATTTGGTAAGTAATTGTTTTGGTTAAAGCAACACTATACAACTAAGGATGCATATTCACAACCATGAAAGAATACCAAGGAAACCTGCTGTAAAGTTAAATGTGACTCTTTCCTTTGAAGAAATATCTACAAAATATATATTAACCTACATAACATAAAGTTACATAGTGTTGCTTTAACCTATGTACAGTGGCAAGAAAAAGTATGTGCCCCCCTTAGCATTTTTTCTTTATTGTTGCTTTACAACCTGGAACTTAAATGGATCATTAAGAGGTTCATGCCAGTCACTTTACATTACATTGCAACAACTATGAAAATGCAAAAAAAAATTGTATTGTGAAACAAATTACAAATATGACAGAAAAACAGAAAATTTAAGTGTGGAAAAGTATGTACCCCCTAGAAGTCCCTAAATGAGTCCCGGTGTTACTCACCCTCAGAAGTCACAGAAGTAGTTAGATAAGGTTGGCCTGACTGCAATTCAGCTGTCATTATGCCACAAAACACACACAAAAGAGGACCATGTAAGACTCACAAACCAGGCAAGGAGCGGATTCATCAGAGAGGCAACCATAAGACCAAAGGTGACCCTGAAAGAGCTGCGGAGCTTTACAGCAGAGACGGTTGTATCTGTCCCAGGACCACTCTGAACCATACACTCCACAGAGCTGGGCTGTGTGGAAGAGTGGCTAGAAAATCTCATTGCTTGAAAAAAAAATAATAAAGCATGTTTTGTGTTTGCCAAAAGGCACGTGGGAAACTCCACAAACACGAGAAGGTCCTCTGTCCAGACACAATTAAAATGAGCCATCAATGAAAGATGCTATGTGCAGCACAAACCTAGCACCTGACTGTGGCCCCTCTCTAAAGTGAAGCCTGGTGATGGCAGTGTCCTGCTGTGGGGATATTTGTCATTGGTAGGGACTGGGAAACTGCTCAGAACTGAAGGAATGAAGGATGGAGCTAAACACAGGACAATTTTTGAAGAAAATGACTCAAACTATGCTGTACAATGCATCCAACCCGAAGGAGCTTGAGCTGTTTTTAGATGATGAATGAGCACAAATACCAGTGATTTTATGAACCAAGTTCATAAACACTTATCCTAGAAAAGTTGGAGCTGTAAGTCCTTGGGTGGTTCTACAGAGGACTAACCTGAGGGGATACATACTTTGTACACTCAAGTTTTTTTAGGTGGTATATACTTTTTCTTGCCACTGTATATGGGTTTTTTATTTTAATGAGTTCGTTCTTGGTTGAAGGTTTAGTTTTGACTTGGTATACATTATTATTTTTCTTCGTCTCTTCTCTTACTTACATCTTCATTTCCTCCTTTCCTGGATACTGTCCCTTTTTATTTACTTCAACCTTTTGTATTTTGTCTAACATGGTCTCTCTCTTCTGACTTTGTGTCTGTTTTTCTGTTGTTTCTATATTGCATCTGTGCGTGCTTGGTGCGGGAATTCCTTGTCTATATCTTGCCCTGGCTTATGATAGATTGCCCGTGAGGCCGAGGCAGCCATGTTCCATCGACAGGTGTTTGAGGACCTGCGTCGCTCCACACCACACTGCAAAGACCCAGCTGAGGCTATTGCAATCGGTGCAGTTGAGGCATCCTTTAAGAGCCTAGCTTCAGCAATCATTGTGCTCACAGGCTCTGGAAGGTAGGAAGGCACTCTGGTCTCCATAAGGATCAGACTGTTAGTTGTTGGTTCTAAGGGATTTTGAAAGTTAAGAGTAGGGAAAGTCAGAGTAGGTAACTGGACCAGTCTGGCAACACTTGTCTCAAACTACTGGTGTACTGAAATTATACCCTTTCAATAAACTTTGCAAAGCTCAACCCACCTGCTTTAGTTTGGTAACCCAGCAAAACCAGTGGTTTATTCAAGTCTTGCAGGCTGCACCCAGTGGTGTGAGTGAGTCCAAAGTCATTGTGGTGTGTGTAACCCTCCTTGCTTCACCCATTCCTTCATGACACCTTGGTGCTCAGATAGCACGAGAGGCAGAGGCAGCCACCTTCCACAGACAGCTGTTTGAAGAGCTCAGAAGACACTCCCAAGTGACCAGAGACCCCTCTGAGGCTGTAGCTGTAGGAGCTGTCGAGGCGTCCTTCAAGTGCTGCGCTAGTGCCCTTATAGTTCTCACCAATAGTGGAAGGTAAGAAAGAAGATGCAGTAATCCTGGTGTAAGAGGTAAGGAGTCTGTGAATGCAATGGCCCTGACTTCTTGCTCCTATCCTTACCTGACCTACCTTCAGATTTGCATATGTTTTGTGTGAATGTGTGAACAGAGTAACAGGTTGAGTGAGTGGACGTTAGCATTAATCAAAATCTAATTAATGTGGGTGGTAAAGATATAACAATACAAATTTATAGAATATACAGATTTAAAATTGTAAATATATTAAAATATAATTTAGTTTGCTTTGTTTATTTTTATTGACTCTTAATCTTGCATGAATGTATCCCCAAAGTGAATTAAACTTGCTGTTGTAAAGAAAAAGTTAGCAACCCCAATGTGATATGTAATAAGTAATGTTATGTTGTTTTGTAGGTCTGCTCATCTGATCTCCAGGTACAGACCTCGTGCCCCCATCATTGCTGTGACTCGCAATGCGCAGACAGCTCGCCAAGCCCATCTGTACCGTGGCATCTTTCCAGTTCTCTACACTAACCCTGGTCACGATGTTTGGGCAGAGGATGTTGACATGCGTGTCAACTTTGCCATGGAAATGGGTAAATTAAAAAATGAAAATTTAATTTGGAGTATTTGGACATGGAGAAAACAAAAAAACAATAGCACTTTAATTGAATTATGTATATCTCTGTTACAGGTAAAGCTCGAGGCTTCTTCAAGGAGGGAGATGTGGTCATCATCCTAACTGGATGGCGTCCTGGCTCTGGTTACACCAATACCATGCGTGTGGTCCTGGTGCCCTGAAAGGCCACCCTGGCTCTGCTGCTTTCTCCCTTCATCTATCTTTCATAGCTCTTCATCACACACTCCACTGTCCTCCCTTTACATCCAGGATTACAGACTTGAACCTTAAAATAAATTATAATCAAAGTATGAATAAATAAAATCATAGCTGTTAAAACAGTACACCCTTTATGGCTTGAAAGTAGTTTGGGTGAAGTGGAGTTTTGTTTTCCATAAATGCCACACTGTATCCATTCCTTTTGTTTGTTGTCAATAAAACCAGTCTATAGGGGCTCAGATTCAACAGCTTGTCATAAACTGCTGTATTTATTCATTCAGATGTCTATATTAAGTATATCAAAGTGTGAGAACATGCAAATTTTGGCTTTTTAGGTGGGCAGACTGAAATACAGAGCACCTTAACTACTGAACAACTACTACTTTATCAAATGAGTCTCAGCACAGCAGTGCAGTTTCAGCTCCAGTTTTTCCACCCAAACTGCCCTTTCTAGGGTGTTCTCATGCCAGCTTTGGCTGTAATAGGTGTATCTTAATGTTGCACTCCTAAACTACTTCAGACAAATGTTGCATTCGTATTACAACTTATTATATTCAATGCCACCATGTTCATTCGATCTGGAAAAACACATTTTGGATGTCCAAATGGGTTTGAACAAGTTACTGTATTGTGTTTGTATGTCATAAAGCCTTTTCGTTTTCAATTGGGGGCATAATTTTTTTTGGCACTGAAGAATCGTACAATTCACAAGTTAACTGATATGTCTAAGCACTTTTTCTGGGTTTTTCCCATAGGGGATGTGAAGTAAAGATGAAATTTCTGTTGCTCAGCTCTCCTGTGTTAGTGACCCACATAGCTTTGTGTGTCTAGTATGCTTTTGATTGTAATGCTCGAGTGTATGAACTAAATGTAAAAGAAATGCTATTTTAGCTGGTGTACTGAGCTGTCCTAGAAGACTGGATTTATTCCAATAAAAGAGATAGCACCATATTTCTGTTTTTTTATTCCTTGTTGCACAAAATATTTTACTATTAATGTAATTTCAATACAAAAAAGTTCTATTGCTCATGAAGGCTCATGGTTGCAGATGATCACATTACAAAATATAGCCCTTTTTGGGCTGTTGCTTGAGGCACATCAGTTGGAATCTTGGGGGTACACTACCCCAACCTGTCTCCGAATTTCATCCTCCATTTCAGCGAGAAGAAGAGAGTCTGCATGTGACATTGCTATGCTTTCCTTTAGCCCTAGACAAGAGAAAAAAGTCACTAAATATAAAGTAATGGTGGTGCTTGTGTGCATTCCATCTACAGTATTTGTAAAAGACTGTATAGAATCACTGTTAAGTTTCAGTACCTTTAAGCAAACATTGCCGCACCTCCTCTGCCTCATAACGCATCCCTGTGCTGTTGAGGAAGTTGAGAGGCATGCAAGGCTCTGGCACAGGAAACTCTGTCTCCTTATCATTCACAATTAATGATGTCGGACACCACATATGAGCAGGGACCTTCAAGAACAACAGAGGGACACATTTTCTTAAACAATAAAATCCAGTGTTTTTTCTATTTATAAAATATATAATATAATATATAATACAATATAAAAAGATGATAGCAAAACACGGCTTTGTGCCAACTATTTTGAATACATTTTAAGTAAAATAATCCAACAAAGACTTCTTATTCTAGCCCTCTTTTTAAAAACCTCTAATACTTGTAAGAACAAAACTCAAATACCTTTCACATGCAACTTAAACAAGACAAGCTGTAACCTGCCCCTTACTCTTCAGTTTAAAAACAACAAAGCTAGAAAATGATAAGATTTACATGTGTCTCTTAGACAGCGAAAGCGTCTTACCCTAATGGAGCCTTTTGTTCCTGCAATAACGGCATCATTGGGCAGCTGTACACCAGCAGAACACGTGAAAACTGCCATCCTGTCCTTTGAGTATTTTAAAGTGACCACAACAGTCTCATCTACTCCTGAAATTGCACAAATGCCATATCATAATGCACCACATATGGACTATCAACCACTAATTAGTAAAACTTCCTACAAATAGATTGAGCTGATTTTGTAAATTAAATTACATGTTACCAATACTTATAAGCCGTATTCTTCCAACTTCTGTGATATGATATTGAGATGTTACAACATAGTTTCACTTTTGTGTGACAGTAATGTTTAACTTAAGTGTTGCCAGACAATATATTACATTATATAGTTCAAACAATGTGAATAAAGCGATATTTACATATCCCCCAATCAGACAAAATGCAGGTCATTAACTTCTTCTGTGTATATTTTAGTCTACCTGTCTCAAAGCAGACTCCTGCAGCCTGAATGGACTCTGGTCTCTCTCCATTGTAAACCATTGAAATAAATTGCAGGCAGTAAATGCCAATATCTAGTATTGCTCCTCCACCCAGTTCCTTCTGCACAGCTCTTGGCACTTGCATAAGCGGTGCACCGAACTCTGACCTCACCATCTTCACATCACCCACTTCCCCTTGAGTGAGCAGCCGTCTGATCTCTACAGAGGCGGGAAAAAAACGTGTCCAGACAGCCTGGAAAAGAGCAGCACCCTTAACAGTTACCCTTAACAGCTGCAACTTGTACTTGAACAAAGACATGAATAAATAGCATAGCACAGGATAGGATTTTAGGTCACATTTGTGCTTGTGCTGTTTACCTCCATTAAGAAGACATCATTACTTTTGGCAGCAGCTAGGATTTCCTGAACCTCCTTGGTGTTCATAGCCAGTGGCTTCTCACACAATACATTCTTCTTGGCGTTAAGAAAGAGCAAACATGTTTTCAGATGGTAAGGGTGAATCACTCCAATATACACCACATCTGCAAAAAGAAAAAAATATCTATAACATGCACTGGTACAAAAGAAATCACAAACAAGAAAGAAACCGAACATATCCAAACCAATATCTGGATCTGTGGACAGTTCCTCATAGCTTCCATAAACGCAGGAGATGCCATGCTTTTGGGCAAACCTCTGTGCATCGTCAAACTTGCGTGCTGCTACAGCAACAACCTGTGAATGCATATCATTAGTAGAGAGATGCTTATTCATTCAACTAGCTATAAAGAACGTACTTAAAATTATTACGAAAAAGTGAGTGTAAAATTTACTTAAATAGAAAGTACTTAGTGGTACTAACACTACTAATAATATCACTACTACGAGTAAATCTATGACTACTACAACTGCTATTACTATGAATAATATGATTACCTCTCTAAGTACTACTACTTCTACAACTACTGCTACCACTGCAACCATTATCACTATTACTGCCATTTACCAGTTCTGTGACTTAAAACTCATTTAGGGTTCATCCAATGCTTTTTTTTTTTTCTCATTTAGATATTAAACGAATTTTCTTGAGTAAAATTAGGGCGACCATCTGTTCCACTTTTGGTTGTACTGCACAGCCATTTATACATCTGTCCTCCTGTCCCACTTATTAGGATAATGTCCCACTTTTTCACTGGTGCTCATTGGATCGTATCAAAAGTTACACTAAGGTAACAACAAGGTATAGTGGGAGTTCCTTATGTAAAATGTAGAATAAATATTTTTGAGCGTCCCATCTTGATATAAATGGTTGGTGTGGTGCTGCCCCTGTGTTTTAGAACAGGCCTCTCTTGGAGCTACGTATGAAATATCCTCTAAAAATAAACGTATATTATCCAAAATAGCAAAGTCCTTAAGTATTATCTTTTTTTTCATTATTATTTGAAATAAAGTAGCTTGTTACTCTAGAAACCATGTTTGCAACACTAACTTTCTTTAACTCGTGTTAAGTCACGACATTTACCGTAAATATGGGATTAGTCGTCCATAAATGCTGCTGCCCGTTTATTGCAGTCTGTGGCAAATGCTTAACTATAGTGCTCGAAACGTTGCTTAAGTACAACAGCCTACTATAACTTGTGAATTAATACATGCCCATCGACTAACAGGGCTATGATTATCCCACTGTGTGTTTGGAGAAGTATAAACACATAGAGCTAAAAGAGCACCTGTCTGTGCAAAAGCAAAGTGCACAGCCGCCACGAACCGAAAAGTTAATGTTCAAATAAAACATGTTTTCTACACTTATTGGGTGCATTAGCGCCCACGGTGCTACAGTTACCTGATGATCTTCACGGGGGAGGGTTTTTAGGGCCAAAGTAAAGTCATGACTGATCTTCCCTGCGCTGCAAACGCCCCACCTGGTTGCCATATTGGAAGCTAAAATGACGGATCATCAATTGCAGTGGCCCCTTTTGGTCACAAGAGGGGGATAAGGTATCATATATAATTCTAGGTTTAAAATATCACTGCTGTGATGAGTGAACAGATGAACACAACCTATGGTCCAGAAAATAATACTGCTAGTCAACTTTTAGATATTGTTTATTTGTGTTTTGTGTGTGTATTACCTTAACATGACACTTAATTAAAAAAAAGGTCTAGTTAGGGTGAATTGGTTTGGTGTAGTGCTCATAAAACTCATATACAAGGCATCTTGAAAATGACTGTCAAAATGCACATAAAATACAGCACTGTTTCATAAGAAAGTCAAATATACACTGTAATGCAACTTAAAAAAGGGCAATCATCAAGATGATTGTGAAAGTATTTCTTCTTCAAAAAGCAACAGTAGGCAAACATCTTATTTCTGTTCAGAGAACATGGTCATATTTGTAGATAATGGTAAGGGTCTGACAAGACACAACACATCTAAATCAAAAATGTCACCTGAAGTTTGGCACATTTGTCACATATTTAATTCTCCCGTGAAAGATTTCTGAAACAAAGAAATGTCTTTCACAATTAAGCTTTTATTGGTTCCATCAAGCACACATCCATAGTGACAGCTGTGTTTGTCTTTAAGGGACTTTATTACAAATTTATAAAACAACCTGATTCCTGTGTTTACATTATAAATGATCAGGGATAAAATAATACTAGAATAATAGGCACAATATTTGTCATATGGTGTTACACCTATGTACTTAGGTATAAAGTATATTCAAGTGAAGCATACAGTATATATTGAACAGATTCACTATACAGAGTGAAATATTTCATGCATTTATTTAAAATGTGATGACTATGCTTATATGTGCTTTATATGTAATGTATTTTATATGGTACTGAATTTAGAGTTTAGTTCATTAAATATGAAGCATAATTATCCCAACTGAAATACATAAATGCTTGAAAAATATTTCACTCTGTGTGTGCTGCATCTATAACATATATACCAAACATATAGCAGTATAGAGTTTTATTTTAAAATGAAACACAGAAAAGCACTGACTTTTAAATTATATACTAATGATGATGCACCAGTATTTTGCCATGCTCTGTTATATTTAATAATAGCCTCGTTCATCAAGAAGCATCTGTCTCACTAACCCTGCTTGGGCTTTGTCACACTCAGTTGTTTGCCTAAATCAAATGTTTAAACGCTGCCCAGTCTACGTCCATTTAGATCAGGTGAAACAGCTTGGCCCCGCTGCAATGTCACTGGCTGTCCTGGCTGAAGACAACCCCCACCTGCTTCCTGATTTCATCCATGATCTCCGTCAGTAGGACAGACTCAGCCAGAGGCATCAATGGGCTCTCCTTCAGTCCTGTGAATGAAGAGGAGCCATTAAGTGTGGTCACAGCACAGCCACATTGATCCAAAGGCATGTCTGTGCATAATCAAACAATGCATAAATTATAGCATAGAGAGGACAGATCATGTTATCAAGTTATTTGATCGGTTTCAAAGTACCACCTATTTAAAAGAGCAAAAAGGGTCAGTATTTCAGTATTCAAAAATATGAAAAAATTACAGATGCTTTCTAAAGATAAGGCCACAAGAATTAGTGGAAAGCATTGCAGTCGAATAGAATCATTTACAGTAAAATATGTTTTAAGGCACTCAAGGTATAAATAATATTAAATAAATGCCAATTCTAAGGCTTAATACATACTTTTTGTAACATTTAAAGCACATTTAAAGTTTTTTTGTACTTACACTGTTTCACTAAATAGATATACTTGTATTCTGTGTTTGTATAGTTTTGATGGTCTATGTCACATCACCCCATCAGCTTTTATTATAAGTTCCTGTTGTTCATTGTTTTCCATTGTGACAAAGACACAACTATTGTCCATGTTGTAAAAAAAGACTTATCTAAGGTTTTGAGTACCGTGACTGCCTTAAAACATCTTTTGCCACATTTATCTTTGTTTACCTTTAAGGAGACACTGCCTGACTTCTTCAGCCTCGTAGCGCAGCCCCGTGCTGTTGGTGAAATTCATGGGGAGGCAGGGCTCGGGCAAAGGATATTCAGTCTCTTTGTCATTGACCACCAAAGTGGTAGGACAGTGCATGGGGCCGAGGACCTGGAAAATGTTGTGATGTGGCAAATTAACATGCAAATGAAAAGCTCTTGAGCAAAGATACTAATCTGCATAATATCAACGTGATATCTGCACAGTCTCTATGGTTCTTATGGTCTGAATGTGTCAATTTAATTAAAAATGAAAGTAATTAGTAGTCTCCCCAGTCACTGCGTGTCTCAGTCCTTGGTTAAAGAATTGAAACATCCCTGCATGGCTTACTTTAATGGAGCCCTTGGTGCCACAGATGACAGCATCATTTGAAAGACGGGCAGAAATTGAAAAGGCACAGAAGGCCATCCTGTTCCTGGAAAATTTCAATGCAACTACCACCGACTCATCCACTCCTAGAAAAGAACATCTTTTATTATTAGTATGCATATTAACCTTGTTCATTTCAATTATCTTTATGTGAACGAAACTGAAGGAAATTTAATTAGCACTTTTAGATCAGGGTGCTTTTATTAGACTTGGAAAATAATTAAACTATGGAAAATAAGAGAAAAATGTCTTACAATAAGACAAATGTTGTCATTTATTTATTTCCCAACCAGTTCTACTGCTTTTGGGGTGATAGTAGTTTATATATATTTCTATTTTTTTTTTTATGTGAGATACACAATGGCAGAGTGGTTAGCATTCCTCAGCAAGTAGGTTGTGGGTTTATTCTTTAGACTACCTGACCATGAATTTCCATAGGACAAATTTGCATGTCCTTGTGTTACTGTAAGTTCTTTCCAGGTACTCCAGCATAATCCCACCCCCAAAGACATGCATGTGGGTGTCAGGTAAATCCAAATTCCCCATAGTGAATAAATGTGAGAGCCTGTCGGTGCATGCCTTTGTGTGAACCCAGCGACTAACTGTGTGTACCACGCCTAGGCAGGGCTATACACAGGGTTTTAGAATTTAGGTCATCATGTTGACGACCAGTTTAGTCCTTGTTTTGGACCTAGTTTAGACCTGGTTTAGTTCTGGTTTGGTCCTTGTTTAGACCTTGTTTAGTCCTTGCTTGATATGATTTAGTCCTGTCTTTTTCCCAAATAATATAATGTGTGTAATTTAATGTAAACCAGTTAACTACGTGTTTCATACAGAATGACTTTAACTATTATGAGCTATTTTTGCATCTTACCTGAGTCCAAAAGTACACCACTGGCCTGGATGGACTGGGGCCTTTCTCCTCTGAACACCATCAGGACAAACTGCAGACAGTACACTCCAATGTCCAGCAGAGCGCCTCCACCCAGCTCCTTCTCCACAGAACGAGGGACGTGCAGCTGAGGGGAGCCGAAGTAAGCTTTGACCAGCTTCACCTCCCCGACTGCCTCCTCCGCCAGCAACCGCCGCACCTCAGCATGCACAGGGAAACACCGTGACCAGATAGCCTGACCAAGACACAGTAATGAACATGTAAGTATAAGGTCTACACATTTGTTTAAACTACTATTTAACTACTAATGGGATGGTTGGCGAACAGAACACAATGTCACCCTTAAATCATGACACATTTAAATCACAGATAGTGACGTACTAACAGCCTTAGTTAACCAAATATAATGTAATGATGCACTGGCATAGATTCCATTATTAGAAATTCAAAAGAAGGCATAACATTTGGGATCATTTTAAGATAAAAAGGCAAAATAGAAACATTATTTTTAAATTGTAAAATAATAAAATATAGATCATATTTCCTTTTGACTTCGCTATGGGCTGCCACAGCAAATCATTTGTCTTCCCTGTAGGTTCTCAGTGATCCAGGAGAATTCAGTAAAAAAGAAAAAGCTCATCTTGAAAAAGGTTTTTATTTTTAGAAGATGTTTTACCTTTATCCTAAGGCAGAATTGACTAAGCCCTTGGGATAAAGAGCAAAACGTCTTCTGAAAACAAACCTTGTCCAGATGACCTTATTAACTATTTACTTCCCAGTGTGCAGTGATTTGCCTATTCATGTGTCATAGGTTTTATGCCACATGCCCTTCCTGTAGCAAAACTCTCCATTTAACCAGGTTTGGAACTGGCACAAATAGTACACTGGCTTGTGAACCTTTGTAGCTTATATATTATTTAAATATAGATAGATATGAGAGATTAAAATTGTACAAGCTCACAACAACACTATGCAAAGTTGGCCTTATCAAAAAGAACTGTGAACTGCTTCAGGCGCTACATATTTTGATTTGTTAGTTTGAAAGGCTTATTATGTTTTAGTTTCTGTTTTAAGTATCAATACATTCAAATGAGTGTACTACTACTTTTTTTTTTTTTTTTTTTTGTATATTTGACCTAAGCAACCACATTTAGCATTCTGTGTGGCTCCATCCAAGTACAACACAATATAATGTGGACATAATGCAATGATTCAATTATAATCCTGCACCTTGCGGGTCTATTAGCCCCCTGAGACACATCAAGTGCTTTTAAGTGGTATAAATGAAATTGACTTGGCGTAGACGACATTGCACAGCGGCCTCCTAATGACACTATGTGTTTATATGGGGTTTAGCAAGAACATCTGTGTGAATAATAGCAACACTGCATTACGTTATGTAACAACTCACTGACTTACCAGCATATGCTTATGGAAAAATACATAGGAAAAGTGGTTCACTGAGCAACGACCTCAAGCATGAACTCACCTCCATAAGAAACACATTGTTTTGTTTAGCTTCTGCAACAAGGTCGTTCACCTGTCCGCTGTTCATGGCAAAAGGTTTCTCACATAGTACGTTTTTCCCCGCTTTGAGGAAGAGCAGGCCTACTTTCCAGTGCTGTGTGTGAAGAACTCCCACATACACAATATCTGCAGAAGAAAATATTTTCATGTTATCTTTACAATACAACTGTGCACGTACAAAGACCAGCACTAACTCACCAATGTCGGGGTCACTGGCCAGCTCCTCATAGCTGCCGTATGCTTTAGGGATGCCATGCTTCTTGGCAAATTCTTGGGAACGCTCTAAGCTTCTTGATGCAACAACTGCTATCTACAGATGATGGGAAAAACACATATTCATTAGTTTTTTGTTCAGTTCAAGGCAATGAAGATGCATTGTTGTACAGGCGCATGTCAATAAATTCCCATGTAATGGGAAAAAAAGCTGTTTCAGTAGTTCAATTCAAGTAAAAGACATACAGCGCTGTGCAAAAGTTCTTTTAGGATGTGAAAAATTGCTATTAACTAAGAGTGGTTTAATCAGTAGAGATTTTTTCCCTCTGTTTTTGGTATGGACATTTTTGGAAGCAGCAGTGATGAGCCAAGGACAAAATTATTCATTTGAGTTCAGATTCTGATCACTTTTTCACTTTTTTTGTCTGGGAATTATATTTTTTACCATTGCACTTTATGAGTGTTTCTAGTTGTGATTTTTTTTTTTTTTTTTAATTTCCTGTGTATTTTTGTACACTGATACACCTTTCTTTGTTCCTTTTTAAAACCTTTTTGACTTTTGCACATTTCTGTATATCATATAGATTCATTACACACACACAGTGAACCAAAATGAGTTTGTTTGACTTTGAATTAAACTACTGAAATAAACGGACAACTCTAATTTATTGACTGTGGTGTGGGGAGTACCTGGTGGTCTCCTGGAGGCAGGGTCTTCATGGCCACACTGAAGTCGTGGCAGATCTTCCCCGCGCCACACAGTCCCCATCGAGTTGCCATGTTAAATTGGATGGCGAATGACAAATGAGCGGGGTGCTGCTGTAGTAGAGATCAGAGCCCGGAGGCGTGGTGTGACCTTGGAAAAAGGTTGCACGTTCCTGAGAAAGTAGTGTACGCTGTCATCCCTTGGAGCGTAACTTCTGCTCCATTTATATTCAGGAGACGTGCCACCTTCCTTCTGCTCCCACCCTGAGGTAACGGGTGCAACTCACACATAAACACATAAACACACGCACATATCCCGTTGCGTTGATGCTGATACAAGGCTTTTTAATCCAGACTAAAGTGGTTTGTACTAGTTGTCTCTATCAGTCTGTAACAGAATGTCACGTGAATGGGGCTCTCTGATGTTCACTGTTTAATGTGTACAGGATCAAAGGACTATGTGTAACCAAGTAAAGATATATTTCACACTAAGGAGAGAAACTGATTAGCCTGACAACTACACAAAAGGTTAAAGTTACACTGGGGATGCCCATAAAACTAACCTGAGCTAGGATGACTATGGCCAAAAACAACACACTTGCCCTTGAGCTAAATATTCTCAGTTTTTTTTTTTTTTTTTTGAGTGGACGTGCACAAGTGAAAGCTTCCTGCCCAGTGTGGCCAGTAGAGGACACTGTGCCGTCAGCTGAGTTTACTTTTCCCCTGGAGCTCAGAGGATTTGACAGTATTGGGTTTAGGAAAAAACTAGGTAATAATGGAGCAAGTGCGCTACTGTACTTTAGTGGTTACCTGTCTGAGGCCTGCAATAAAAAAGAAAATGATATTCATTGCACAATGCATGTTGATTGATCTGGGGCAAAAGTAACTGTTAAAGAATAAAATAAATGATTTTTTTTTAATTTCTGTGTCAATTCTATAAAGAAGGTTAAGCAGATTCTGGACTGACATAGAGTGTAATATATTCCATTTATTCATTCATTTATCTTCTTATTCCTGTTAAGGGTCATGGGTTGCTGGAGACTATCCCAGCAACTATGGGTCTTAGGCGGGGTACACCCTGGGCAATGGTCTATTTGTTGCAGGGCGGACACAGAGCCATACACTAACAGATTTATTTAGTCGATAAAAAAAAAAAAAATATGTAAATGATTATATGCCTGTCTATGTCCGTAAGTGATATACAGGGTGTACCTTACCTCATAGTCAAAGCAGGTGGTGTAGGTGCCCGGCCTCTGCGACCCCAGTGGGAAGTAGACAAATGAGTGAACGTCATACACTTTTTCCAGTAGTTGGAAAGAATCACAAAAGAATAGTGGAACTTTTTGGAACATTTTTAAATTTTATCAATGACACCTCACTGACAGCAATGGATTTCACTTCCAAATGAATTCTGGGAGCTGTGGGCCGTTGTCATAACAACAAGGTACCAGCTGGGCAATTTGCATGCAAATGGCATTGGGTTTGGCCTGAAATCCCTGCCTATATATACCACCAGACCTGGTTGTCGTGGGATGGCCAAACTCTGCTTTAAATAATGTATTAATTTAATATTTGTGCTTTATTTAGTTCTACTTCCACATCTAAAAAGAAGCTGTGTTATTCCTGTAGCAGAACTACTGCACTAGACCCAAGTGATAATGAAATACTGGAGTGTGCGTGAGGAGGTGGTACCTGGATGGGCCAAGTGCAACTCCATTTTGGATTGGTGTGAAGTAGAGGAGTAGTTTGTGCTGGCTGACTTGGCTGCCTGCGAACAGGCCTGGGCAAGGCTCAGGTGGCTGAAGCAATACATGACAGCTGTGTCTAAAGCTGGACTGAAACAACAAATGCTCACTTTTCTAAAAACTCAATGTGGCAAAAAAGCTCAAGGTCATCAGAATAGTCACTAGCTGGGTTTATATCCAAATATGAAGCAAATCTTTTCAAACCTTGCAAAGATAGAAAACAAAACAATCCAAATTAGACAAGTTTCCATCATGTTTTTTGAGCAGATAAAGGTGCCACCGGTAACCTATTCAACCAACAAGAAAGGCATAAAGGCTAGAGAAATAACTGCAATCAGTTATGAGTGGGCAAGTTAAAATTTACTGAACAAACTGAATGCTACAAAAAAAAAAAAAAAAAAAAAAGTAGGTTTAATGTAGGTGTAATGTTTCTGGTGCATTTTGATGTGCTTTTTAGCTGCCTATGGTTTGAGGAAAATTATTATTATATTCTATATTTTTAGATTATTTCAACAGTGAAAAGAATAACGAGGCTGATAACGTCTGTGCAAAAACAATCAGTGTCATTTGCATACCTGTATAAAACTTAGTGCCTCATAAATATGCACACGGGTATTTGCATAACGAATTAGGCGCAAACAAGCTAAAGCGAATGATAAATACTGTAGATGTGCTATTAGCATTTGTTTAGCTCGTTTTATCCTTAAATGAACAAGTATGTAGAAAGTAGTTGAGAATGGTGTGTGTCTACTCTATTCTGTCCTGTCCTCTGCTGACATCGTGCACCACTGTCCCACAGGACAGAGACAGACGGGGGCGAGACGCAGCCCAAATGAGTTCATTCACAAATTGCAGAAGGCGAAGGAAGAAGGCGAAGGAAGTCTATTCGCATTTTCATGGAAACAAACAGGAAAGAATTACACATCAGAGTTTGCTCTGCATGCAGCCACAGTTAGCGAGACTTCATACACCTTGTTGTCCCATCAGTCCCATGTGAATCTGGGAGTGAGAGGCGGGCTTCAAGGTGAGTATCCAATCACAGAGGAGGTTGTCTGCGAGAGTGCAGTGCTATTGGCTGTCACAGCCTGCTGCGAAGGGGAGGGAGAGGGGGCAACATAACAAGCTGTGGAGCGAACCTCAAAAACTACAAGAGTAAAATGCAGGACACAACTCTGATTTGCTGAACGTGTTATTTGGAGTTAAGCACAAAGTCAACCTGTTTTACTCCCGTTTAAGCAGAGGGAGGGGTGCAGAGAACACGGACAGAAAAAACAGAAGGGGCCGCAGCCTGCCCTGATCAATACTTCAAAATGTGCATATAAATATAGAAACCCAGCTACTGGCTTAAATATCTCATAGTTTGGAAAATGTAGCGATTGCAAAATTGAACAATGATAAGGAGACTCATTCCGAAACCTGGCATATCGACGTATGCCAACTCATTAATTTCAGCATGACCGGGATGATTGCCTTCCACTCTTATCACTCCATAGTGTTCTAATCTGATTAAGAATTCATGCATCATTTCTTGTCAGTGTCCGGCTTCCAACAGCACATAGACCATGGACCACTGATGAGTCATGTGACTCGAGGGTGGCATCTCCAGTGAAGGTGGTTGATCACAGCAGACAATTTACCTTCCCACACTGTCACAGCATTAGGCCTAATGTAAACATAAAAATAAATAAATCTACAAATACAAACTCAGTTATGAATAAGTTCATGCACTGTTGATAATTTCAGCATTTTAAACTGCCATCACTACGAAGCAGTCAACTAATAGCTGTGCTAAACAGTCATTTTATGCTCTGTCCAGTCCCCACTGTTGTCAGCAGGGGGCGACAAACACCCAACATAAGTGTTGTCTGCAAAGTCAAAGCAAAGGTGTCCAAAATCATCAAAAAGCTTGACAAACATAATATAGGACCTTTAAGGGGCCTGAAGAATATTAAGATACTAATAATAGAGCCTTTCCAAAATACCCCTTTTATATCTTGCAATTTTATGAAAATGTTGCCAGTTAACTTAATTAATTGCAAAATGTTGACCTGTGTTTTATTAGCATTACCTGCTTTTCCAGCCTTTTGTTGCCCTGTCCAGTTCTTGTGTTGCTGCTATCAAATTCAAAATGTTGTTATTATTCTACACTTTACACAGTGCACCAACTTTTTCAAAAGTGGGCTTGCATTTAAATTTTGTTTGTTTGCTTGTTTTGCATACGGCCTACTGTTGTTACCTGACCTGCTGTGACAGTGAAATGGTAAAATATTTCACCTGATATTTTGTTTATGTTCTAATGTGTATAGAATATGGTTTTATGAGATTTGCGCACCACCATTGCATTCTGATTTTACCTAATTTTTACAAAATGTCCCAACTAAATCAGAATTTAAGTTTGTATTAATTCATTTCCTAATGTTCAGAAATTAGCAAGGGAATGCAAATATTCATACCTATAGAAAAATGAACTCTTAATAACAACATAGACAGGAGTTTCCTTGCACACTACTCTTGGACTTAGAAGGTAGCATCTCTCTATTACATCAGCACCTTAATGAGAAATAAAAAGGACCAAAGAGAGGCATCCTAATCCTATTCTGATTGATGCGGATATGCAGTCCCCCACCCCACCCTTGTTCTGCTGTCAGTGAGTGCCGACTCGCTCTTGCTGCATCTCCACATTTTCTTTCTTCTTCTTTTTGGATGTGTTGTGATGTGGGGGTTGAATTGCAGCGGTTACAGGAGCACCATCACTCCTTCATCTATGTCTCAAGGTCACATTGCCGTGGAAGGGTGACAGGCTCGACAAGCACCAGGACTTGCCTGCCATTTTGAACGGGAGCCTGATGAATTCAAGGGAGGGTGACGAACAGGGAGGTGTACGGCAAGGAGTAATAAGTCATTTTGTCAATGTTCTGATGTGTGCGCCTGACTTTTCTTTCACCCTTTTTTCATTATAAAATGTGACATATTGTTGAAGAACAGGTTGGCTTTATAGTGGCCTGCTATTGTGCAAAATCCTTTGAGAGTCCTATCTTTGTCTGTAGTAGGAGGCACAATAGGAGACAGTGGAGCAGTAGTGAGCGTAACTAAAGACATGTGGGAGAGACAAGGGGTGGATGTACTGGACAAAGATCTACTACCACCATTTACTATTCTTCATTTCTTGCCACTGTCCTTATCGCTTTCAATGCTTCTTTGTCAGCCACAAGGAAGATTTCGTTTCGTATGTATCCACTTGATAAAGCCCTTACTGCCAACTCTTCATTCTAAGATTAATAGCCTGGATCTATTCCCTTTCAGATGTTTATATATACAGTACTGTAGGTCTAGACTACACTCCTTAAATGTCAGGAATATATTGGCATTGGGCTGTACACGCTGTCTGCATCCCGTCCCGGGTTTGAAACCAAATAGTCCAAACAAGACTAAATTACTGTCATGGTATTTGATTTAGTGTAGTGAAGTGGAAGAGTGGATTCAGACAGATATGGAAGAAGTACTGCAAATCTGTACTCATATAAAAGTTTTGTTTCTTTAAAATAATATTACTTGAGCTGAAGTAAAAGTATGCAACAAAATTGTTACTTGAGTAAAAGTTAAAAACATACAAACTTCTACAACAACTACTACTATTAATACCACCACTGCTACTACTTTGTTTACTGCTAATAATTTAGAAAAAAAAAATGCCATTGTCATCATTGTTAATATGGTTTAATACAATCCTATTACAATATAATTGTACAGACTAGCAGTTCCATTGACTGCAACTTATATAGATGTTTTTTTTTTTTTTAAGTATACACATAATATTTTGGAACACAGTGAACATACAGGCAAAGTAGATGAAGTATCTTGCCCAAGGACACAACAGTTTGCAATGCCAAAGGGATTAAACCACCAACCATTGGGTTAGTGGGCCAACATCTCTGCCGACTGAGCTACCACCTCCCCAAGGAGCAGGGGTGGTTCTAGACCACTTTTTTGATGGCACAGTGGCTTAGCACTTTGGCCTCACAGCAAGAAGGTCCTGGGTTCGATTCCCAGACTGTGTGGGGCCTTTCTGTGTGGTTTGCATGTTCTCCCCATGTCTGGGTGGGTTTCCCCCATCAACCTCAAAAACATGCACAATAGGCTAAAACCTCCAGCCAGATTCTCCTAACCAGGACCCTGGCTCAAGATCTGGAGAAGAGTCCCCGGGCGCTGCACCACAGCAGCAGCCCACTGCTCCTGACAGGTTGCTCCAGCGGCAGAACCGGCTTTAGGCATAGGCCATCTAGGCGGTTGCCTAGGGCGCCATCTGCTTGGAGGGGGCGCCCAGCTGCACCCCTCCAAAAAAAAAAAAAAAAAGAATATTTTTAAATAAATAACAAATAATTAAAAATCAAGTGAATCGTGTTATTTCTTCTTTGTACTCTAATATATAAAAAAAAATCCTAATGACTTCTGATTGACCTGGCCTGAACCTGACTGACTTGGTTTACGGTGGAAGCGGGGGGATGGGTGTATTGTTGACTTGCATCACAGCAGCGGTCCCTAAATTGATGGATGTTACATCAACAAGTAGTTTGACAATTTTTTTTATCATGAAAAGGCCGTCCAAGCCATCAGGTGCTGCTTTCAGAAAGCGGAGAAAAGAGGAGGAGGAAAAAAGGGGCCAAAGTAGAGGTATGTAGTTGTTTATTCTAACATTAAAAACTGCTGTTTAACTTTTCATTTGCACAAGCTACGAGGCTAGCAAAGTTGAAATAAACTACACCATAGCTGGCCACTGCGTGTTACTGTTACTTTGTAATTAAAGACAGTGAGTGTGCTGCCACGTTTATTTAGCCTAGACTATGTATCATAACTATTAGACCAGGAGTGGGCAATTATTTTTTCCTGAGGGCCACATTTGAGTCAACACTAACCGCACTTGTTCTCAATAATAACTGTGTATCTTTAAAAGTGCAGCCTGCTTCCATAGCGCTGCCTGCATCCATAGCGCTGCCCTGATATAAATATTCACTGAGGTCCAATCTGTGAAAATGTCCTCAAGTTAAGTCCAGAACACAACGTCTCTTTATTCCTTCAAATAGCATTTCTTTAAATTATATTTCAATTATATTTCAAATAATAAAATAAAAAGGTACATTTTCTATTCTTATATCCAATATATAATTTTAAATCAAATTTGATTGCTCTGAATACCTATTTTTTTCAAAGTGAAGCTTAATTTTTATGCTTTTAATGAAGGCCCATAACAATGAGACACTGGTTCTGAGCTGGTCTCTGGGAGGAGGAAGCCGTTTTTAGTCCATTCCTGCTTCACCCTGTTCCTGTCATGTTCCCCGTCTCTCCTCTCTCCGTGGATGTGATTGTGAAGATTAGCGTCACGTGAAGATTCACTATTGACTTTTACACTGCAGTACCCCCCCCCCCCCCCCCCCCAAAAAAAAAAAAACAACAAAAAAAAAACAACAACAACAACAAAAAAACACAAAAAAACCCATCTCGCCTAGGGCACCAAATTGGCTAGAGCCATTGAGGGATGGGTCAAATGCAGAGAATGAATTTCCCTACGGGGATCAATAAAGTATACCTTACCTTTTAACTGGGGGTCTTTTTGTCGAGGGTACATTTTGATGTAAATCCACTGGGATTAAATTTAAAAATAACAGTTAAAAATAACTCTGATATCCACTTTATAAACATGATAAACACATCTTCCCATTATAATGCTAGAATAACCCTTGAAACATATTTACAATATAATGTGAGTTTCATAAAACATTTAGGACACTTCAGAGGGATGGCCACTAGGGGGCACAGCCTCACAGTTACAGGGGCACTGGCCACCCCTGGCTACCTCCTAGATTCACACCTGCTAAGGAGGTGACTTGAGTAAACATATCTTGTTGGGTTTCCACCTCTGGACTTACCAAGTTTATTTTTTTATCATTTCATGCCATTGTTGTATTTTAGTCTTTACTGACATTTTCCATAAACGGTAGCCTAATCATGGCACAGGGGAAACAAGAATTTTCTACACAACTGCTTATTTTCTCTTTCATTACATTTCCTCTAGTCTCTATATATAAAACACATGGATGAAGCAACAAGACCCCACAGTGGTGCCATGACATATCAGCTGGAGCAGACAGTGTGAGACAATATCCAGTCCATCTCTGAGCCCGGGTGAGGTGAGAGACTGGGCAGACATGACAGCAGCCCCATGACAAGCCACGCTCTGTCACTAACTTGATAAAGTCTATTAGGCCTGAAGAATGTGCTGTACTTTAAGGACTAACATGCTTCCTGAAGAGACAAAGTAAGAAGAAGTAGTAAGTTCATTATTCTAATGTATTTTAAGCTATCACTCAAAGATATTGTATTTAAATATAGCCCAGCCTTTTAGAAAGAACCCTCTTCTTCACAATGTATTCATTTAAACTGAAACAACATCAGTAGTGGCAAGCAATACTACTTTTACTGTGTAGTTGGAGTACTAGCGGTAGCAGTATTTATAGTAAGTAAGTATTTATAGTAGTAGTAGCCGTAGTAATTGTAGTTGCAACACAAGTTTGTAGTACTCTCCAGTTAAGTACACTTTACACCAAATAATTTTAGTTTCACTTAAGTAATGATTTTACTTCTATTTGAGTAACAATATTTTAAAGTAGCAGTGCTCTTATTGGAGTACACATTTTGAGTACTTCTTCCTCCCCTGAACAAAATACACTAATACCTTTGGTTAATTGTAAATATAGACTATACCTATATTTACAAAAGTATTCGCTCACCCACCCAAATAACTGAATTCAGATTATGGTGTGGGGTTGTTTTTAGGAGCTGGGTTGGCTGCTTAGTTCCAGTGAAAGGAACTCTGAATGCTTCAGCACCAAGAGATTTTGGACAATTCCATGCTCCCAACTTTGTGGGAACAGTTTGGGGATGGCCACTTCCTGATCCAACATGACTGCACCAGTGCACAAAGCACGGTCCATAAAGACATGGATGAGTGAGTTTGGTGTGGAAGAAGTTGACTGCCCTGCACAGAGTCCTGACCTCAACCCGACAGAACACCTTTGGGATGAATTAGAGCGAAGACTGCAAGCCAGGCCTTCTCGTCCAGCATCAGTGTCTGACGTTGGACGAGAACATCAGACACGTACATGTGTGACGTAGATAGATACAAAGGGTGGGCTGACGTCACATTAAACCCTATGGATTTAGAATGGAATGTCACTTGTTCATATGCATGTAAAGGCAGGTGAGCTAATACCTTTGGAAATATAGTGTATGGGTCAGTGGTGGTATTCACTTCTGACACTAAAATATTTCAGAATATAATTGTTGATGTTTTTGTTAAGTCAAGAACCCATTATTTAAAATGTGAACGCATTAAAAGACATTTTGAATACCGACAGCTTTCAGTGTTTTATATTACAACTGTCACTATGAGGTCACCTTTTCAGCCTGTTTTTCAGAGGACCATCCAGATGTGTTTGTGGTGACCTGTCTGAGGCGACTGACTTTTTTTGAGACAGGACCCTTCAGTGAGAGGAGCGTAACTGTTCGAGCCGCCTTTTGATTTCGCCCTCCACTGGTGTTCCCCCCCGTTGGCCCATCCATCGGTGCATCTCCTCTGCAGGGGGGTCAGAGCCATTAAGCAGCCGGCACACCCCCCTCTGCAGCACCCCCTTTAATTGCCTGATAGGGCTTGTGATATTTTTATCAGGCGTCTCGAGGCGGATGGCTGCCAAAAGGGGAGCTGTGTGTGTGTGTGTGTGTGTGTGTGCGTGCGTGTGTGTGTGTCTACATGTCATGCCTCGGTACACCCCTGACAAGAGAGCTGCCTGCAGGAGGAAACCCAGCTCTGCTCATGTGCACCTGCATATCAAACTGTGACCCAGGTGCCCACTACACCTCACAGAGCTTAAGCCTCGGTGCCTCATCATCACTGTGCTGCCAATAATAAATCATGTTTTCAGCACTTTGGGAGCTTTGCTAAAGACTAGCTTGGAAAAGCATTTTGCTGTTGTTCCCTCACAGAGCTAATATTGAGATGTTTCCATTCGCTTCTATTGTTTAAAGCAACACTATACAGTACTGGGACCTTAAATTAATGTTTTGAACTCTTAACGGGACAAACCCAAGCCCACCCATAACCCCTGAGCACTTCTCATGTTTGTTTTGTATGACTTTGTAAGTCAGGGGATGCAGGTCATCATTATACAAGCTATAAAGTAGGAAAGACAGGAAAGTAGCAAACAAATAAAAAAGCTCTGGAAATGTCCAGCCACATACAAAACACTGTCTGATGTGTATTATATAGAATATAGCTACATAATTGTGTAAACAGCAACTGATTCCATGATACACATTATACCACTTGCAAACAATGTTTTATATCATATATGTGCTGAAAATGCTAAAACATTTACTACTTTAGACATTTACTACTTTAGACATTTAATACTACTACTGGTAGTGCTAAGTAAAATATGGTGCTTTAGGTCATTTCTGAAACTAAAACTACAAACTACAATATATACCTTTTCTGTTGATATGGTTGTCAAAATGAGGCTTCTAAAGTTTTATCAACCCAGAGCCGAGAAGAGCTGAAACTCAACTGTGTTGCTTTAAAGGTGGGCTCTGAAAAAATAAGGCGGATGAATTTATCTAAGCTGCTATTTTTATCAGCTGTCTTTTTCGCTATTTTTCTAAGGCACCTTTTCCAGCCTAGAGATTATATAAATTGATGCACAGGTTACTCTGGACGAGTAAGCCTCACACACCAATATCTCTGCACTTCCCTATGCTGCCTGCTTCTGTTTTTAACTGTACACTTTCACACAGGCAGGCAGGATTTAAGACTTTAGAGGAGAGCAACAACAAGAGGAAAAGTGTCAGCAGAAGAGAAAAGAGCCATATAATTCTTACTGGAGCTTCCTACAATCCAGGCAACATAATTCCAGGAAATAATAAGGATTAGAAAGGGGTTTCACAATTCCATTCCTTTGAGTTCTTAAATGGGAATTCTTGCATTTATGCTTTTGATGTAAATGTGTATTTACTTACATTTCAACATTTTTTGTATGTAATACATTGTATTGTAATGTATATTAATCATACAATATATGTGTATATGTATAATATGCATAATACTGTAAACTGCAATTCAATGTGGAAAAAATATACTAATTTAAAAGAATGCCATAATTTACAGGGATTTAATAAACCTTACAGTAAACAGCTACGCATCTTGGAAAGGTGAAAACTGGTGGAAAAATATCTGACACATTCAGAGATGCAACAGGACCTCAGCATTTATAATTTTGTCGGTTATAATACAGTAACGGATCGGTTAAATTACAGTATTTTCTTAGATCAGCTGCTGCCAGTATAACACTGTAAATTTACACTCAAAGGTTTGAATATAGTCTTTTGGTTGGAAGCTAATTCTAATATCACTGAGAGCTCACATATTTCAAAAACATGATCTTGATAATAAATGACAGTAAGCAGTTAACAACAAACAAGGCTGACTCCATTTGTCATTACGAAGGGTAGTGAGAACGTTGACACATACTAATCATGAAAAATTCAGAGTGCCTTCTATAATCCCAGTGGCAATTCCAGGATTAGAAAGGGAAACTGAGGTGGATGCTCGCAAACGCCACTTCCTCTACACACAGCACTGCTCAGGCATCACCTCACACGTCTCCTCCCCTACTCTCAAGTCCCCTTTCTCTGTCTTTACATTATCTCCAAGCTGGGCATTTTCCTTCAAACCCCTCCTCCATCCTCCTCCGACATAGTTAAAGCACACTCGGTCCACACACATTTACACAATGTATTTCTACAGTTCCTCCGATGTGTTGTTTTTTTACCCCCCATTTTGCTCTGGGAATGTTGGCATTGTACTCTGATTGGATCTACTTCCTCCAGCTATACAGCTACACTCACAATTACATGCAATTATAAATGATGCACATTTTACAGGAAGAAATGCATTTCCTATGTAGCACCTTAGGAGGGAACATCAAAGGCACAAAAGCTCAGAGGCATCCACTCCTGCTAATGAAAATGAGTCACCCTTTACATATCTATTGTGTTATGTAAAGACTTAAACCACTCCATACACAACACATTCATATCAATATGAGGATAGCTCTGGGCTTGAGATGATGGTCCACCACAAGAAAATTTCAAAATAAAAAAATAAAAATAGACAATTTATTCTAAATATTTTTTCTCAATTTATGAATGGACATTTGCGACACATACTGTATATCATTTTTACCATTATAAGAATTGGCTGCCAATGTGTAAAATAAAAAATAAAACTGAATGCATTCATTTGCAAATTTCATATTCCTGTGTTTTTTTCCCCATGTTCTTTAAAGCCAGCAGAAGCACAATAGAACATAAACAATGTGAAAAAGCAGATGGAGGGAGAGTGCTGCACCAGCTCCAATGGCATGGCTCTTGACGTCAAACATGGCAAAAAAAAGCAAAAGAACAGGTGCTCTTCAGGATGGTCAGGCACATACAGATAAATAATGAAAAAGTAAACTGAGGCACTCTGAAGTATTGCTGTTGATCTTTAATTGTGGCAAACCAACGTGTTTCGACTTACAACAACACCAGGTGTGCACAATTTAAAGTGTAGAGAGGTCACATGATAGTAACCATGTGTCATATATATAGGCAAACATACAAAAAGGTATAATGAGTTAGCATGTACTGCAAGGAACATTATCAAATACAATCTACATAATCATAATCTACACCTCTATGACCTCTATGGTGCATACGGCCATGGGAGCATATATACACACCCCCTTATTTTTCTCAATGGCAAAACTCAACACTTTACATCTTTACAAGATCTTCCAGGCTTCTGTATGATGTATGTTGTAAACATACAATAGATGTCATATACAATACAACCCCTATTCCCAAAAACAGTTTGCCTTTCTAAAATGCTGCCATCGAATTTTAAATTAGCTATATTTTTACACAAAAATGGTAAAATGTCTTAAGTTTTAACATATAGTTCTGTTTTTATTTACATTTTACACAGCATTGTAAACAGAACACATGTAAGGTCAGACCCTCACCTGTACTGACAGCCAGATGAGAAGCAGAGGAGAATGCCCGCATCACTCAAAGCTTGAATTTAGGTCACATTGGCAAAAGTGAACAAATAATTCCAACGTGCCATTTGCAGTGACATCTAAAGCAGGAGCAGACCTGATCAATAAAGAATGTCAGTCAATACACAGGTGTATTATCATTTACACCGTGTGGCTATTTGCTCAGGGGCTGCCCTCTTCCAGCCCTCAAACACAGCTTGCCTTGTGGTATTTCTGAGGCATTTATCAATATCATCTATATACAGTGGGGCAAAAAAGTATTTAGTCAGCCACCAATTGTGCAGTTTTCCCACTTAAAAAGATGAGAGAGGCCTGTAATTTTCATCATAGGCATACCTCAACTATGAGACAAAATGAGAAAAAAAATCCAGAAAATCATATTGTCTGATTTTTAAAGAATTTATTTGCAAATTATGGTGGAATATAAGTATTTGGTCACCTACAAACAAGCAAGATTTGTGTCTCTCACAGAGCTGTAACTTCTTCTGTAAGAGGCTCCTCTGTCCTCCACTCGTTACCTGTATTAATGGCACCTGTTTGAACTCATTATCTATATAAAAGACACCTGTCCACAACCTCAAACAGTCCCACTCCAAACTCCACTATGGCCAAGACCAAAGAGCTGTCAAAGGACACCAGAAACAAAATTGAACATCATGCTTTGGGGCTGTTTTTCAGCAAAGGGACCAGGATGAGTGATCCGTGTAAAGGAAAGAATGAATGGGGCCATGTATCGTCAGATTTTGAGTGAAAACCTCCTTCCATCAGCAAGGGCACTGAAGATGAAACGTGGCTGGGTCTCTCAGCATGACAATGATCCCAAACACACTGCCCGGGTAACGAAGGAGTGGCTTCGTAAGAAGCATTTCAGGTCCTGGAGTGGCCTAGCCAGTCTCCAGATCTCAACCCCATAGAAAATCTTTGAAGGGAGTTGAAAGTCCGTGTTGCCCAGTGACAGCCCCAAAACATCACTGCTCTAGAGGAGATCTGCATGGAGGAATGGGCCAAAATACCAGCAACAGTTTGTGAAAACCTTGTGAAGACTTACAGAAAACATTTGACCTCTGTCATTGCCAACAAAGGGTATATAACGAAGTATTGAGATGAACCTTTGTTATTGACCAAATACTTATTTTCCACCATAATTTGCAAATAAATTCTTTAAAAATCAGACAATGTGATTTTCGGGATTTTTTTTTTCTCATTTTGTCTCATAGTTGAGGTATACCTATGATGAAAATTACAGGCCTCTCTCATCTTTTTAAGTGGGAGAACTTGCACAATTGGTGGCTGACTAAATACTTTTTTGCCCCACTGTAAAAAGAATAAGAACTTGTACTGATTGTATTGCCAGTTACACAGCCTGAGACAATCATCTGAGTCTAATTTCCCTCAGCTGGAATATGTAATCGCTCTCTTTTACATTTACATTTATGGGCCACTTGACGTGTGTATGATTGCATTGCTGCCCCCATCACCATGTGCGTTCCATCTGCTACCAGTCTGATGGGAAACCTGTTTTCTGAAAGTGGGACACAGATGCAAGCAGAAGATGGCAAGAGCATTGTTTTTATTTTTTTAATTTTCAAGTGGCAAAAAAAAACAAAACAAATATAAGAAGTGGATATTTGACGTGCCATAGAGAGGCACAGGTTCAGAGTGAGTGTTATTCCTTCTTACCAAAGTAGCTGAGACATTCATTTGCAGGTGAGATGAAGCATAGAGGTCAGAGGGGCCAGCATGACATTTACTGTGGTGGATGGCTGACTCCAGAATTGCTACTCTTTACTCTGCCTCCTCTGTCATTCTAGAGAGCTCTTCTGCAAAAAAAAAAAAAATTAAAAAAAAATGTGTGGGCGGATGGTGACAAAGAGAGGGAAGGTAGTCCATACAGTAGGGGTCCCACTCCCAGATGGCAGAATAGCAGACATTGAGGACAGCTACAAGTACCTTGGAATCCAACAAGCAAATGGCAACCTGGACCAGGCCACAAGAAAAGCAGCCACAGCCAAATATCTCCAACGAGTAAGGCAAGTCCTAAGGAGTCAGCTCAATGGCAAGAACAAAGTCCGAGCAATCAACCAACCTGACCATGCATGAAGGGTTCCACCCCAAATCCAGCACCCTGAGACTGTACACTAAGCGCAAGGAAGGAGGCAGAGGACTGGTGAGTGTCAGAACCACTGTCCAGGATGAAACATCCAAGATCCTTGAATACATCAGGAAGATGGCCTCAATGGACAAAGTGCTCAGTGAATGTCTCAGCCAATGGAAAACAGAGGACGAGGTGCTGGAGGAACCATCATGGGAGGAAAAGCCTCTACATGGGATGTACCATCGACAGATAACTGAAGTGGCTGATATCCAGAAATCCTACTAATGGCTAGAAAGGGCTGGACTGAAGGACAGCACAGAGGCACTGATCATGGCTGCACAGGAGCAGGCCTTGAGCAGCAGAGCAATAGAGGCCCAGATCTACCATACAAGACAAGATGCAGACTGTGCAAGAGGCCCTGAGACAAGATCCAGCACATAACTGCAGGGTGTAAGATGCTGGCAGGGAAAGCATACATGGAGCGTCATAACCAAGTGGCTGGTATAGTGTACAGGAACATCTGTGGAGAGTACAGACTG
The DNA here is from genome assembly GCA_020698575.1 of Bostrychus sinensis. Lineage (NCBI taxonomy): Eukaryota > Metazoa > Chordata > Actinopteri > Gobiiformes > Eleotridae > Bostrychus > Bostrychus sinensis. The sequence continues at coordinate 19,415,777 of CM036242.1, forward strand.
GAAGTCCCGAGGTCAAGATGGGAAACGCCTCCAAAGGTGATAGAGAACGATCGAGCTAAGATCCTGTGGGACTTCCAGATCCAGACAGACAAAATGGTAGTGGCGAACCAACTGGACATTGTGGTGATGGACAAACAGCAGAGGAAAGCTGTTGTGGTTGACATCGCAATACCAAGCGATTGTAACATCAGGAAAAAGGAACACGAGAAACTGGAGAAGTACCAAGGCCTCAAAGAAGAACTTGAGAAGGCCTGGAAAGTGAAGGCAACAGTGGTGCCCGTGGTCATCGGAGCACTCGGGGCAGTAACCCCCAAACTGGAAGAGTGGCTACAGCAGATCCCAGGAAAAACATCAGACATCTCAGTCCAGAAGAGCGCAGTCCTAGTGTTGAATAGAACAGCAAAGATACTGCGCAGAACCCTCAAGCTCCCAGGCTTCAGGAGGACCCGAGCTTGGATGGATGAAACCGCCCACGGAGGGCGAGAGGACTTATATATATATATATATTTACTTAATTTACTATATATTTTATTTAAACAACATTTGAAAATAATTTAAAATTGCAAATAAATAAAAATCTTAAACTCATAAAATTTACCACAAAAAAATAAATAAATAAGTAAAATAAAAAAATCTGTTTAACTTAAAACATATGCAACATATATTATTAAATACTACCCTTTGTTTTGGATTAAATGTGACCATATTCAGTGTCACTGGGACCCTTGACCTAGCTTGTCTTTCATGCGTTTCTACAATTTAATGTGAAGAATGCAAATATTTTCTCATGAGTTTTCACATAAATGATCAAATAATTCCAAGTGCCCCTTGCAAAGTGCTTGCATACCCCTAGGAGTCCCCGTACCCCGGTCGGGAAACACTGGATTTCACAACTTGTTCAACATTGTATTCTGAGGAAAAAGCTCTTCAAGGTGAAAGGATCTAAAAAAATATATAAGGTGCACTCTGGACAAGGGCCAGTTAATCCCAGGACTGACACAGAGACACACTCTGACAGACATTCACTGTCACATTCACTCACTAGGAGCAAAACGTAACTTGCACATCATTTATTGTCATAGTCTGATGTACTGTATATCTTCATGTGATCAGAAACCAGGATCAAGACTGCCCACAGCCTGGTGTACTCCAAGGCCGTTCAGTGTCACCTACTTAACCCACATGATTTATGGTATAGCCGCACTGGTCTGTTTTCTCCTTGTAGTTCAAAGGAAGAGTCTGGCTCCAAAACGCTCAAGGGCACAGGCTAATATGATAAACAGAGGCTGCAGGCTGCTGTGAGCTGCTGGCTGGTGGCAGTGGTGTGGTGGTGTGGAGTGCAGCATCTCCAGGGCCAACAGACACGCGAGGAAGGGGGATCTTTTGCCTCGTTCACTAGGGTATAAAGAGGAGGGGAGGAGGAGAATGGTATTGCAGGATCACCAGTCATGGAGGATTGAATTTGCTATAAATAAGAAATGGTATTTTCCTCTCATTTTAAATGAGTTCCTCTGGGTTTCGCTAAATACTGTTATTTTTAGAAGGGAGAGAAGCTTTCTGAATAATGGAAGGATAAAACGCTGAACTATAGCATGCTAATATGTTCAGATGTCTGTTGTGGACAGAATAAAAGCATACTATTTTCAGCAAAACCAAATATCCACAAGTATTTTTTATGCAAGCAATCATTAAGCAGAGTAGACAGAATAGGTCATGTTTAGTGCAGATCACATTTTTAAAATTAATCTCTGCAATTCAATCAGAAAGACTGATTTGATAAATTGTGTTTAAACTTACTGACCATTGAAAGATTGGCTTATGCCAGACCAGTTTCATGATTGTGAAGGTTCAGTCTGGATGGGGGAGTATTTAGAAATGGGCATTTAGGACAGACTGATAGCAGATGGCAGGGTGACAAGTTGAGCTACTGCTTCTGGTGTTGACATGTCGCAGTGGGGGCTTGAGCTCAGGGTGCCACACCACATCATCAAAGTCTGTTTCCCCTGCTTACAGTTTACATTCACCCAATGAACTGGGAGCTAAATGGCTATCATGTACAAGCCAGCTTAGTGTTCTGCATAAATGCTGGTTGGAATGTGTTCATCGATGAAAAGTAAAGTGCAGTCTAGGGCTAGACAATTTAAAGTATTAAATAGCAATTTTTTTTAAAAACTTGTAATTATTATTTTAAATCACAGTAGTGATGGACACGCCATGCCTTGTAACGTACTGTATACTTTATTGTCCCCATAGGGAATTTAGTTCTCTGCATTTGACCCATCCTTCATTGCCACTGGGGCAGCATGTCAGGAGCAGTGGGCTGCCATCCAGAGAACCTTCTCCAGATCTTGAGCCAGGATCCTGGTCAGGAGTACCCAGCTGGAGGATTAGCCTGTTGTGCATGTTTTGAGGTTGATGGGGGAAACCGAAGGACCTGGAGGAAACTCACCCAGACATGGGAAGAACGCAAACTCCACACAGAAAGGCCCGGACTGGTCCTGGTCCGGAACCACTTTGGCACTGTGCCTCCATTTCTTAATTACATGTAATATTTATAGCAACAAAATACTAGCAAAAACTATTTATCTCAATCAGTATTTAGATAATTATAGAAAACAAGTTAAATGCAGCCCAAATGCATAATCATAGTTAGTAGAGGTAGTTTATTTTATATTTTATTTATAATGCCATGAGAGGTGATGTTCTTAAATTTGCTTACTAAGTATACAGTGGGATATTTGTTATGTTATTAAGTGAACTGCAGTCCTCACTGTCCTGCAAGTCTGACATATAATTCAATCATTCACACTGGGATGATGGGAGCAGATCATATTCTCAAAGCAGCCTTTGATTTTTCACAGTAGCCTACACATAGGTCAGTTATTTTGTCAGTACTTTGCACTACCTCTAAGTAGGGCACATATGGCCCATTTTTGACCATCATCAGTTTTCAGCAGGGATGCAAGGGAGGCGCGAGCACTGGGACTTTTTGGACAGGAGTTGGCAGTACAGGAGGCAGAGAGGGGACATCAGGTTGGCAACCTGTGGCCATCTTTCTGATGTTATCCATGCGTATGCCTCCATGAACTTAATCTCAGGAGGCACACACATGCATGGAGTGACACAAAAAGAAAACTTTGAGCCACATCAAAAGCTGGAGCAGAGCGAATTTGGCATTTGAACAATATTTGTGGACAAACTGGCAGATGTCAAAAGGCTTTGATGGCAGGGTTTTAGAGGGGAAAGAGCACTAATACGGATCTGCTGTAGTTACTGTCTTTCTGAGTGCTCTATGCTGAACGCTGCCAAAAAAAATATAAATTTAGTTTTACATCCTATGAGCATGATTTAGAGAAAAAATTAAACAGTTTTCCACAACAAAACACTGATTTAATATTTATTTTTTATTTATTATTTTTATATCGTGCGATTATTTAATGAAAGGGCGTGTCCCTCTAGAAACATCATCGACTTTTAGGATGCTCAAGTTTCATTCCTGCGCCCTACTGAAATCCACCCAAATCCCCATGTCACTACTGCAACACATTAATTTACATAAAAGTCTGGACATGCGCACTCCCTCCACTGAAAGCACAGAGCTGAAAGGAGCTATCTGTGAAATAGACAAACACATACACGATGGTGCCGGTCTACAGCCCGTGGGTATTGGTAGGATTAATTAATGTGAAGTTTGACCCAAGGAGAAATAGAGCAGATTATACCAGATGCTGTGGAGGAAAGCATTAGAGACTATGACAACCACCTCCACCATGAGGGTGTCACTGTGACCTCTCTCATCTGCCCCGTCTCTACACGCAAGAGGTGGAGAGGGGGGGGCTCACATGGCAAGCGCTGGATATGCACTGTCTATTTACACAGAGAGCTCTTTTTTTTGGTAGCCGTCAGAAGTGGAGCGGCAGGCGTTAAGCCAGTGTCTCTCCACCTCACAGCAGGCAGGGATCAGAGGAGAATAATGTATAATTACAATAGACAATCTAAAACAAAGCCCTTCACTTTCAATGAGTTTCTTCTCAGAGATGGGAAGGTTACCTCAAGGGGGAATTCTAATGAAGCAGATGGCTGAAACGCACACTGTCCTCCTTTTTGCATACTGCCAGTGTTTTGAACATTCGCAGGAGCCTCACCTGTCTCTTGTTCAAGTGTGTGTGTGTGTGTGTGTGTGTGTGTGTGTGTGTGTGTGCATGCATGTGAGTGTGAGGAGCGGGGTGGGATTCGCTTACTGACATCTTCCAGGAGGCATGGCCACTCACCTGCAGCATTCTTAAGGTGAAGGTGAATAGGGTAACATTTTCAACTAACAGATATTGTGAAAATTCTCCAGATTACCTGCATCACCATGAAAAAATTTTTGAATATGCAAATTATGCATCATCTACTGAAATATGCACTATTTTGCATAAATATCAAAAAACAAAAATTGAATATTGGATGGTGCCAGGTTTTTAGGTCGAGCTCTCTATACACAAGTTGAAAAACTGTAATGAAATAAACACCTTAATGTGTAATTTGGAGATTTTCTGTATTTTGAAATGAATTTGCACAGGAAAGGAAGGGAAAATCTCCATATCTTTTTAATGGCAGTGTCTCTACATCTCTTTAAGGCATATGTACTTAACCACTTGCAAGCAGTCTACTCCTATTTCTGGATTGTGCTCTGTTGCCATATTATATTAACTTAAATTATGTATGTATCAAAGTTGTTGTTCTTACCATGTTTCCATCCTGTTAATCAAGTAGCCATGTCACATGTCATGTGTACGGGGGGTGTACTGTATTGCATTAATGTAATTTAGATTGTGAGTTTGATTGAAGTGTTAGGTGAATTGGTGACTCTAAACTGCCCCTGGTAAAAGAATGTGAGAGTGAATGGTTGTCTGTCTGTCTGTGGATGTCTCGGTGTCAGCCCTGCGACAAGCTGGCCCCTGTCCAGGGTGTACCCCGCCTAAGGCCCAAAGTTACTGGGATAGGCTTCAGTACCCACGACCCCTAATGGGAATAAGCGGAAGAAGATGAATGAATGAATAATTCAGTACTTTACTTAGTATTTCTCTGTTATTTGTATCATTGTCTGTGTTTGTTTCTGTGTGTGTGTCTATAGTAAATATTATTTTGTCAAGTTTTTGATTGATTGGACAGTCGCCGAAGCATCAAGGGGCGAAGCTCAATCAGGGTCACATTGGGGATTCCATGGTCAGTTGTTAATTAATGACAGCTGTTGGACGAGGAAATCCGAGACGCTGGATAAATCTGAAGGAAAAGGACGTCCCCAAAAAGGTCAAATACAAAGTTTGTGGGAAAACATCATCTGTCATCTATGGGCAAAAAAAACGTATGAATTGCTAGCTAATGTAAAGGTGCACATTGATATATTAGAATATTGTGGGAAAGGAAAAGTCAAATTATTTTAGTAGTTCAAGTGAAACGCCCACACCTCAAGCATAATACTGTATTATGACTACTATCAGGTGAAGTGAATAACATAGATAATCTCTTCATCGTGACACCTATTAGAATGGAATACACTAGGCAGCAAGTTAACATTTTGTCCTCAAGGTTGATTTGTTAGAAAAAGGAAAAAAAGTCGAGTTTGACAAGGGTCAAATTGTGTTGGCTAGATGACTGGATCATAGCATCTGCAAAACTGCAGCTCTTGTGGTCCAAGGAAGGAACAGGGGGGAATCCTTGACAGGTAATGCACATTGTGTGTGTGGCCCAATCTAACAGATGAGCTACTGTAGCTCAAATTGCTACAGTAATGGCAGAAAATGATAGAAAGGTTTAATAATACACAGTACATCAGTTTCTAAAGTATAGGGCTGCAGATAGGCTTAACACATAATATTATAACAACCAGTATTTGGCAGGTGGCCTGATGTGTGCATATTACATATTTACTGTAGATTTATGACACACAGAGTGAAATATGCCATGCATTTATTCAACCAAAACTAAAAATTAAGTATCTCATAAAAATAGAATATTATATAATAATCATAGTCATCACAATTAAAATGAATAAATGCTTAAAACATGTCAGTGTTTGGATTGAATCTAATATTCTAATTTATTGATGTGCACCTTGTAAAACACTCCACAAAGACATGCCATTGTTTTGTTTCCATACTGTTTTATTGTAACCAGTATATGTGCTTATTGGCATATCTGCCTCACTTCTGTCACTGCCACATCAAATATGAGCCACGGCTACCGGGCAGGTGTGGTTATTGTGTAGGTCAGCGCAGTGTCCTGTGGGGTTACACATCCAATCACAGCATACCTGTACAGTTTCCTTATTGCTTTTTTCCCCCATAGTTCCCTTGATAAATTTCAGAAAAAATAGATTGATATCCAAACACAGTCAGAATACAGTCCTCCTCTGAAGATTGTGTGTGTCCTTAGAAGAATTGTAGAACCAGCTGCTGCCACCACAAAACAGATCATCTTGGTCTGTAGCCTTGTATAAAGAAAATGTCCCAATCCTGAACCGCACCAGAGTACAGAGATTATACAAAGCCAAAACAATTCACGTAAAAACATGAACAAATTATCTATACACGCATAATTTGGTGGACATCAAGAGTCTAAAATAAATACATAAATATTATAAATAGATCCTATGACAACACAGTATGTAAAGCCATATACGTACCATGTTATGTTTCAGATTAAGTGGAATTATAGTACATACTTCAGCAAATGAAAGACAAATTTACAAAACAAATATATATATTTTTCCCAAATAAGATGGACCGCATCAAAGTTTCTTCTTCTTGCCATACAAATGTAGCTCTCTTGTCTATGGAAAAACATCATAAAATAATAAAAGCCACATATAGAAAGCCATTTGTCTCGTACACTTATGTTACCCTGAAGGATCCTTTCCCAGTGTCAGTGGTCTAAGTGAATTTCTATGCACCTTTCTGTGGTCTCCTAAAGTGGGTCATCCCCTGGCTACACTACTATGCTATCAAAATAACACCACTATCCTTTTATTTCATACTGATGTAGAGGCAGCAGCTAAAGAGGTCATTTGCATTAGACGCAACAATACGCATCACCTTTCACCGCATATAACAACCTTTATATCTGAGGTACATTGCCATAAGGTACACCTGATTCTGGTGGATGAAATTAACTTGACAGTCAGTTTAACAAGGGCAGGGGAAATTTGAAGCTATGAATGAATAACTAGGGGAGGAAAAAAACATGTGCCGTGTTCTCCCCGGAGAAATTGCAGGTTCAATTCTGCGGCTGCTACATCTAATCTGCAATCACAGCAAATGATTTCATTAGCCTGCATCACTGATTCACCCAGCAATATTCATAGGCGGGTTGGATAGTGCAACTCTAGATAAGGGCCAAACAGAATGTGGGAAAACTGAGCTGCAATCATGAATAAGACTCTTCTTTCACTTTGTTTGGCTTGCACTGCTGGAGCCTACAGTCCAAGTACATTGCCACACATCTCATTACCAGTAATGGTCCCAGGCAGAGAAAAACAACCTTGTACATATTTAAGTTTAGCCCAAAAACGTAAAACTTCACTGTCAAAACTATAAAGCCAGGAGCTGGATTGGATCAACTACAGAGCCAAAACAACAGGCTGAGACCAGTGCAGGATTTATAGATGAAACCACTTAGCAGATCAAAACACAGATGAGTCAAACATATGGTCCTATGAACTGATTTGGACAGAACACTGCTCCAACTGCTCATCGCTGTGTTTGTAGATATCTTCTTGTTTTAGTTGTGTGACACAGGAAACCTAATGAAAACTGTTCTCTGCATGAGCCATTGACTCACTGTGTCTGCATTTGCTTCTCACCAAAGACATAAACTTTAAAAGCCTCTTTATTACATTTCCAACTGATTTATTAAAAAGAAATAAACAATTTCTTTCTGTGCTACCAGTAGACCAGGATGCAGCTAGAGCAAGTAGTTTAAAATAATGAAAAAACGTGATTCGGGTTACATTACAGGTTTTGTATTCTGGTTTATTGCCATAGATTAACTGTGATCTTCCTTTTACAAGTTGTCTGTGGCTAACCTGGTGGAGTGCATGTTTAGTGAACCAAAGCCTGGATTCGCATTGGATTTGTTTTACAGTATGTCATTCTCCTATCTCCTCAGGTTGTCTTGTGAAGTGAAAGCTCATTATAAAAGAGGTAAATCAGCTCACAGCTCACATTTTGTAAAAAAAAAAAAAAAAAAAAAAAAAAAAAAGGTAATCAAAGTAGACATAAGTTTTTACTTAAAGTTGTCATGGGATTTCTTCACTGTTTAACCTGACTGTGACTGACAGCAGATTCTCATCAGCCCCCCCCAAACCCCTTATCTGTAATCATGGAGCAAACTAGGTTCAAATAATCAATTAGTGTTCAGTGTAGCACTCACCTAGGTCCTGACACGCAATGCCCCATCTTTCCCTAAGATAGCAGCCTTCAGATATGCTTCCAATCGATACAGTAGCACTCTGACAAATGTTTACCAGGACTACTAAACAGGTTCTTAAGAAAGCCATAACCTACACATCCTCTCCTTTAGTGCAATACATCTTTAGTGTGCGTTCACTCATATCTTTGTATGGCCTTCAACCCTAATTATATGTATAACATGAGCGACAGGTGTGCGAGCCACAGCAGTTTGTCAGCTATTGTGAATTCCAAGACAAGAAGACTTAGGAAGACTGCAGTTTGATTGTGTGACTGCAAACAAAACTGAAGATGAAGTGAACCTGCTTTGTTCTATTTAAATGTACTGTGTAGTGTAGGGATGGGGAGTTTAGTAAAATGAAATCTAGTTTAATCTGTTTGGATATGTAATGGGAGTACAACATGAATGTATTTACTTATTGGTACTTTGAGCAGTAATGTTTTACTTTTAATGTGTGGCATGTGGGTAATGGCTTAATTGTGAGTATGAGCAGAAAAAAATTCTTGTTGGTGCAACCAGGCCTAAATGTTCCATGCTTAGTTCATTTTGATGCAGAATATGCATTCAACTTTGAAAATATCCAAATACATGAGATTCTAATTGATTCTAGTGTTCATTAAAGTTGCTCTAAACCAGACATGTCCAAAGTGCGGCCTGGGGGCCATTTGTGGCATGGGTCAAGATTTAATTTGGCCCTCAGCTTCTATAACAAAATGTATTAGTAATGGCCTACCAGCATTTTCATACGGTGTTTCTGTATTAATTGTACATATATGCATCTCATCTACTGCAATTTGCCTTCTGTTCTATAAATAGTTGGTCAGAAAATAACTGTGCTTATGTCTCTAGATTACACAACAATTTGTATACAAGGTCAGGGCTTCTATGTTTTGAACTATCCGATAAAATCAGGCTGAGCTCAAATTTACCTGGAGGATTTTTTTATGTTCAAAGATGTTATTTTTTGGGAACTGGTTTTAGATTTTGATGTCATAGAAAATAAATTATAATTATTTGGCTTTTGAAAAGAAAAGTCTGCATTGAGTTCCTAGAAAAAATCAGAAGTGACTGTCGGCACTTGGACCTTTGCAGAACTTCAAGTCTGGCCCTCTTTGAAGGTTTGGACATCCCTGCTCTGAAACACATCCCATTTCTGCACATTTACATGTATGCAGCTCTGTGTCATGTCTTGTATTGCTAAACCTTATTATAGAGACTGGTGGGAAGCATGACGAGGGGAGCGCGTGGACACTGTCCACTTCTGTGTGCGAGCTCATGATAGCCTGGCAGGGTCAAGGGATTACAGACATGTCTTGTTAAATTAGGCTGCTATAGCTGAGTGCTGTGACTGAGTTAGGGACTCAGCTGTCTGAACGGAACTTGGGTCTGTCTCGCTGATGAGCTGCAGAAAAACACAGAGAAGCATATCACGACTCCCTCTCCTTTGGGAGTTGAGTGATACCTTCCTCTGGTGTTTCTGACCACTATAAAATGTAGTGATAGCCAAAGTACACTGTGCATGGGTTTCCTAACATAACAATAGTTTTAAAACACAAAAGAATTTTAGAGCAGCAAGAGTAAGGCAATTTTAATGGATTATTGTCATATAAGTCAGCTTTATAAAATGTAAGTGGGTAGTAGTTCTGTGTCTTACTAAAGGACACTTTGGCACAAAAATATTCTAACTATAACGTAACACTATTAATATTCATTTAATGACCTCTTTAGTTACAGGGCAATTTCTTAATCTACTATGGCACAGAGCCTTGAACACACAGGATAACTTATAACATCAACAAAATGCACATACATTCAACATCTCAAACCAAGCGCTAGCCTTTACTGAAGAGATAGCAGCTACAGCTGGAAGTACGCCAGCACTTTTTGGATATTTCTGCTTGAATATTATGTATTTACGTATTGTGGGCATTTGATTGAATTTTGAATGGTGTGAGTGCTACATGATGCACAAGCTGGAATTAATTACTTGTATGAAAAAGGCAAACTCCCTTGAGGTCAGTCCAGAGAAAAGCCCCACCCACCCCCCTTTTTTTTGTCTGACTGTTCTATTGATTCACACATTATTCTTACTAACACTCACACAATAACAGTTGCGCACAATCAGGAAGAAAGACAACACATGCTTTCAACGCACATTAGCAGGATGAGCTTGGAAGACAAAGTGAGCTTGTTAGGGCATGTTTGAGGACTCTGAACAAAGTCTCCCACTCACATATGGTTATGTCTCGATATCGACATGGAGGGTAGCTCGCAGAACCCCTCTTCCCCTGCATTAGAAACAGTATTACTATAATGTGGTATAAAAAAGAACTCATCTAGATGGGCAAGAAAGAGAATTATTGTCCCACCACAATAAGTGTTTTTTTGGTTTCCTAAAATCTCTTTTCCCTCTCCCGTTTAGTTTATATAGAGGATAAATAACTACAATCTAATTGATACATTTAAGGATCATCAATGTGTGATCCAGTATTAGATGGTACAAGCCTGTCATAAAATGTAAATAATTTTTAAATACATAAAACACTTTATACAAGCAGGTGATAGTGCATAGTTTCCTGCAGTAAAAGAGATTAATGGTGTAGTCCAATGATTAGGATCCCACAACATCTCCAGATACATTTGGCATAGTTATTAAAAAAAAAAATCAATGGAAATATCTTTTCACACCCTCCTTATTTTTAAATAACTTAACATGTAAAATATTCCATATCTATACACTAAGCTAAAAAAATAAAATAAAAAAACGCACAGTATAAAGATCCAAGTCACTTAATAAAGCATTTTCTAAATCACAGTAAAGTTAAGATTGTTGAAATGAGAGGTGAAAGAAAGACAGAAAGGTTCAGTCTGAAGAAACACAGGAGGGTGTGATCAATTCTCACAAATTGGAAGGGAGTTTGGACCGTACAGTCTGAGGTTCTAGATCTGATGAGTAAGCAGCAGAGCCCCGTCGAGGAGGCACAGCTGGAGAGGCGCCTAGGGACTGAGTCTGGTGAGAGTGCCCGGGGGATGTCTGGGAAGGGGGGGTTACCCGGCCTCCTGGTACCGACACACAGGATTTAGGTAGAAGAGTGGGTGATGAGAATGGAGAAGGAAAATATCCAGTGTCCAAGGAGGAGCGAGTGGCTTGGTGGTCACAGACCTGGGCCACCTCCTGGGGCAGTGACGGGTGGGAGCTGGATAAAAACTTAAGGTCCTCTGAAAAACGGCCAAGTGGAGAATCTCTACCTGTTGTATGTGGCTGGTTAGGATGCTGTGAAGAGACACAAGACTGAGGCATTAGCAAAGAACTGTGGGATCCTGTGGCACTGGAGGGGTCACTGTAATGGAAAGTCCTGCCAGTAACAGGGCTCTGAATAGTAGGGCTGGGTGCCACAGGGGTAAGGCAGGGAGAAACGTTTGCTGATCCATACTGTGCCAAAGAGGCCAAGGCAGACTTCTCCAGGGACATCTGATGAGGCAGGAGGCCAGACTGCAGGCCTGCCAGGTTAAAATGGCTGAGGGAAGAAGGGGAGCCATCAAGTGGTTGTTGGCTGTGCAGTCCTCTATTATAAGAAGGGGAGCCATTAGGCGGAGAGTTAAACAGGTTTAAACCACTAGTAGTTCTGCCTACACATGCCAGCTGATGGAGAGGAGCCACCTGAGGGCGCTTGGGAAGAGACTGGCTGTGGTGATGCGGCCCACTCACAGGGTTAGATGATCCGACAGAGACTGGGCTTTGACAACGGGAGGAAACAAGTCCTTCTGTACTTCCACTGGATGTTACAGAACATGTTACACAACCTCCACTTGTCCCGACAGGTGCTTTGCCAATATGCCCTCCACCTACATGGCTACATATTGATCCACCGGAAGGTCTTCCCAGCGACCCTAGCATTGATTCTCCAGAAACCATTTCAAGAGGTCCACCACAGGCCCCACCAAATGCTCCCCCAGGGCCACCTATTGGGACTCCCCCTGATGCCAATCCCGCCATTCCAACAGAAGCCCTTCCTAATGATCCTCCATTATTTGAGACTAATGACGTTTTAGAGGACCCACCAAATGGTATCTTGACAAAATCTCCTATTGACCCACATGTAAAAACTCCCCCTGACCCTGATGACCCATCTGGCCTAGTGGCAGCATATTTCGCTGACGCTTCAGGCATTCCCAGTGACTCCCCTGAGGTTCCAGCTAGCCCAGTCGAAACTCCTCCCGAGACAAAATGTCCTGCTGGAGCTGTTTCTTTTGCCATTATGTCCTCTGCAGCCCAAACAGCATCTCCACCAGTGGCTCCTTCTACCACCCCTCCAACCGCTCCGCTTGGAGACCACCCTGTTATCCCTCCACAGGCGCCAGCTGCCCCTCCACTTATCCCTGACCCTGTGCTGCCACTTGTAGACCCTTGGTGGAAGAGATTTGAGAGAGGCGGCGTGCTGGAGCGGAATGATTGTTGCCTGTTGGGGCTGGGGGTGCAACTGGGCTGTACTAGAAGAAGCCGAACCAAAAGATGAACATTGTCCAAAAGTAAAAGCAGAGGCTCCACCTCCACTGGAGCCAGATCCATTAGGCCCGCGATGACCCCCGCTACCTGAGGCTGGTTGGTTTGAGCTACTTCCTCCTAAACTTGACATAATTTGGTGGGCCCGAAAAGAGGCCAGCAATGGCATGTCTACATCACTGCACACTTTGGAAGGTGTGCTTGAAGGAGAGTCTCCCTCTGATCCAGGCGCAGTAGAGGAAGAAACAAATGTATTGAACTTCTTTAGCCTGTTAGGGGGGTCTTTGAGGGACCCCAAGACAGAAACTGGAGGTCTGAATAGTGTTGGTGGAAGGTGGGGATGGTGTGTCAGGGCTATTGCTACAGAAGTGGTGGCAGCCGCTGCTTGAAGAGGTGCCTGGATGAGGGGAGCCCATATCACAGGAGTAGGCGAGGGGGGAGACTGTGGTGGGGCGTTTTGTAATAGGTGGGCACAGTGAGCCATATCCCTGTCGTGTTGTACAATCTGCTGAATAATCTCATTCTCCTGGTAGTTGAGCACACCGGAGCTCAGGTCATGTTGTACCTTGTGCTGCAGAATTGAATTTTTCTTACCTAAGAAAGGACAGACACAAAGAAAAAGACAAGGAAAAAAGGGACAATTCAGAATAGAGGAGAGAGTTGTCAGATCCTACTAGAAGCCTTAAATAATCTCATTTATAATCCAGATTTTGGGCATTTAAGAATATTACAACAAAAAGCTATGAAGTAAAAAAGATAAGCCTGCTTGAACAAACAGAAGGAAAAAAGAAAATGAATGCTACAACAACGCCTAGTACAATTTAGTACAGAGGATGTGTGATGTTAAGAAGATGGATGGATGGATGGATGTGTGATGTTGATGGACAAATGCCCAAAATACAGTGCAGCAGAAAAAGATTATAAGATAATGTGTAGGCAGTGTATGTTTGGCTAGATGTTACCAAAATGCTCAAGGTAAAAGTAAAGTAAAGTAAAGTAAAGTAAAAGTAAAGTGTTTGAAATTAAAAAGTAAGTGAGACTTTTTTATGGACGATGTGATAAAAAATATGCTTGGGCTGTGCACAAGAACAAAATATCTTTTTATAATGTACATCCTAATTGCTGATTCAACCTCTTAAGTGAGAGTGTTAATCCTTGGCCTCAAACTGCATTAGTCACTGCTGAGTGACCATTCAAGATTCACAAGACCATTCACAAGACAGCCATTTTCAATGTGGTGCCAACAAAGGTGTCTAAGCCTTCTGTAAATAATAGTAAGCCCAGAGCAATATTTTACATTTTCTGTTATTGTCACACATAGCTGCATCTAACCCTTGAACCATATAACCCTTTGTGCACTTCCAATCACACCGTGCTAAAATTGACTAGTCAATGTATTGTGCAGAAGTACTATGAGAGTTTTTTTTTGTTTTTTTTGTTTTATTCATTTTATTTATTTATCTATTTGCACAAGAGGGAGATCATCAGATGAAGAACATATGCAGGGGACCATCTCAAGAGAACATGACTATCAGCCTATCATACAGGATCTGTTCAGAAAAGCTATTTTGTACAAATATACTCCCTGAACCAATTTCTCTAGCTTATATTCTAAGCTGAGGATAAAATAGAGCAAGCAGCAATAGCGGAGTGATCATACAGGAATGCTTTTTATTGTGAAGATTATTTTAAGAGTATAAACTAGGTTTGTGTATGGTTTTCAGTGTTCTAGGTTGATACATTTTCACAAACAAGTCTGTATAGTTTTGTATTTTTTTCTACTTACCAATGCGGTCCAGTCTATCCAAGGCTACAGTCTCAAAAGCTCTTCTCATCATTGGATACTCCTCCAGCACCTCATTGAAGTTGTCCACAGACAGGGAGTACAGGCGACAGTACGTGTCTGCTCGCACACTGGCAGTGCGCCTGCCTCGTGTCAGCAAACAGATCTCTGCAACAAAGCACAGGACATAAGGTAGTGATGAGAGAACACCAGAAGAGCAACATGCATGAATTACATTTTTTTTTTTTGTTTTATTAAAAAAAAAAAAAAAATACAAGTGTTAAGTTTAATCCTGTGAAGTCAAAATCATTTAATTGAATAGTTAGTGTTTATTTTTTGTGTACATTCTTAGCTTATGTTTAAGAAGTATTAAAACATTTGAAATAACTAGAAAATTAAAACTAGACATTGGTTATTATTCAGGTTCACCTAAGAGCTGTGATGTCTTGTGTGTATGCAAGTGCACCATATGCTATTTATATAGTGTGTGTATACAAAGTTATGTTTTATTTATGACAACAAAGTAGTGGCTTTTGAGCTGAATTCTCTACAGTCACACTGTTTGTGAATGTTATATGTTTTATCATATTTTCACAAAGAAATGTGTTTCTAAGCCCTTCACATGAAGGAGAATCTTGCAAATCATACAGTAAACTGATTTCCCCTCTTTCCCCTATCTGGCATCAAATCAACATTATTTTTATTTTTATTGGTTTTCAAGTATACACAAAATATGCCAGAGAAATATTAAATCATGGTTAATAATAAGAGATTTGCAAAAACAATATGCCAAAACCAACACAGTCAGAACTGCTTTATAATGGACTGAATTGCGAACCGATTGAAGATGTGGTGTATGTAACTATATTTTGACAGTCCAACAGAGAACATACTGTTCAGTGTAGCTGTACCTGACAGCCCGATAGAGTTAGTCAACTAAGAAGGAAGCAGTGTGTGCTTAGTCTTGTCCACCATGATGACAGATGCTTGTAAGTACAAGTATTTAATCTTCTCCCCGCCTTCCTACTGTCACTAAGGCTTGTGCAATTTAATGTGTGTAGGCTGAAGCTTGTAAGACAAAGTGAGATAAAAAAAAGTCACATGTGGCTTTGACAAGAGCAAGTTGGTACAGATTTTTAAAACATTATTTAGTATTGTTTGTCCTTGCATTTCTAGTGCAGTACAGGAGTACAGTCAGTAGTAATTTCAAAGATTTTTCAGTATATTGCACACATACATTACATTTCATCTAGCATTCAGTGATTCAGTTGTATACAAGGTACAGAACTATGTATTTTTCTGGTCACTGAGTGGAAAGTAATCCAAATGTGTGTGACGGTAATAGAAAAACAAGACTGGAGAAAACACAGCTGCACACATGCACAATGATTTTCCACAACAGCAAGAAAGAAATATTTACTGTTAATGAAGCAGAAAAACGTCTTGTGTGAATGTGCAATGCTTTAAAGGAAAAGACTGTAAATTAATGGCAGAGTTTGCAAGCGAGCAGCTTGAATGTGAGAGATAAGATTTTGTGTGTACAGTATATGTGCTCTAACAGCCATGACTATAGCTGGTGCTGAGGTCCATTTCCCACAGCACTGTTCCAGTAATCCCCTCTGAAGAGGAGCATCACTGCTCTGTATTAAATCCTCTTGTCTCGTGCTTTTCTGGACCAGGCCAAGAATTGCTGAGATGAGGTAGTGAGCTGCAATGAGCCCTCTGTCCTCATTGGTGTTAGCAGGAAGCAAGTAAAACCCAAATACTTAGCTAGTAGCATTTAAAATACTGGAGTACATTCAAATCAATATACCGGTCACATGTATCAAAATAGGCCTACGCATTTAACAGTTTACATTTTCAGATGTTAAGATTAAACATATATTGCTGGATAGCTTGAAGTGATGTAATTGTAGGTCTCACTGTGTTACTGCGCTTAATTTACTGACTGTAGCAACAATACATTCATCAAAAATGAATGGAGGAAATTAAATTTAGCTCAGACTCTGGAGAACTAAAACAAGATGCATTGCAATCTTTATGAGAACATATGACTGGTCTTGTGGCAGCTTGGTACAGACCAAGTGCAGTACCAGGGCTCTTAAAGCAAAAAAGATGCCTGCCCCTGAGTTGTTGTAGTAGAGCATGTTGCAAGGAGAACATATGTGTGCATGTGTCACAAAAAAAAAAAAACTGATATGGAGATGACTGATTGAACATTATGATTAAAATAAAATGACTAAAAAATACTGTTATTAATTGCAATCTAAATTACTGTTAGTTTACTTTAGTGTGGCCATCAAAAAACACAAATTTGCTTTGAATGATGCTCATATTTGTGTAGAGAGACTATATAAACAATATGTTGTTTGTCCATGAATATTTCAGGATTTATTTAAGACAGCAGGGTGCACAGTGGCCGAATGGAGCTCCTGTTTACATGTGTGGGTTCTCTCCTACCACCCAAAGACATGCATCTATAGGTGATATAGTCAATCTAAACGGGCCCTGGTGAATGAATGTGAGAGTAAATGGCTGTTTAGAGTTAGAATTAGTATTTAGGACAGATATATTGAACTCTCTGGTAGTCAGGAACGGCATTCTTTTTGTAAGAATGCATTGAAATCAATGCAATTGTTGACCTTCGTATCTCCTTTCTGGTAGCTATTTTGTGCACATGCTTATAATTTGGTAAACCTTATTTTGCAGATTACAATTAATAAATGTGAATGAACTTTCTTTGTTTTGGATGAATTATCATTATCCCACAGCCTGGTCTGGCAAGGTTCACCTGGACTCTCTGACCCACTGTCATCTCCCATTTCCCTTCCCCCACCGCCCCCAGCCCACTGGACACTCTGTAACCTTTGAAGCATTTGCAGTGGGTGCCTGATTCCTCTTGACAAGCACTGCTCTCTCCCTCACAGCATTAGCATAACACCGTGCATTTGGCTAGCATGCACACGCAGGTAAAAGAGATGTAGTGGTTTTAAGTACAGGATCACATGGCACTGTGTCTTGTTCTCCTGTTGGACTGTGGCTATGTGAGTGCAATAAAAATGTGACATCATTGAAGATGACTGTCTAATAATACATAGTAATGTGCTAACAACTGGATAAAATTCAAGTTCATACAGCCATTTTTGTAATCTAGATCCACCATGTTATGTAACACAATTGTACTTTTTAAAGGTAATACAAAACTGAAAGAATGAATTATTCAGTTCATTCTGTCATTTACTAGTAGAACATAGAAATCTCTATTAATTTATTGCATTTTGCTCACTCCCATTAAACGCAGTTGGTGGATTCAATTTATCCCAGCTAGCATGGGTTTTAAGTAGGGTACACTCTGTTCTATACTGGTTTAACTATTGCTGCAAATGAGCAACTGTCTTCAGTATTCTGAATGTCACTCTGATCTGATGTGTAACTGGGTTAAGGGCTGCTATAGGATTACCTGATGTTTGCTACCCTTTGACTTGAAGTCAAGGGGAGTCAGGATAAAAAGGACTCTGGATTAAGAGAGCTGCATTTACTGAGAACCAAGACTGAGAAAAACTAAAATGATGACCCAGAAGATAACCAACTGTGTAGTCAACTCACTCTTAACTCTTAATCTCTCTGGCTCACTCCTACTCTTTCCTTTTACTCACAGAGCTGTTACGGGCCACTCAAGACAGGGGGGAGCCATCTTAGAAGTGCAATCAAAGGCTGCTTTTGATAAGTACCTCTGACTGGCATGAAGGCCACTGCAAGGTCAGAGGGCTCTACACCAACCAGGAGATAACTATAGTCTGCTCTGGCAACGCATCAGTTACAGCGGACAAGCAAGATAAAATATCACAAAACAATATGCCGCTTAATTTAGGCACAAACAGACTATCAAAAAGCTGGTAAGATAAACCTTTGAATGTGATGTTATAGAAAGGGTACAAGTAGTAGGGTGAGGGTATGTGTTTTCTTTCTGAGCCCAGAGCAGCAGGCAGAGAGTGGGCCTGGCTTAGCTCCATGTGTCCCTTGGTGTCAGTTCTGCAGTCACATTACATTTCCCCTCTCCACTGAATCGCCTTGTGCCCAGCTGATGTTTCCATCCAGGACATGTTGTGTCCACTTGACTCTGGGCTCCCTGACTCCAGCTGACCCAACAGCTACCACAGAGGCAGACTGTAAGTGTACATTAGAGTGAATTATTCAGACAGTAAATGAATGAACAATTTGCACTACAAGCGTGCTAGTATAAGCATACATATTGCCCACTCATGCTGAAAGTGTATGACAAACAAATGTGACTGGACAGCTCCTGCTCTCACACATCCACATAAACAAGCCCAACTGCTAAAAAAAATCTAATCCTTGCTTTTGACTTCCTGTTTGCTATTATTGACAGCCATACTGAGATTCACATGTGAAGCATTCACCCTGTGCTGATCCTGCACCAATTAATTTCATGAATGACTACCTTATGTTTGGTAACAAACTCCCAGTGGCTCCAGGCTTACCTTACTAGCCTCCCCCCTCACACCCTCAGAGGAGTGCCACTGCCAAGAATAGTCACAGCCTAATGGAGTCAAAAGCCTTGCGTCTATAATGCTTAAGAATGGGGAGAAAAATACAGATCTACAGCTTAAGATTAATTGAACAAGCCAGTTTGTGCTTTTGTCAGTTGGACTGTGAGATTTGACCATCCAGCTACAGGGGCCACAAGCTTGTGCAGACTTTTTACCTGTTCCAAGCCCTGAGAGATGGAGAGGGCATCAGGCGTAAAACTAAGCCATAACAATAAGCAAATCACTGCACACTAGAGAGCAGATGATTTGCTGAGGGGACCCCAAAAGGAAAAAAGCTTAAATAAAACCAGAGATTTCACTAGTTTCTCTGAGAACCAAAATGTCCAATCTGTTTATGAGATATGGATACAAGAACAGTACACAGGCTCTATTAGAATATGAATGATGCCTTTCAAGTGTGGACTGATTTTTTAGACAATATTTGAAACAACATGGCCCTAGAGGAAGCCAAGGATATGTCTAAAGTGCTGATTAGTCCTGGCATGTGTGGAGAAAGATTGTCTGCCATCTTTTCATTATTTCCATGAAACCCCTAGAGAGAGGGCATGAAGATGGACTTGAGACAGCAAGGCATAATTAAACTTCCACAGACAGGTCATGTGATGTTAAATGCTTTGCCTATTTCTCATTACTTAGCAGAGTAGTCTAAATGATACGTTGTCACTGGGCAAATGAATTGGTATTTGGTGAGGGCAATATGGCAGCAGTGTGCGCTGTGTGTCATAGGCCATGAGGCTGTGAGAAGGACAAGGATTAAGTGACCCTGATTAACAACATAGTACATAACAACTATGGATGATCATATTTAAATCTTAAACATTCATATACTGTCTCACATTATTGCTATCTGATCTGTGTACCCTTTAGTCAGATTTAAATTATCCTACAGCACATTATATTCAAGAATCCTGGCATGAAATATAGAAGAGTTCTGCATAAACCATGAGGCAGAATTTTAAGTGAGATGGCAAGCATTGCAAAACATAAGAGCCTAAATTGTAGCCTCTCAGGGCCTGGCTACACATACACAATAGCTTTATACAATTATATTTTCTCTTTTTAAACTGTTCTTATAATTGACAAAATGTCTTTGTTCACATCACAAACTACAAACGCCTAAAACAGGTTCTATAGACACAATATAGCAGCTAATGCTTCGCAAGCAAACTGGACAGAAGTAAACTAGACAAATCAAAGCATGCACAGTAGTAGTAGTAATAATAATAATGCTTATATGGCGCTTTTCTAGACACTCAAAGTCGCTTTATAATTTGGTGCATTATTCATTCACTCCTCAGTCACACTCGGTGGTGGTGAGCTACTTCGGAAGCCACAGCTGCCCTAGGGCAGACTGACGGACGCGTGGCTGCCATTTTGCGCCTACGGCCCTTCCGACCACCACAAAACACAGTCACCATGACACTTTCATACAGGCAAGGTATGAAGTGTCATGCCCAAGAACACAACGACAGTATGCATTGCCGGGTGAACCGCCAACCTTTGGGTTAGTGGGCAAGCGTCCCTACCGACTGAGCTACTGCCGCCCCAGTGAGTGACTTTCTATAGCCTTAGCCTTAAATTTAGCAACTCTACACTTATCAATGATTATGATAATGAAGAGTACATTTTAAAATTAGTGATTATTTGACATTATTATTTTGACATTGTCTTACCTCCAAAGTAGGAGCCATCTGAAAGTTTTGTCTCTTTACTGCCTTTGGTAAGCACACTGACAACACCATGCTGTATGAAGTACATTTTCTTGCCAATGGTGCCCTCCCGGATGATGTAGTCCCCAGGCTGGAACACCTCGAATCTGAGTTTGGTTAGCATGGACGTGACAAAGTTTGGATCTGCATTCGCAAACAGAGGCATGGACGCTACCAGTTTTCGACAGTTAAAGTTGATTATTTCCTATAAAAATGAACATAAGAGAGGAAGAGTAATACTAAACAACATGTTGCACTCAAAGTCACAATGGAATAAGAATGCTGCGCAATAAAGGTTGTAACAAATAAAAAACAAAATATTGAAGTGAATAAGAGACACTTATCCCACCTCTCGGAGTGGTTCATTCAGCTCTCCCAGGATGCTTTCCTCATCAAACATCTTGCCCTGGTAACGGTGCTCATAGTAGTCATGGATTCTCTGCCTCATATCTGCTGGCAGCTTGTGAAAGGACATGTACTGCTCCACCTGTTTATACTGTGGGTACACAAACAAAGGACTGTTATTTTAGGACCAAAGGGATCTATAGATACGCAGCTATGAAGTCAGACATGGGGAAATAGAGATACAGTACATGGATTCAAGCATTATGTTTATGGTAAAAGCGCAAACTACTATATCTGACAAAATTTTTTAAAAAGGTATGTAAACTAAGCATTTCCAAGCATGTAGAGAGGTCAGGTTGCAAATGTTGAATTAACAAATCACAACCATCACTTTGTATTTTGTAGGTAAGTGAGAAACTGTGTTAAATATTTACTCCATTCTGTCAGCGCATGATGTTGTTCCTTGGAGTGTTTACGTCAAATGAATGTGAGTACATTTTTTCATTTTTTCTTCAGCTTATTCACATTAGGATTCGCAGATGGACGGAGCCAATCCCAGCAACTCTGGATCTTAGGCGCCGTAAACTCAGGAAAATGGTCAGTCATTTGGAGGGCTGACACTGGGACATATGGTACACTGATGGACACTACGCTAGAGGCAATTTAGATTTACTAATTCACCTTTACATGCAATTACAATAAATGATTAATATATGATTAAACATTTTCCATTGAGCATGTCTTATTTTACAAAATGGAGAAGAAGTATCTATATAACATCCACACATTAATACATTTGTGCAAGTATATTAGTAACTTAGTGTCATAATTATTAAAACAAACAAAGCTGTATTGTCAAAATGAAAATACAAATAGAGGGTTTTTGCAGAATAATATTTATGTCAATTAGCTTGAGTACACTTAGATGTAGTGCTAATTTGGATTCTGCAGCATATATGCAGATCAAAGCAGCATGAGAGAACCTGGGGAATAATAAAAGGTACAATCCTTGACCCTTTGAAAAATAAAGAGAAGAAAAAAGAAGAAATTAACTATTCACTTAGCAAAGGAGGTGTACTTTGATCATCATTACTGCACTGCCAACACCCACAGCATGTAATGACACGGCTGACCTTAGATGTCTCCTTCTTTGTTCTACTACTCCACTACTATAGTCACTACTAATCCCAGAGATGATCATCAAAAGGCCAGTCTTGTGGAAATCTAGCACAATAAATAAGGACAGCTGTCTTGTGCAAGTCAGATTGTTTTTGCAGAAGCAGAAACGCTGTCAGGGCTCCTCAAAATCAGCACATGTGAGCGGCGTTAACATTAAACACATGCAAGGTTTACACCAGGGGACTGTAAATCATGTGAACAGTGTACATGGTAAATATATGAGGCAGAACAAAGGGCACCTAGGGGTTTTCAGGTAACATCTTCTATCTCCTGACCCACTGACACACACCAAGCTTGTATTTATTAAGTAATGTTATAAACCATGCATTCCTCAAATCCTAGTAGTAGTTTTTCAACCTACAGGCACAGATCAATAAATTAGATTATTGTGAAAATTTCTTTTAGGCCACTTTAAGCTTTATTAGACGAAGTGACAGAAAATCATGGGGGAGAGAGCAGGAAGAGACATTCGTCAAAGTGTCAGTAAATGCGCCAACTGAGAAATTCCGTGGAACAGAATTTTTGTTTTCATGTAAGCCATAGTTATCACAATTAAAAAATAAGTGATACTGTGTACTGCTGTCCAACTGAATTGAACAATTGAAATAAACTGACTCTTCCATGATATGCTAATTTATTTAGGGTGGTTTGAAAAATATTGCTTCATCCCAAAGATAAAAAAAAATGTCCTTGAGTCCTTGTCCTTGCATGTAAATAAGGCTACCAGATGAAGAATGGTTTGAAAGGACACCATTTCGGTAGTGTGGATAATGTCCCAAAAGCCACTCTGAAGGCTCTGAACGCCATCCTACTTGAAAACTGGGGCACACTTTGAAGGAGACTATGTTTAATTGTAAATCTAATCATTACTTTCTGGAGCCACCTTGTAAAACAAACCTCTATTCTTCTCTCACACATAACCCATTTTAGCTGCGTCCCCACTAGCTTTTACATTTTGCAGAGAAAATGGGTTGTGTGTGCTTAATGCCAGGGTGAAGATGGCAGGTGTAACTCACATTCTGCAACTTTACGACTCTGAGTTTTGCCATGGCACAGCAGGGCACTCTGTTTCAAAGAAATGTCTTGTCATTTCCTCCTCATCACCTCATCAAGGGGGGGAAATATATGGATTAATAGCAGCATAAAAAATCTCTGTCTAGTAAATGGGGGGAAATATAATGCTTGGATTCCAATAATGAGAGCAACTGTCACATGTGCTAATGACAGGTTTGTTGGAAGGGGTGCACCTGACGCTATGATGGGCAGATAACAACCTTGGTGCCATTAAATGATCTTATTGCTGCACAGTCATCCTCACAGGACCATCATCCTGACACTCCTGCTCTACTTGGCTAATTTAAATCATATTCATTATCAAAGGGGTAATCAATCCACCGTGAGACCTCCCTGCTGCTCTCATGTGATGGTGCAAGCTCCAGAATGGAAAAATACAAAGACCAAAAGTAAGGGGGCTCCGATCGATCGGCCGCGATCGGTGATCGGCTGATCATGGCTAAAAATAGAGTGATCGGTGATTGATAAAATGGGCCGATCAGAAGGGCCGATCAAATTACAACAAGCACTACAACAAGCACGTGAGGCTCTCACATTTACTGTCCTGCAACTCCGGTTTGATTAAACAGCATTAGCGTTATTCTAGCAGTGTTTGTAAGTTAAGCCCGGGTTATAACTAACACAAACCCGCCCTAGAGCTGCTGCTTTATGTCCCCGCTTTGTCCCCGCCTGCTCTTGGAGCGCACGGGACAGAACCGAGGCGCAGCAGTGCGTGTATTTGCAAACGCGAACGCAAATAGAGCTGCAGCTAACCCGCTAACATTTACGTTAAAAGCATTAAGAAAGTTCAGAGTCTGCCTGTGTCTTGTTACGCGGAGAAAACTGTGCGTTTTGTGGCTTAAACTGCACCAAATGGCTGCTAATGGAAAGAGAAAGTAAAAAGGCAGCCCATGTGTCCGTGTGTCTGAGAGGAGCACCTTTCATCGTTGTCTTCTCTGCTCTCTTGTGCACGTTTTGTTCGTTCAGACGTTGTCAAAACTGGCATGCAGGAGCTGTCTTCTCTTTAGTCCACTGTGTTTCAACCTGGTTTGGCTGCGCGTTACGCGGACGCAGGCGCTGCACCCGTGGACTCGCACTAAAGGCACCAATTAAGAACAGCTGAATTTTTACATCAGCGAAGCATTCAAACAAAGCCACAGACACTGGGCACACATTAAAGGCAATAATGCAATAAAACCTCGTCTAAAACAAAAATAAGTAGAATTTTGTTGTACTTTTACATTTATAAAGGCTACAGTATTTTTCAAGTGGAACTAATAGCCTGCATACATTACATTACTACCTAGAAGACCACGTGATCGGTATCGGCCAATCACAGCAAAGGCTGATTGGTGATCGGCCTCAAAAATCCTGATGGAGCACCCTTAACCAAAAGCTATCCAAAAATTAACCCATGATTGAGGACGGTTACAAGTATATATTATTTGAATTTAGTTTTAGGAATTTAGTTTTTAACGTTTCTGATGGAAACTACCAAAGCTATGATGCAGAGTGAGCTTCCTTATCTGTTTGTGTTGTGGGAAGGTCAGTACACTGTGTTCCTGCTCTGAGTACAGTAAATTACAATAGTCAGTCTTTTATGTGGGTGAGCGATCTTTTTACCTTAGTAATAATAACAGCACACTCTAGCATTGTGACTCTCCTCGGCTTCTCAACCAAATCAAATCTAAACTTGCTTTTTCTACACAGATCTTTTGTCTTTCTTTTAGTCTTTGTCTGAACCCTATTTGCACCTATTTATCTATTCTTATTATTCATGTTTGGCTCGCCAAGCAGCATAACATGAATAATTCACACAAAGAGATGGAAGTCACTTCAATATACTTTCTAAAAATGTATTTTTTCACCACTGATCTTTGTTTAACTGTTCGACATTGTTTGTGTCATGAGTAATTGTAGTCCTAACCTGCAAAACTATAAACAAACGCAAAATGGGACAGTCGTGTAAGGACTATAGAACATAACTATTATTA
The DNA here is from genome assembly GCA_020698575.1 of Bostrychus sinensis. NCBI lineage: Eukaryota > Metazoa > Chordata > Actinopteri > Gobiiformes > Eleotridae > Bostrychus > Bostrychus sinensis. The sequence goes on from CM036242.1 coordinate 19,441,369, forward strand.
CGGTTATCCATCTAGCATATTTGCACATAGTTGGTACACTCCCAACGCCTAAAGCCACAATGAGATAGGGTAATTTAGGTAAACATTGCACTTTTAAGTTCTTGAAACATCATTAGGCAGTCTGGCTGATCAAAACACACTGTGGGGAATAGGGTTAAAGAAAAGTTGTTCCCTAATCTTAGTAAACTTAGTAAGTACACTTATTTCCTTTAGGAACTTCCAGGGCACCCACAGAAACTCATCTGCTGGAAGAGTGTATTAATTTGCATAATGATTTAGAACAGGTTTTATTTTGGATGTCCTTCCTGATGCAACCCTCTCCATTAATCCAGGCATTTTACTGTATTTTTCTGTAAAATAAATAAATGCTATCTATTCTCCATGGGATAGCATACATACATACATACATACATACATACATACATACATACATACATACATACACACATACATTTAGGTCCATAAGTATTTGACACAAGTTTTGTTATTTTCGCTGTTAAATAAAATATATTCAAAATAGTGTTATATAAATAATATGTGCTTAAAGTGCAACTACTTTGAATAGTTTTGGTAAAAAGGGTAAAATAAAACTTGTGTCAGTGTCCCAATACTTATGGACCTAACTGTACGCACATACATGCATGCCTACATACATATATATATATATACATAATTTCTTTCAGTATATATATATATATATATATATATATATATATATATATATATATATATATATATATATATATATATATATATATATATATATATATGTACAATTGGCTGTCTTGCTTTTAGTTTGTGGTCACTAACCTTTAGGCCACAACATCAGTCCTTAAGTCAGAAGTAAAAGTTATGAGGGATGCATGAATGTAATAGTGTTTGGATTAGTGCCATTGGTCAAGTCCTGACTAATGAGAACGGCTCTTACTGTGAGGCAGAATCAGAATTAAGCTCCTCAACTTGTTGACAGCTGTGTCCTTGGCTCAGTGTACGAGGTGATCAGTCAGGGAAACACAGGCAGTTTTCACTTTTGTGAAGTATATATTTTTGGAGAGACTGATAACATAGTTTAAATACTAAAATTACTAGGGGTGTAGCGATACAGTCACTGTATTGATGTGTGATATAACTACATTGATACACATGACCTCGTATCGAATCATATTGTTTTCTAGGAAGTGAATATCGATAGACATGAAGTATCAATTGAAATTAGAAATGTGGTTGTTAAAATAAAACCAGATATGCCTTTTTGGAGATAAATTTTGTGTTTTTAATTAAATAAAATGTTATATTCAACTTTTCTTCACTCTCTGTCTGCTGGACGTAATCAACCCCAGCTGTGGTGCTACATTTGAGAGTAAACTTTTATGATTTTTGGCAAAAAGTTGCTGTATTGATTATTGATACAAAGGTGTTGAATCGTATCAAATTGTATTGTTCCTACTTAGCCAATATAATTCTTGAATTGTATCGAAACACTTCTAATCAGTACATATCGTATCGTTGCAAAAATCTATCTTTACATTCCTAAAAAGTACAGTGTTACCTGCTCAACATGAACATTTACAGTACTATAACTCTACTGAATCTGAATAAAAGTTGTGATTCACAAAATCAAACGGCTTAACAAAAGATCTCCGGAGCCTCTTCACCCACAAATAATCAGCTCTGGGCCTCTAACAATCCCCTCTAGAGATGTTTAATTACAAAGTGTTAATTAGAGATTTACATGGGAGGGGCTACAAGAGTGCATTCCCATTTTCTCCTAAAGTCTTTTGGGAAGGACATGTCATAGCATGCGACTCATAAGTGTCCCATGGGCAAACATGATTTCTGCCCAAAACAAACACAACATCAACGTTTAATCTAAGTATCCAGAACAGGCCAACAGCTTTGTGTATCACAGAAATCCATGTCATAAGTACAGGCTACTGGTTACATTCACAAAGTAGAAGGCAGCACTTACTTAGTTGTGGCTTTTAGTCTTTCATTTGACTTTCACATAAAGATTTTGTTAAAACCTTGTATAAACCACCCAGTATAAATAACAGGGGTGTAAGAAAATATTTATTGTAAAGGATACTGAGATATTATATTGGATTATTACTGTATGGATATCAAAAGCTTACATCTATTTCTTTTTATAAATGTAGGCAGATTTTATGTTATACTGAAAAATTATAGTGTAGTAGAAACCTAGATCAAACACTGTAGTTGTTGTTGCAAGCAATATCATGTTGTTGATTACTTGGAGAAATGTATTTGTGAAATACAGTTGTAATACTCAATGACTGGATTATCAAAGAAAATGTATTTGCATGCATATTGTTACACTGTGATCTCTCGTCTCTGTTACAGTATCATGATATTTATACAGTTTCTATCACCAAGTTCCTGCCAATAACCCTGATAAATGATGACCCTAAATAGGACACATAGCTGACTGAAACGTTGAGGAGAAAAAGTTCATTAATATCACTGATAATGAAAATGAGCTTAAAGGGGCTAGTAATTAAAGTTGCAAAGCACAGGACACATAGGGACCACATTACAAGCTTTTATGTTTCGTTTAACTTAACACTGGCAAAACTATGATCCGCACACGTTCCAATTTTTACTTTATTTCTCTGCTGTTTACAAGAATTGCCAACAGACATATATTTCCATCAGAGTAAAATCAAGTTAATAAAGCTATTTTTCTTCTCAGCAGGGCCTCTTCAACCTCTAATATTTTGTGTGATTGCGGGGCTTTTTACTTTGTGTAACAGTTAACAGACTGCCTGATTCATATTTAAGACCCCATTTAAGCCTGCGTGCTAGCTTCTGACAGCCAAGGCATTTATCACATGGTGCCACATTATAATAGAATTCTATTCAGAAAAGATTAAACCCAGGCTTTTTGATGATAATTTCCACCATCTTTGAGACCCGAGCTTTATTTCATCCTTCCTCTTCTCCAGTCACAACAGTTCACAGATCCCTCTCACAGATTGTATTCTATCAGAGTAGTTTCCCAGAGGGATTCCTCCAATCAAAATGTAACCACTACCTGGATATCACCTCTGCATGCCAACTGGACATATGGTCTCTCATCTTATAAACTTATATGTATAAGAGTAACAGTACATGCACTGCTTTATGCAGCTCATTTACAGTGCAGTCCAGTCTTTCATTGCCCTGCCAGCATGAGGCGGTTAAATGTGGCATCCTTAATGCTCGGCTCATCTGCAATCCGCTTTGAAATTCTTTTACAATCTAAACACAGATTACTGGTCAGTATCTGCCCCACATCACAATATTGCTATACATTACTGGACTTTACACATGTTACGTTTTAAAAACTGATGTCATGTGTCATGTGTACATCATTTTTTCTACATCATTTTATAGAAAAGTCCATTGATATCAGTATCAAAGTGAAACAAATGTACTATACAGATTCAGTACACACACATTTAATTTTTTTAAGCATTCATTTATTTTTATTATTATAATTTACAGTTAATGAAAACAAATATTTCTTATATATTATATTATATTATATTACAATGGTTCCCAAAGTGGGGTCCGGGGCCCCCTGTGGGTCCACAAAGGTACTGCAAGGGGCCCCCCAGAGGCTGGCTAAGTTAAGTACATAAAAATAAATTGAGTTTGAAATTAATTACTTGCTTTATAAGTTTTATACTTGTTTAAAAATAAGATTTTAAGATTTTAGCAGTCAGTGTTTATGAGGTTTTTATAGAAATCTATGAAGAAAAACATGAAGAGAAGGAAGTTTTACAGGTGGGGGTCTGTGTGGGATTTTTAGAAGTTTAAGGTATTCTAATTTGTTGATATACACCTGTACACTCCTAATACTTACGCATTCTCAGATTTTGTGGTAAATTATTATTATTATACTAGTACTCTTGCTTTTTTCTTTTAGAGACATTATGACATTATACAGACTACAAACATTGCTCCCAAAGCTCATTATTTTATGGTCTGTGCCAGGTTGTATCAAGGGGCAGTATGTTGTCCAGGCTAAAGATACCCTGCACACTTAGTTTATCTCTCCCAGTAGGAGCCTTGCACATAGAAACAGGTCTCCTCTTTATGTCAGCAAAGTGGTCATTGAAAAACAGCCACCTGCCTTACTCCAGGCACTAACCATTGGATTAGTCACACTCCAAGTGTGTGTACTATAGTCCTAGTGTAACAAGGAAAAAGGGTTTAGATAATAATATCCTGGAAGAGCCCTGATAAGACAAATAGCTAATACAGTTAAAGGCACACAATCACCAAATGCCAAAGCTGTATTGCAAGAAACTAAGTGTATTGCAATTATGTTATGGTCTGTTGAATAAGAAGCCTTGTATTATGTTTTGACAAATAAAAATCATCTATTAAAATTATCACGATTTAGCCTTAGTTTTGACCAGTGAGTCCGGAGAATCTCATCATAGATTAAAACTGTATTGAACTTGTCTATGGTTAATGAAGCCTTAACCTTTTTTAGGAGTATCCAAATCTCACCAATCATATAGTTATCGATACTAACCATATCTTAACGTTGTGCAGAACTACAGTTAAGAACAGTGCAGTAGAAAGAACTACAGTGTTCCTCCCACTGAGCAGAGAACAGCTTCACACAGTGTTTTACCAGGAAAGACAAATGAGAGAAACCCTACTCTTAGAAATTAATTGCAGAATAACCTTTCAACAGGCAAGCACTGTGAAAAGCAATGGGCCTTCTGAGCAGACAAGGGGATTCTTCAGGTTCCCCAGGAAATGAGCCCAGAATGAGCGGCAAATAGCTTTGGTATAGCACATGCTGATAGGAGCTGTGACATGCCAGCTGTTCAAACAACTTGCAGCATTGCATCTCTAAAAAAGAGCAACTGACAAGCTGTCTTTTTCTCTTTTCATTAAATAGCCACTCAGATTAGCTGCATTAATCATGTACCCAATTTGGGATTTACACACTGTGATTCAGCAGCTAGAATTCTGGTGGACAATCTGTCTCACTAACACACACCCCTTAGATGTGTCTAGTGTGATGTGAGCTTTTCTTTTTGGAGTTGTACCGCACTAATCTCTGTCTTCTCACTCTGCTCTATGTTTTCCATTTTTGTGGTATCTTGTGAGTTTGTAGCTCCATTACCTGGGTGTCAAACTCTCCCCATCCTTTCATCCCTGCAGACGTGGCCAATATGGCAGCCTAGCAGCTCATTATCGCCCATGCTGGGGCTGGAGAGGGCATGGCACTGAGGAACACAGCTCAGCCATTACAACCAGCTGTCAGAGTATTAGTCCATGGGAACGGAAGAGCCTGGGGTCCCTGTCTCCACAATTCCTGGGATACATGGAATGGGACTTGTAACAGTATTTGCTCTCGTCAAGTAAATTTCCTTCTTTCATTAAAGCCAATACATTTTATACTGGATGACTGTCTGAGTGGTTTTATTCATCCATACTTTTAAACATGACCCTCATTGACATTTATTGTATGAATGTCCATAGGGGGTGTGGCACAAACCTGCACATTATTTCAGTTATAGCGTTGTAATGAAAAGGCTGAGCTGTGTTTTATGACAAAGGTGATTTTCAGGGTCAACACAAACTGTGTTCAATCTTCCATGCTAATAAAGAAATGAATAAAATAAATAATAATAAAAAAAATCTTTGGAGGCCTTGCTAAATGTTGATTGTCATTATAAATATTTCTATTGGAACACAGATTCAGTAGTGAAACTTTATTACCATCAATTTTATTTAATTGTGATATTTAGAGATAGAATATTATATAATATTACAGAATCACCAGAATCACTGGTCAGTTTCAGATTTGAGGGCTTATGTGTTTATGTTGTAAAAAAAAATTAATAGAATGCGTTCTAACTGCAAAAATGTTTTTTATGTTGTTCTAACCACCAAACAATCCAAATACAAAACAACAATTAAAGTCAAAATAAAATAAAAAATAGTCAAGTATTCAAAGAAGTAGTTTTCAAGGGTTACACGGGAATAAAATAAACCCAAAAATCCATGTAAAGCACTTGACAGCTGTTAGTTCTGCGCCAGCATTTTTCTTTTTATTTATGGTCCATGAAAAGATCCAAAACAAATGAGGAAAAAAAAGTTCTGTTCAAAACAGTATATTGCCAAGTCCTACAGTCCAACATAACATCAAAATTCAGGGAGTTTTTATGCTAATTTAAGATGCTAATCGCTACATTAAATAAAATGGATAAATGTTAAAACACTTGGCAATGTTTTCTAATCAGACTCGGACATCACATAGCCTACATGTAGTTGATTGTGATCTGCTTATGGCAACATTCTTTGCGAGCAAAAATACTGTAAATTTATTAAACTTAAAATAATAAATAATGAATAAAAACAGTGTGCATAAGAGTACAAGTGTGTTAGCTTAAACTATTTTAAAATATACATATATAATCTAGATAACCATTCCATTAAAACTCATATGTTCCCATCAATCATGAAGACATTGTCGTCTAAGAATTTGGTCTTCAGAAGTCATTCTCACACTGACAAACCATCTGCGTGCATACAATATCTGACCGTTCTTTCAAACATGACTGAACACTGCATAGACAGTCAAGGAAAAGCAAAACAACCTTGAAAATGGCAATATTTTTGTCATTTGTCTGGACAAGCCTGAACAGACACTTGCAAGTCAATGCCACTTCCTAAAATGTCAGTTTAGATTTGCAAAATTAGCTAAAATCTGTACCCCAATATATTTTTTAAAATATATAACCAGGTTCATCCTCTTTTACTAATGAAATTTTGTAACTGTGTGTTTGTACAACAATATTTTTAGTGCAATGGTGAGTGTTATGGTACAAGATTTAATGAGAATTATGGCATAAATTTTAACAGCTCTAGTCATTCAAATAATGAAGATTTTTTTACAGTGTGCTATACTTATATACAAGCTTCAGTCCAAAGCAAAACTTTTTAGTTGTGGTATCTCTTATAACCTGACTATCCTCAGGATTCAGATGATTCCACCAGTTTTGGGGATTATAAAGTCCGCTCCCCACTGTTTTTGATGGTTGTTCCCATTTATTTGGGAGAAGAAACTACCTCAACTTCCGCTCGTACTAATGATGTAAGTTGTGATGACTTTTACAAAGTATTATACTGAAATACACCAATCAGACATAACATTATGACTACTGCCAGGGAAGGCAGTAGTGGTCTCCAGTTGATGTGTTAGAAGCAGGAAAAATGGCCAAGCATTTGAGCAAATTTAACAAAGGCCAAAGTCGAATAGCTCAGCAACTGCAGCTCTTGCGTGGTGTTCCTGGTCTGCAGTGGTCACCGTCTATAAAAAGTGGTCTAAGAAAACAACAGTGATGAATCATCATCATCAATGATCATGCATGTGGGAAATGGGGTCCAACAGACAAGCTACTGTAGTTTAAAATGCAGAAGAAACTGGTTCTGAAAGAAAATGTATTACATGTGGGGATACATATTAGGCCAGTGGTCATAATGTTATGCCTGATAGCAGAATAAAGCCTAAGGCCCAAAGTTACTGGAATAGGCTCCAGTCACCCGCAACCCCTAACGATAATAAGCAGAAGAAGATGAATGAATAAATGAGTGCTAATGTTTTAATTTGTCAACAGTTTGAGGGCTCTGGCTTGAACTCAAAGGGATCCTCCAAATTTGAGGGCTTCAGCAACAAAAATGCTGCAGCTATAAGCGCCAAGAAGGCAAACCGTCATCCAAAAATCCACCCAGCTCCTACTGAAGAGTCTTCCTTGTCTGGTCTGAGTCTGTATGACCGCACTCCAGTCCAACTCTTTAACATAATTAAGATGCCAACACCAGCTGAAGTTGATACAGACAAGCTAGTCCAGGATGCCACTCTACAGACAAAACATTCCAAAGGCTTTCATGGCTTCTTTAGAAGAATTTTTGCAAAGGTAAGAAAGCAAGTCTTTGTTCCATCCACTTTCAGATGCTTTCCTGTAGCTGTCCTTAGAACCTTAAAGTTGATAATAAAAGGGCCATTGTCCATACCGCATTCACTGACAGTTTCTATTCTCTTTGAGAAAGCATCTTCATTGATGGACCAGCTAAACATCCAACCTGGAAACAGCTCAGTGGTGGCTTCAAGGGAAAATCAATCTCTCCCACTATAGCCCACAACTATTAATCTCTGCCTTCATAATAAATATTAGTTATTATTATTATTATTACACATTAAATTGGTCTATACTAGTGTGCTATTGATATGATTTTTTTTTTTTTACTTTGAAATAACAGCACCGAGATGTGATAGTCAGTTCCATTTGTTAAAGTTAACCTATTGAAGTAGGAATTGTGGTGATTGATGTTGTAAAATTGACCATACTCTGACAAATTATTGTGATCTGACACAATTTTGTAACAACTTGTCAATTAAGGCTAGGCAATATGACAGAAATTTATATCACAGTAATTTTTTTTATGACTGTATGAGGGTATATGTATTGAAATGAGTGGTAACACATTATTCAGATTTGAATGCTTATGAGTTTATGTTGTAAAAACTGTAACAGTAAACAGTGTTTTTGTTGTCTTAGCAAACACAATATAAAAAATTTTATAGTCAAGGTAAAATAAAATATACCGTCAAATATTCTAAGAGGTAATTCCTAAGGGTGGTACTGGAGCAAAATAAACAAAAAAGTCCAAGGAGTAAGAGCTTGCATGTCAGCTTTTACCCAATATGCAATTTACTGGAATACCTTTTGTGCCTCCTCCTACATGCTTGAAAATATATTGGAGTTGTCTCATATCCATGTTTTATCAAAGTGTGTTCTTGACTCACCTTCTCTTGGTATTGCCGTCGAGATGAGTCCAGAGACTGAATTAGTGCTGTGGCGTGGCCCACAAACATGGCGTAGCAGGTAGCACCCACAATCATACTGAGGATGGTGAGCCACACGTCTGTCATGCCCACTGGGGGGTACATGCCATACCCAATACACAGCATGTGGCTCATAGCTTTGAAAAGTGCGTAGGAATACTGTTGTCCCCATGTGTCGTTCTGGACAAGAAGAAACAAAAGAGTGAGTTTGAGTGGGGGCACTGGAAATTTTAACATATCAGCGTCATAGCTTTTGTAATAGTTTTTATGTACAAACATATGCAGACAACCGGTTACAAATAAATTCCAGCTGCACAGTACAATGCAAAATAATGTGAGCAGTATCCATATTGCATGAAACTAAATGTATTCCAATAACATTATAGTCCATCTTAGTCCTAACTTCCATCAGACAGAACTTTACAGCGTCTGGAGTCTTAAATCAATATTATGATCATGTTATGATGTTATGTCCTAATTCAGTGATAAATTTAGTCCTGTCTTTGGAAAGTTTTGATTTAGCCCCACTTTTGTTGAGTAAGTCTAGAGCCTTGTAGCGCTCCATAAATTAAAATTTAATTGAACTTTTACTTTGTCTGTGGTGAATAAAGTGTAATTATTAAGGGTATCCACATATTGCAAATCACACTGTTGTTGAGATATTTAACATAGTTGTTGCATATCACATGCTTTTCTTATATTTTGCAGCCCTAGATTAAACCAACAGGCAATTGTTCCTTCAATACAAGTAATATTTTCAATATAAAAAATTTAAGGAAAGCAGACATTTGGGCAGCAGCCCAAAACACAGCTCTGAGAATGTGTTGATAAGGCGTGAGACACTAGAGGCTTGCATGACATAAACTAGGTCAGCTATTTAGAAAGATTTGATTTCTCTCTGAGTTTTCACATTTGTAGATAAATTGGCTTTTCCTTTCAGATCCCGGTGGTAGTTCATAGCAAATCAATATCAACTCTCTCCTGGGGATGACATGTCCAAATTGCTTTGAAACTCATTTCCACAGTGGAAAAGCCGGTGAGATAGTGATTTTATTAGTCCTCTAAGGACTAAGGTAAGGAGCGATGACCCAGCAAGATAATAGGACAGCTACTGTAAAAAAAGACAGAAATCCTTGCTAATGATTCCAATCAGGGCCAAACCAAGCATGACTGAGTCTATCAATGTAAACAGCTCCTTTGTGGCCAGGTAATGTTAAGTGAATATGAGGAGCTTTTCATCAGAGAGGAGTCTGCCCACAAAGCCTAAATTAATTCACAAAGATGTATGTGTTATTCTGTCACATTCAGATTTATTCTTCTAAGTAATGCAATTAATTAGATGGTGTTTACACTGAGGAAGAAAACTAACTCTATTTTGATGTTAATGAGAGGTTACACCCTTTACACACAGGGAGAGTTTTTCTCGCTTACATCTCTAGACACAAAGAACAAGAAAATCCGTTTTACTTCCACAACAATGTCTGTGAAAAATAACAGCCTTCAGACAAGGGTATAAAAATAGTCTTTAGACAACACTTTATGTGGTTAGTACATTACAGTTTTATACTGTACTATGTGTTGTTTTACACAAAATAAATTACATTGCTGTAGCAGAGTGGTTAGCGCTCCTGCCCATTAGCAAAGAGATTATTAGGTTATATGCCCAGGAGTGGCATCTGCATGTCCTGTTACTGTCCAAAAACATGTTACGTGTTAGGTGAACTGAGGATTCTAAATGATAGTTGATGAATCTGAAAGTTGATGGTTGTCTGTTTGTGTCTGTCTACATTAGATGAATGAATGGGAAAACATAGAAGAATGCATATGTCAGTTCTGTTTTACATTTTTGTTTGTTTGTTTATTTTTTTTTTCCATATCATAAAAATCAGAATATGAAAAACTATCTCATTATTAGCAGCCACTACTATACATTTTGCAAAATGTGGTTGACATATATACATCTATTAATCCAATAAAATAAAATAAAAAATAGTGTATGAGTAGAGTTTAAGTACATGATATGTTAAAAATCAAATTACTCATGCAAAGATTTTCTGGATGTATTTCTTATTTTGTTGTATTAGTCTATGGTTGTGACATGTTCATAACAATGTCTCCTAGCTTATTTTGAAAAAAAAAAAAGATCTCTTTGATTACAATAATTACCTATTTATAAACAGTCACAGATAATTAGTACTGAGGAGTAAATAATAGGGCATTATACAGTATGTTTTACATACTTTATATTTTAATATAAAATTTTAGTTTTATTCTATTAATAGCACAATATTTTGTTGGAGTTAACATAAGATAATGGCTATGAAACCTTTCGTGTGTAGGTCTCACTCAATATCTGTGAACAATGAACAAAAACCACCACATTACCGTATTGATGTGCTTATTGACTAGTCATCTGTTCAGAGGCCACTCTAGCTGCATTCTTTAAGGCTACATATGTATATGTTGATTTATTGGCATGCAAAAGAGAAGAAAGTAGCATTCACTCATGGTAGATCAATGCTCATTGCTGGGAGCAGTGAGCTTTGAGACACCCATGACAAACCCTGACAATAAATCAGATTACACTGGACGGTAGCTCTTTTGTAACATAGAGGGTTAACATTAGGGCAAGAGCTGCAGGTTGTACTAAAACATCAGTTGTGACATAATCCTCATCCACCAGCAAATACGTATTGTATTATGAATCACGTTCTGAACCAGGCGTGATGCTCCATACCAGCAGCTGTTTTCAAAGCATGACAACTGCCCATAGTCAACCAATATAGTAGCTTAAGTGCTGCCACAGTGAAACAACATTTAATAACAAAGAATAGTGAGAAAAGGGAATAAAAAACAATAATATTTCAAAATCAGGTTGAAATCTGGACATTCTTCTAACTTTCATGTGTGGTCCAAAAGTTGTTATATATGAGTTGTTCTCGACATGTTGGTATACATATATTCATGATGCATGTATGTAGGCACATGCGTACACTTACATATGTGTAGGTGTTTATATATGTGTATATATCCATTAAATAGTAAGGATGCTGCTTTTTATGTTTAAAATTAAGTTTATTAGTATTAGCTTTTTTTCTTTTCTTTTTTTGTTAACTTATTTTAAATGAATATTTCATGTATTGTAATGTATGTAATAATTAAGAAATTTACATTTTGTGCACAGTATTTCATCATTTACTGTTTTTGCAATGTATGTTTATGTTTTCCTAATTTGTTAGATTTGCTTGGTATTTTTATTTATTTATTTATTTATCTTTTTTTTGTCTTTTGTTTGAGGGAGGTGATGGGAGAGGGGGGTGGGGGCCACATTCCACGGCATATGGGTTTCAGCATTGTATCAGCAATGATGTTCTGGTTATCATTGGAAATAAAAAATATATTCAAAATCAGGTTGAAAATTGTAGGGATTTTAGTAAATAAGTCAATGATGTGATACCTATTTTTTGTGTCTCAACGTTCCATTTTTAAAAATTAACTAACACATTAGCTTGATACATTCCTATGATAATGAATATTGCCTAAAACCTGCGATTTTTCTGTAGTTTAGAATAAAGCTGTGCAATAAATTTGATAAAATTAATTTGATTCATTTTGATCAAATGTCAAAATTATATTGCAAAATTAAATGTAGCTTTATGTAAGTGCTGCTCTGTACACTGTGTTGTGGCTAATGCCACATTTGTAACACAATGAGTCATATTACCTCTGTAATGTCTTTTAGCAGATGACAGCAAATTAACACAAACACGTCATCAAATATATTTTTTATTTTAACTGCCAGGAATTTGGCACTAGTGCTGCTTTACAGTGACCATAAAAAGAAAATAGATATTTTCTAAGAAAAAAAAAAAAAATCTGAATTGTATTTTTAGATTTCATTTAGCCATATTGTCTAGCCCTAATAATGCATCAGTCTTATATAGTGTATAATGTAATGACCATGTAACTTGGCATAATCTTACATTTGTCCTTTTTAGGACAACAAAGTATAATTTCACAACATTCTTTGGAAATTTATACACAATTTGGGAATTTTTTTCAATTCCAAACTTTTTAAATTCTGCTAAACTTGTTAACTTGATTAGAAATTATATCACAGACTGATATTGGTCTATTTTAAAGTTCAAAGTCTTATTGATTGTTGATGATCATTATTAGCACCGGTAATCATGCCGGTTTGGATACCAAATTGTGTAAATTCTAAACAAAACATAGACTATACATTTTTACTGTATACTGCAGACTTACTGAAAACATACTAAACATATAATTATATATTTGTTTATTTTGTTCTGTCCCACTCTTCTTGTCTTATCACTGCCTTAAAATATTAAACTGATGGACAAGATAATGCAAGAATAATTTGAACATAGAGGAAAAACACTTACCACCATCTTATTTTTAGCCACCCAGCAATCGGCGGGGAAATCCTGCAGCATGGGCACTAAGAACTGCAGGCAGCCGTCCCAATGACACAGCAGCAGCATCATGCCAATCAAGTTGACTATCCTCACCATGGCGCTGGCTAGGTCATAGGTCATATGGAAGATCTGATAAACAGTGGAGGAAAAAAAAGGAAATAGCAAACAGGAAATAGGTTAGGGTCTAGTGATTTAACACATTGGGGGCCAAATCTCTCAAATCTTCTCATATTGAAAAGTACATATAACCACAGAGGTATTTGCTTTCTCACACCACCATCTGAGCGACTTGTGCTTGGTTTTATTTTATTATGTCATGCATGCAAGGTATTGGTGCTATAGGAATTATGTAAAGAGTTAAAGGGAGCTGAAAGTGCTTGTTCACAGAGCAGGCCTGGTGGTACAGCTGTGGTTGTGGTAAGAACAATCCGCTGGGAACGTATGGCAGATGGGGATGAGTGCTTTTTTTGTCCCATGTCACTGAATCACTCTTATCATGAGCCACTCAGCTTAATGCATTAATGGTACAGCAGTGGAGGTGACTGCACTGCTGGGTAGCTTTGATAAACTTAATTATAAATGCACTCAAAAGGAAGTGGACTTTTAATTTCTTCTATATTTTGAAGCACTTTTAAATGTAAAAGTGTGCAGTGCAAACCACTGAACATTAAGAGCCACCAAGTATATTTCTAGAATTTTTATAGCTTTACTGTTTTTGTTACAAAGACAAGGGTTGTCCAAACTTTTTTCAAAGATGGAAAGATTTGAGAATGTGAAAATGAGCAGATAGTCTCTCCTAATGTTATATTACATATACAGTAAATCAAATACACATAGAAATTAACTGTATGATGACTTTATACAAATCTGTGTAGGGTAAATTTAAAGCTGACATAAATCACTGATGTGGTAGCATGGAGAGCTGTTCCATCAAATCACATCATGTTAGCTCTGTCAGCAGAAGGCATGAAGGTTTTTCTGTGAAGCATGCAGAGGAGCAGAGCCAGGTTTTCTCATAGTCACTTAAACTCCCTCTCTATGTCCATTCTCTCTTTCTTTGGCTCAAAACATTTAGCCTTGGGCTCTTTCACATAACCTACACTGAATCATCCACACAACTGCACCTTTCTCTCTCTACCATTCAAACCACTCATTTTCTACACTCCTGTTTATGCTTATGATCGTAGCACTAAATAAGTAATGTTTTCTAATACACAATGTGATGCCAGCAAAAAAAATTACATTAAAAAACATTCAAATGTTCAATTAATTTTACTACAAATTAATAAAAAATGAGCTACCTCTTTCCATCTCCTACACTGAGCCTGATACATTTTTCATTTGTGAAATTGAATTTTGAGTCAGGAAATGGAAGAGTTATCAAGAGCTGCCATTAGCAGTATTTTAAGAGACATTAAGGACTGGCAAAGGATTAAAAGAATGTGTAGTGCAAACGTTGTGCTTAAACAATCTTCTATTTATTGCCTAAGAATTAACATAATTGCCCATGCAGTAATACATTTATCCTGAGGCTATTTGTAAAAAGAAGCCATGCATAAAATAGCTATTTACTGTATGTTTTATTGTCTACATTTTTTAATCAGTGTAAATTGTGCAGTTTTACTTTCTTATGGTGAAGTCATAAAACCCTGGACAGATTTGCAACATATATCATAATTAATGGCATTTTAGTTTGCATTTATGGTGTACTGTGACTATTGTAATTGCATTTCTTATAAAACCTTTTACACTTTTAATATAGATTTGGCCCTAAGTGTGTGAATACAGACTAAGCTTGCATTTGCCCCTACATCTGTTCCGTTAGTGGATAACTGTGATTTTTTAAGCCTCATAGAGCTCTGTCAAGCAACTAGGTTGCTTGAGCTTCAGAATCATATTTCAATACTGGTTCAGTTTTAAACGGATAAACGGATTGTATTTTGTAAAAAGGGGCATCCATTTCCCTACAATATATAACAATAACAATTGTTAGTGCACTGTTTGGAGAAGCTGACAGGAGCAATGACACTTTGTGTTATGTATAGCTGCTACCAGGGGCCGTGAAAACACACCTATAAAACAAATTACAAGGCTTCTTAAAAGTGTCATTCACAACTTAGCCATATGAGTATCTCAACATGGCTGTCGGAAATAAATTGTGGACAGCGTGGCAAAGTTCCTGTTTTCTTCTCCAAACAGTATGTGAGCTAAATATGCATAAATACAAGCGTATCTGGAACTTTTGGGATTACAATTACAAAATACTATACAGTCCCTGTGAAAAATATTTATGTTTGTTATTGTATCATACCCTCAACGGTTGAGAATTCCACATTTATTTCCATGTACAGTTCAGTTTGTATGGTCACTGGCTTAAAAAGTAGTCATTTACACAGGGCATTTTACACAGAAGATGATGGATTGCCAACCACTTTGCTTTAATTGATAGGGACATACAGAGTGAGCCCGTCAGCATTAGCATCAGCTGAAAGAAGAGTGGATTGATTGATGAGGGCACAGAGGCACAACAGTTCCACACAGGGCTTGTGGTTACTCGCACAACATACTACCTCATTAGGTTTCAATGCTGAAGTGATATCCACTTCCAGCTTCCATCAAAACATGGATCTGATTATTTAATCTGGAGTTAGTTAACTCAATTTAGGGGCGTCATAGTGTTATATGATAAATACAATAATTACAAAATGAATGGCACTGTACACACCCAAGTGAAGTGGACAGTATGCACATTTTACTAGCATTTCACTATCAAATACCATCTAGCATATTGTAACAGAAATAATCTATGAATAAACAAGACCTCAAGATGTCACACCATTATCACCATTTATAATTAAGAATTTTAATTAGCTTAAAAGATTAGCTTTGGCCAATCACATGCATGCATACTCAATTCTGGTCTACTTGTAGATAAGAATAAGAGATGTCACACTGGCCATTGGTCTACTTGGGTTGTAAACAACTAATCTCTAAACAAAACAGAAAGGCATCTACTGTATTGCTATGTCTGTTTACAGATAGATTCAATGCAAAAGGAACAAAAATTAGCAAGCAAGAGGTTGCAAAATAAAATGCAGATAAATACTGTCACACTGGTCTAATGTTGGATCAATGGAGAGTTAAAAGTTTAAAATAAGCTATACATTTCAGTTTGATGTGATATAATATTGGAGATGTGTGAGCCTGGCCAGCCACTCTAATTAATGTTCTGTTTGATACAATGAATTAGAGTGTTACTTGCCAACTGAATGCAACTGGATAGGTATTTACCATCATTTATCAGAAAACAGGATACTTAAAATCTGACTCAATATTACAAATAAAGCCTGTCATTAATTATTATTAACTATTATGATTGGTCAGTAGAAATAAGCACAGGTGTAAGACTCCTTTTCCTGAGAAAGTAAGTGGGGCAGGTGAGGCTAAGAGAACCTGTTGCACTGCAATATTTGCAATGAAGAGTGACAAATAAGTTTAGGAGCATAAAGGAATGAGTTTTTGATTATGTAGTTTTGATGTTTATCTAACAAGATAATGACAGTAAAAAAAAAATAAACAAAAAAAAAAAGACAAGGTTAAATACTTATATAATATTCTCCTGGATAGCCATGGCTCAGGCCCAGACAGGCTGAAAGTGGGCAAAAGCAGCTGCCGAGTCATCTTCAACCAGATGGAGTGAGAAGAGAGAGGCCCAGGTGAGAGACAAGACACATATGTCCCATGATGCTGATGGAGCTGCCCAGACAGCTCGACTAGCACTGCGCTCAAGCAGCTGGTGTTAGCAGCTCACACCACTAGTCATGATGAATGTACACAAGCATTATGGCACAATGCATTAATGAGAATAAAAATCTCCAATGGTCTTTGCTGACATGACCATAGGTGAGAACACAGAGAAACCTAAATATTTCATTCACTGACATATTTCTTCCACATGTGGCTGGAGCTTACTGATGCAACTATAAGCCTGAGGCAGAGGCAGTTGCAGTTTTGGCAAACATTTAGTGTCACATTCACCTATACGTGCATGTATTTGGATGGTGGGAGAAAGCCAGAGTACTCAGAGATAACCAATAGTTACCCCGCGCATGAACATGTAGACTCCACACAGAAACATGATTGGCTGTCGGCCCAGTGGTCAAACTCACAGATTGTCTGCCACCCAGACAAGAAATATTACATAAGATATACTGTACAAGCTATTACCTAACTATTGACCAACATGTTGGGGGGTTGGGAGTAAGCAGGGGTCAGACTTCTCACTCTAAACACCAGGATCAAAATGTCACGCCCATGCATAGTGTCATGGTGGACGAGGTGCATGTGGAGAATGAGAAGTAGGCCTGGGACCAGACCACAGGGAACACCCTTCCATCATCTGTCTAAACAGGCCTGCAGGGCTGGGATCACAAAAAAAAAAAAAAAAAAACACTCTCTCTGCTCCCAACCAGGATGTCCCATTGGGTTTGTGCAGGATTACACATTTCACTATAATCATTTTTTAAGCGAATCCACTGTGGGTATTCATATCACAAGCGGCTCATTCAGAGTGTTGAGGACCTGTCACTGTCACTGCAAAGCCTCATTGTATCCTTCATAATAGCCCATTAAATCCATTATTCCTGCTTTTCTTATCTTTAAAAGAGCATCCTTGGCCAAGTCAATGAGTGAAGCGCTGATTAGCTGATTTAGCTGATTTAAATATTTTTGTATAGATTTACTGGGTGGAAAAAACACATATTCCTCCTTTTCTTGACCCATGGGGCAACACAATGGATGACTTTTATCAAAGAAGTATTTACCGTCATATTATTCTAACTGTAACACACAGTCAGGTGGGCACAAAGAGCCAAGAATCAATCAAACCCAAACTTCTGCCCATAAGGAGTCCGTTTTGTAAACCTTAACTCAACTCTTGTTATTTTTAAACCTCTGAGCCAGTAATTTATTTTCACAAAGAAAGCTAAGGTTTGTTGGTGGGCAAGTCAATACAGCTGCGTGCAAGGTATCAGTAAAGATGAGAGAAAGCCCTCAGAGCTTAGTCATTAGTGCATTGCCTTGAATCTGATTTAACAGGATGACTAATCTCATCCTGGTCACTGGTTTGTCAACAGCAGACAACTCCAATGAGCAGAATATCCGGTCACAGTCTTATTTTTATCCTGATGGGAAAGTGACAAGAGGGAGCTGAAAAAGGGAGACGGGTATGGGGCTATTATTGTTGCAAAAAGATTTGTGTGTGTGTAAATAGATTTGTCTGTAATAAGTTGTGTGCATATTACGATTTGTGTGTGTGTAATACAATTTGTGTGTCCGTTTTACGATTTGTGTGTGTGTATTACGATTTGTGTGTCCGTATTACGATTTGTGTGTCCGTATTAAGACTTGTGTGTGCGTATTACAATTTGTGTGTCTGTATTACAATTTGTGTGTGCGTATTACATTTTGTGTGTATGTAAAATGATCATGTTGTAAAAGCAAACAAGCTAAAAAGTTCTAAGTTCTACGTACAAAGTTCTAATTACGCACAATATTTTTGCTACAGTCCTGCCACATCAGATTTGTGTGTCTGTGTTTTGATTCCTGTGTAACTAAAAGTTATTTTGCCCTGAGTTTAGACTTATAGGCTGTGGGCTGGTCGATGAAACAGTGCACCAGCAGGTGGCGGTAGTGGTATTTGAGGTTCTGTAGGCATGAAGGCAGAATATACTGTATAACACTGAGACCTAAAGTTTTATTAAAATGTTGGAAAACATAAATTCTGATGTGCTAGCAGTAAAAACATTTTGCAAATGTTTAGCAGGAATGCACAGAGATAGCCGCTGTCTCTCTCATAAAGACACTCGCTTATTTAAGAGCTTTTTATTTCTGATTACGACGTGACAGAAGTAAAAAAAAAAAAAAAGCGTTTCTAACTGGGTTCATTCAGACATGTTGTGTACAGTTTAAAGACCTGTCGGGGTCCCGCTGTTCTCCTCCGAAACTCGCAAAGCATTCTGGTTTATACTGACCGTCTACACAGGAATCAAAACACAGACACACAAATCTGACGTGGCAGGACTGTAGCAAAAATATTGTGTGTAATTAGAGCTTTGTACGTAGGACTTAGAACTTTTTAGCTTGTTTGCTTTTACAACATGATCATTTTACATACACACAAAATGTAATACGCACACACAAATCTTAATACGGACACACAAATCGTAATACGGACACACAAATCGTAATACGCACACACAAATGGTAATACAGGCGCACAAATTGTAATACACACACACAAATCGTAATACGAACACACAAATTGTAATACGCACACAACTTATTACAGACAAATCTATTTACACACGCACAAATCTTTTTGCATCAATAATAGCCCCATAACAGGGGGCAACGTAGCAGCAGTGTGCTCTGTGGGTGTGTGTGGATATATGCACACCATGTTGAATGTCATAATGCACAACTGTGTTATCACTGGCACGTAGCCACTGCCGCCTAAACTTCAATGTTTGTAAACAACACATTCTGCCCAACATGGCTGTGGGAGGACTAAAACAAGGAATCAGAGCTAATACATCACAACGAGGATATCAAGCACATACACTCTCAGGGACTGTTTAGACATTTTGCAGAAAACAGTAAAAATGCTAAGTTTTTGATTCAGCCAACAAGGTGTTTTGATGACACTATTGGCTGCCTGTTGATTGCTGACTGTGCAGGTCAACTAAGGCTACGATAAAAAAAAAAAAAAAAAAAAAAACACAGTGATTTTATGCTAAATAAATTTATATTTTGATCATTTACTGTTAGTAATACATGTGTAATAGTGCTTTAGAGTTTATCAGCACTGCCCCAGAAAATCACAGGATTTGTAGTAAAAGTTGCAGACGAGCTATGACTTCTTCTGGTGTATAATGACTTTGTCAGCAGGGTGCACAGTGCCCCTACCTGGATTACACAGAGTCTTTACTGTTCTAATTCTTCACATCTACTACAGTCTACTTCACACCTTCATACAGCGTATTTGTGTAAATACACACTGGCAACAGCATGAATGACCAAGATTTTGGTGTACACGCCCCCTAAGTGGAGAGGGGAAAACACTATTGCTAATGCATTACTGGCTGTTTTACCAATAATCTCATATACTATCACACCCCAAATGTTAGAAACCTGTAATTTACAATCCTGTCACTCCTGTCAGTTAATGAGATGTGTTGTACTACTGTCTGTTGCACTGACACCTATCTTCACAACTCCTGTGCAACAACAACTCATTAATAGAAAGTAGATCAGTTTTAGCCTGGGAAAGCTTTGGTTGAGAAGATCACAAGGTCAAGCACAAAACACAAGAATATCTTTTGTTTTTGATCCAACATTTCTGTGCTGCAGGCTATAGTGCTGTCTTCAGGTCATATAACTCACATTGGGCAAAACATGTTGCATTCTATTTATTGTCAAAGTGTTGTTATTTTAAATGTTTGTGAACCTGGTAGGACTGTGATTAACTATATTTGGTTTGCCATTATGGGTGTATTACACATGTTTATAGTAACAGAGATGGGAGTTATCAATTGGCCAAAATCCATCCAATGATATACTTTGTATGTGTAATGTGACTATATAAATTGCATTGATGTAGTTGGCATTTAAAATAATGACTTTTTGTTCTTGATCAATGCTAAGAAAGGTGATAAGTATAAATGCATTAAAACTGCATAAACCTTTTTACATGTTAACTAAAGTAAAACTGCCAATGCCTTATTCTCAGCGTTGGTAAAGGGGCCGCCAATATTAATAGCAGCAGTGAGCACACTTTAATATCTAATAACATGAAAATCACATGAAAATTACTTACAGTATATCAAATTGGATGTGCAAAGAGGCAAACTGATTAGCACTCCTGCCTCTCAGCAAGGACGTTGGGGAATCATTCTTGGGCTGGCCAACACACACCCAGTCTTTCTGGATGGAGTGTGCATGCCCTCCCCGTGTTACAGTGGGTTCGCTCTGGGTACTAAATTCTTTTCCACTGTGTTTGAAAAATTTATGAATGTTATGAGCCCAAATGAATGAATGTGAGAGTGAATGGTTATCTTCCAGTGTATGTCTCTGCAACTGACATGGCCATTGTCCAGTGTGTACCCCGCCTATGGCCCATAGTTGCTTGGATATGCTCCAAGCCCTTAGATGAATAAGTGGAAGAAGACAAATGAGTATTTTAACTTTGAATTTGAGATGAAAAACCTCCAAAACCTCTCGAACACTGGACTATGTAATATTGTCTTATCTAGAATTCCTAAAGTTTTATACCCAGCACTTTCAGTGTGTACAAGAACAATTCTAATTTTAAAATTTGTTCCCAACAGTTTTGGTCTACAAGGCATTAAACAATCAGACACAGTTCAATAAGCTGTATTCTCTATGTCCCACAAGAAGTGTCCTCTGCATGACTTCTTACTTTCAGAAGATGAAACAATAACAAACCAAATTAATTTGAGCTGTTATATTTAACTCAGAATTACTTGTTTAATATGACCAAGTACTTAAGTAGCATTATATTTATATACTGAATATTAAGAGCGTGAAAAGATAAAAATGTACATGTAGCTGTACAATATTAAAAGTCAAAAGGTCAGTCAGGTTGTGTGATCTTAGCAAAAGTTATTCCACAGTGACAGATGACATTTGTGGCACTGAGGCAAATTGGCCTTTTCACACAGTCTGCCTCACTAGCATTCATCAGCACACCTCACACACAGCGGCACATAAAACATGTAAATGGCAGCAGGCTCCTCTCTTTTTGTTGTGCTATTTAGAGATGCTTAAGTCATCGCTGTCCTATAATGTCTTTGCAAAGTTTTGGACAGTAATTGTTTTTATATATATCTTAACATTTTGGGCACAACTAACTAACTCTTGCAGAAAATACTGTTTTCCATTCTGCTCCTTTTTTCTTTGTTGCCTAATTTACCAAAACATTTGACAGCCCACTGCCACTGCAATCACTTGGTTAAAAAGGTTGGTTGTATGCATGTCTTCAGTGGGTGCTCAAAAGTACAACAGGTGCACCCCAGTGGTGCAGAGTGGCAAAGGACTCTCCCTCTGTGATTTATTTGAACTTTTTCTCTCTCTGAAATGGCATCACAGAGACTCGGCATGAATTAAGGTTAACACTTTTATACACATTGTTTTTCTCAAAATGCCAGTTGAGTCTCTGAAAAGCATAGGGTTTCCAAAAAGCCAGTGAGTAGGACTGAGAATATTGTAGTCTTATTGGTAATTTGTTCACTATTCAGCTTCCAATTGCTCATGTAATGTCATGCACTTCACTGAACCAACCCAATGCACTACTAAACCTACTGTTGAAAGAAAATGTATGTGAACCCCCAATAATCACTTGGATTTCTGCATGATTTGGTCATAAAAAGTGATCTGATCTTCATCTAAGTCACAACAGTACACAAACACAGTTTTTTTAATTTTCTATTTAATATTTATTTAAATATTCACAGTGCAGGATGGAAAAAGTATGTGAACCCCTAGGCTAATGACCTTTTCAACCTCAGCCAACCTGGACCTGGAGTCCAATTAATGTGAGAGGACTGGGGTTGTGGGTTAAAGTGGCCCTGCCCAATAAAAAAACACACATCAGCTTGCTATTCTGAAGAAGGTTTACTTGATGTGAACCATGCTTCACACAAAAGAGCTCTCAGAAGACCTATAAGTAAGAATTGTTGACTTGCATGAAGCTGGAAAGGGTTACAAAAGTATCTCTAAAAGCATTGATGTTCATAAGTCCATGGTATGACAGATTGTCTGAATGTTCAGCACTGATGCTCCTCTCCCTAGGAGTGGTCGTCCTGTAAAGATCACTGCAAGAGCACAGTGCAGAATGCTCAATGAGGTGAAGAAGAATCCTAGGGTGTCACCTAAACACTTACAGAAATCTCTGGCACTTGCTAACATCTTTGTTGACAAATCTACAATAGGTAAAACATTAAAAAAGAATCAACTTCTTGGAAGGACACTACAGAGGAAGCCATTGCTGCATGTTTAAAGTTTGCAAAAGAGCTCCTAGATGTTCCACAGCACTACTGGCAAAATATTCTGTGTACAGAGGAAACCAAAGTTAAGTTGTTTGGAAAGAACACACAACGCTATGTGTGGTGAAAAAAGGCACAGCACACCAACATCAAAAACTCATCCCCACTGTGAAGTATGGTGGAGGGGGCATCATGGTCTGGGGCTGCTTTGCTGCCTCAGGGACTGGACAACTTGCTATCATCAACAGCAAAATGAATTCCCAGGTTTATCAAAACATTTTGCAGGAAAACTTAAGACCACCTGTCCACCAACTGAAGCTCAAAAGAGGATGGGTGCTGCAACAGGACAACGACCCAAAACATAGAAGCAAATCAACAACAGATTGGCTTCAACAGAAGAAAATACGCCTTCTGGAGTGGTCCAGTCAGAGTCCTGACCTCAACCCAATTGAGATGCTGTGGCATGATCTCAGAAAAGCAATTCACACCAGACATCCCAAGAATGCTGCTAAACTTAAACAGTTTTGTAAAGAGGAGTGGTCCAAAAATCCTTCTTACCGTTGTGCAGGTCTGGTCTTTTCTACAGAAAACATTTGGTTGACGTTATTGCTGCCAATTAATTCTGTGAATGTTTAAATAAATATTCAATAAACACATGAAAACATATAATTTTTTGCAGCATTAGTTTAAGCAGACTGTGTTTGTCTATTGTTGTGATGGAGATCAGATCACATTTTATGACCAAATCATGCAAAAAAACAAGTAATTCCAAAGGGTTCACATACTTTTTCTTTCATTTGTAACTATAAATAATCTAGGGGTGCAACTAACGATTATTTTGATAAGCGATTAATCTGTTGATTATTGTTTCAATTAATTCATAATTGGATAGTGAAGTGTGAGAAAAGTGGTTAAAAACTTGAGATGTTTTATAGTTCCTGTTAAAATAATTGGATAAGTCTACCAAAAATCATGTAATTTTTACAAAATTTCAACCAGACAAAGCCATGAGTATTCCACTTGAGGATGTTTAGATAGAGCATATACACACACAAAGTTTTACTGCTCTGTCTTGGTAATTAACCCTCTTCTCTCAGCACATGGCATGTTTTAGAGTCTATAAATACCTCAGTTAATGATTACACGATTACTAAATTAGTTGACAATTATTTAAATAAATTATAATCGATTAATCCGATTAGTTGTTGCAGCCGTAAAATAATCCAAATGTAAAATTACTTGAGCATACTGAGGAATTTATGTTCATTGTATGTTAAACCAGATCACATCAGAGTCTATGGGCCGGATAAGGACATGACTGCAAACTATTTAGACACCAAGCATCAGTAGATGGCTACATTTGCATACATAAATTATTCTTTGCAGCACTCTTATTTGAGACGAACTTTGTTTGCTATGACCTTGGAAAATGCAACAAATATGTCTGACGATAAGAAATTTCAGCAAAATAGTAAGTAAATAAAACGTTGTGGTGATTTAAATTAGTCACAATATGCCACATCAAAAGCCTTATAGAAATTGCGGGTCTTCATGGCCCATATTCTCTTTTATGACTCCATGCTGAGACACTAGTTTCTCACTTTGCACCTTTTATCTGTGAGACTGAAATACAAGATCCATCCAGTGAGTGAAATGATAGCTTTGCTAATTATTGTTGCAATTATAATCATACTTGTTCTGCAGCAATGCCTCTCCGGGCTCGGTGGTTCCACTACTAGCTGGATGGGCATGCAGAGAAAAATGCTAATCAGCGGCATGCTTCATCAACTTATTGGTGACTGGGGTACAGGAAAGAGTCTCTTCACTTTGTCAAGGGGGGATGCAATCAGAAGTAGAAAGGAAAAAAAATCTATACTTTGTTCTCTGATGGAGTGTGAAGGGAAAAGGCTTTCTACACATACCATATGCACAGGAATTCCCCACTAAATTGTGAAACTGAAATTTTCGGCATAGATTGAAATGATTTCTCTGTTTGTTCTTAATGAAAAAATTAGAAGATTTTTTTGTCACTTTTTTTCCCTTTTCTGCTTTTCTCTTGGTGTTAAACATACCACAACTCCAACCACTAATATCAGTTCTACTACTACTACTGCTACTGTCTCCAAATCAGAGTTTAACCAGGACGTTCTGACTGCAAGATGAGTGTACAAATAAAAGTCTGTACTAGAAAATGTATTCACAATGGCCCTCATTTATCAAACTTGCGTATGGCAAAAAATGGTATGCCTGGTTAGCCCCAAGTTTAGGGATCTATCATTATGGATGTGGGGGTAAGGCCGCAGCCACTCACTGTTGGTCCAGGCCAGGTCTGGATCTGTTATGGCTATGACTTGTTTACATTTCCTGTATTTAACACACTTAACAGGTTGCCAAACATCTGCATATTGGAAATGATGATGATCAAGGTAAAAATGGGGGTTGAACCTAAAACTAAACCTTTAACAGTATTTCTCATGTGTCAAAACTATGTACATTTTAGTCCTTATTCATGTATTTGTGCATTTTCTGCTTAGAGTCATGCCCATTTTGCCATATTTCATGCCTCCATGCCATAAACAACTTTCTAACATTCTAATCATGGTTGTTTTCAGCCACCACATTTATGACCAGCTGGATTGGAGAGGTACGCATTACGCATGGTTTCATAAATCCCATGCTCCCTCCACCTTATAGACATTTTTACGCAAGAATCTGCACCTGTTTCTATGCAACTTTAATAAATGAGGGCCAAGGTACTTAAGTACATTTTTAGTGTAATGTCTAGTTAAGCTGGGTAAGTAATAAGTAGTAAAGGGACTTAAAGAATCAGCCAGTTATAAAAAGATGCAACCAACCATACATTCTGTGAGGTAAAACTGCTGCTTTTTATGGCTTAATAGCATAAGCCAATGTCAGAAAAGATAGTTTGTTGCCAAGATAAAGTAACAGAATTGAAAGAAATGAGCTGCAAAATGTATTTTTTTTCTCTGGCTTGAAAGATAACAGCAGACACCACAAACTCATTTCTATCTCACAGTTGAATGCTCTTTGAACCATATAAAGCATTTGCCTACCTCTTCCCATTGGTGAATGTAGCGTATGAGTCTAGAAAGGCGCAGCAGCCGCAGCAAGCTGAGGATCTTGGTGAAGCGGACAATCCGTAAGGCGCGTGCTGTCTTGTAAAAATCTGAGTCAATGCGTGTCTCCACAATAAGAAAGATATAGTCCACGGGAATGGAAGAAATGAAGTCCACGGCAAACCAGCTCTTCAAGTATTTGATCTTGATCTGCTGTGGATCGAGGATGATCTCAGTGTTGTCCTCTTTGACAATACCCGTCCTGAAGTTGAGAACCAGGTCCATGAGGAAGAAAGTATCTGAGACAACGTTGAACACAATCCAGGGAGGCGTGTGCTCGTCCTTAAAGAACGTTATACCCACTGGGATGATTATCAGGTTGCCCACCATCAGCAGCAGCATGGTTAAATCCCAATAAAACCTTGTCAGATAGCAGAGAAGAAGAAGAAAAGAGAAGATTAGGGAAAAAAAAAACAATGTAAATCACCAATCATAAACATTGTCACGTACTTCAAGCAGCAAACCATAAAGCATGGCAATAAATAGAATATGATAGAAAAGTTTATTTATTTCAAGAGTTCAATTTAAAATAAATATTCAGTACACAAAGAGTGACATATTTCAAGTATTTATTTATTTCAGTTGTGATTATTATGGCTTAAAATTATTAAAAATATATTGCATATTATTACATAAAAATTATAACATAATCAAACATAATAATTAAATAAATGCTTCAAATATTTCACTCTGTGTATACTAAATCTATACAGTATACGCGTTTCAGTCCTCAAACAATTTCACTTTTTCACAATATTTTAATTAATAAATGTGTGCCTCTACATTCATATGCAGGTACAGTAGTAAATCCTAAAAAAAACTAGTTGTTACATAATGGGTAGACTTTCTTTACAGCATTAACAGCTTTCTGGATTTTTTTTTTTTTCCTTTGGACCACACAACACAACTGAAAGGTCAGTAAACTAACTGTTAATTACAAACTCTTCTGTGACCTCGCCCATCATCCCAACCTGAGAGTTTAGATATAAATGACCAGCTCAGTAATCAAATCCAGATAGGCTCTTTTGTGTTAAGGCTGAGATATCCTGGATACTCCATAGATTGCTCCACAAGAGGGGCTGAGGGTGGGGGATAGAGAGAATCTGAATTATTGCGTGAGCTTGTATGGCCATGAAGATCTTTGTGTAAATCTAACAACAGAACATGGTATGAGAAAGAAACATATGCATTATGCAAGCATAAGCTAAGAGGGGTGTTGATTACAATCTTGACATTCTGTAGTAAATCATAGCTGTGCTTCTGTTTATTTGATTTTATTGTTGATTCAATGTGATTGAATGGGATGAACTGCTATGATATAGGCCCAATCTGAACACCTGTTCCAAAACTGCAATTAAAAAAATCTACAATTTACTGTTAAATTAAGTGGGAGTTTATAATAAATTATAAATAAACATGTGAATTACTGTTCCTATCAAGATGTGCTTATAATATTAAGTATCATATAATCTGCACAAACTTTTTTTTTATATATGTTGATGTGTATGTATGTATGTTTATATATGTTAAGCTATGATTACTGTTGAGATGTTATGTATTATGTAATACCCAGTAGTACCCAGTATTGTCTTACTTAAACTTGTCATGTCATATTTAACAAATGTTATTTTGTGTTTTGGCTTGTGAGCAAAAATCGTCCAGAAAAAGAAGCAGCTCATGATACAGCATAAATGCAAAACAAGGGCAACAGTGAATGGTAGTGCTTTATATTCTTTCTGTTTCTCGTTGTCATTGTTGCCTCTGGTGATGACAAGTCTCATCCTCCTCTACATATACATCTAGTCACCGATGTGTTGCTTTACATAAAACTGCCTTTGCAATAGCACACAGCCGCCTGACAGCAAACAGTGTAGTGGTTTGTTCATAAATATACAGCAGACACACATCACAGCTTCACGACTGCAGCACACACAGACACGCTAGAAACCGTGACAGTAATTGGAATTCTTCAAAGTAAAAGGGTATCTCCCATTTCTGCTTGTTGTCAAGTGGAGTTATATTTAGACAAAGCTCGCCACCAGTGGGTTTGCTCCTGTAAGAACAAAAAGCCCAAAAGGACAAGAAAAACTTCAAAGGACAAATGAAAACAAAGGTAATGACTATCTAATAAAATATATTAATATTGTTAAATATTTATTTTATAGTCAATCAATATATCAATTCTGTACATAGCTAAAAATGGGATTCTCACTCTTTGAAAGAATACACTGCAAATTAACTTCCAATTGTATGATGCAATTTCACTACGGGTTATTGGCATTATAGCTATCTTTATCTTTTAATAACTAATTGAGGCATTTATCAAGTCAAAGCTCACAATGTAAAAACATATTCTAGTTCTGATGAACTGAGCACACTGCTGTCATAGTTTAAAAGACCCTGTTTGCGCTCCGATGCTCAGGAATTCCCTTCAATTCTGCATGTTTTATAGGACTGTGCTTTCACATGCTCAGCTATATGTGTATGTATGTATATTGTACTTGCACGCAAGTAAATACTTAGGATTTCTCCTGTTCACTTTTGGGGTTGCCTCCTGATGGAGGTCACTATGCCTAAACATAGCATGGATCCATTTATTGTGTTTAGTTATGCAGTAGGTCTTTGACATAGAACATTGTTCTAAAAATAATACAGTGGAGTGGTGGAGTGGTGTGGTGTCTAAGATGGATGTTTCAGAAAAAATTAGCTTCCTCTATCACTGAGTCATGCTGTTTGTGTAAATGTATCACAAAGTGCACGGTGGCAGAGCGGTTAGCGTTCTTGCCTCCCAGCAAGGAGGTCGTGGGTTCGAGCCCCAGGCAGACCAATACACACCATCACACGAACTCTCTGGGTGGAGTCTGCATGTCCTCTCCGTGGGTTCTCTCCGGGTTCTCCGGCTTCCTCCCACCGTTCAAAGACATGCATGTGTTAGGTGAATTGGTGACTCTAAATTGACCCTAGTGAATGTCTGTCTGTGTTTGTGAATGTGAGTGAGAGAGAGGGGACTACAGATGGAAATTAGCTCTGAGCTATAATCCGGTGTATTTACGGCACTAGCTGCTGTTCATTAATACACGCTGTCCCATATAAATAAATAGAATTTAAAAAAAAAAGTAAAAACAGTGATTGGAGAAAAAGTCATAATGCAATATGACAAGAAGTCTCCAAGGATTACAAACTTATAATTTTATTCCACACCTATGATGCTTTAAGACAATGTGGGGGTAAATGTAATGATAAAGCAACTTCTGTCTGCCTATATCTGAACATTTTTCTTGGGTTTGAATCAAAAACAGTTCACATAAAAAGGCCAAACTATATCACACAATGCTAGTTTAAAAAAAACACAACTATAAACAAGAGCTCAATAACAAGACAACCAGAAGACAAACTAACAGGAAAAGTGTAGCCAGACAGCCATCAACAACTCCAAAGAAAGACCAAATGTCGTTATATGTTGTAATGTCGTTAATATAAGTACTGACGAAAAGGAACCATTATTTTTTTTTATCATGCCAACCAATACTAACCACATTCAAATTTGTGGAAATGCACATAAAAAAAATATAACTCATTAGCCAGAACCACTATATTTTGGGACTGCTGTGCAGAGTCCAGTGAACTGATGAAGGCCAGTCTGGGCAGAGGGCGGAGCAACAGCCCACTTGGCTTGGCAGTGAGTGACCAGGGACGGCAGGAACATGTTGACACCCTTAGAGTGCATCTGACAACACGATAAGCCTCTCTCATTCTCCTCAGCTTGCCAGCACACTGAACAAGCCATTGCAAATAGCCAGTCAGGAACATATTAGCTCTGATCCTATTTTTAAAATGACTAGAGTCCAGGGAAAAAACAATGGAGTCCCTGTCCTGTATGGATAATCTGTATGAATACAATATCAGTGCATTTTCCAGGAGGTAACAATGAAATGCTCCAATGAAACAATGGTGATATTTTGCTTTGGATTTCCAAGTATATTACGGACAATGTGGCCATGTATTAATGTGGCTATATTAAGGTAACACTAAACATATACTACAGTAGAAACAATTATCTTTGATTTTCTAAGACTAACAGTAGAATACTACAATCAGAATATTACAGTAGTAATAACTACATTTAAAGGTCTTATATTATGCTTTTTCACAGAGAAAGTTAACCTAAACCTAAACTCTGAGTCACTAACTCACATGAACATGTGTATTGACAATTCAGATGCTCTTTGGAGACCCCCTGGCAGCTGGGGCCCTAAGCAGCTGCTTTGTTTGCTTATAGGCTGGGTCAACCCTGGACATGGTTGGTCCTCAGTGGGAAACCACATGAGATGCATAAATCAAATATATAATTGAAAACATACAATTTTAAGCCTTATCTTTAAAGTTGCACTACCTGATTTCTTTTTTGTTGTATTTTGGCAAAGATAAGAAAGAGAAAAAATTAGACTAACCTATGAGCTGTTATATGAGGGTTTTTGTTTTAGAGTGAGGGAAGGAACAGTTTTACCAATCACACACTTTCACTCTGATTGGTCAATACATCCTTTATCTATCCAGAACTAGAATCTGTCAGGAATAATGTGAAGGAGCTATTGTTTTATTTCAAAATTCATAGCTTATTCACAGTATTTTTATTTTTTATTTTAAAGAATTAAAAGCAAATTCTAGATGTCTACTATGTTATTGTGATAGCTCCTGGCTTGTGTACATACTTCCAGGTTTGTGTGAGACTGATAGAGCGTCGCAAAGGAGGGGAATTGGGAAAAGGAAGTGTATCATTCAAACTCAACATTTTTTTAGACACATCACTTTTACAGTCACAAAATCAGGTTGTGAAGCTTTAATATGAATATATATTTTTTTATAAATCCAGATTTTACCTTGCCTTCAGTACACAAAATTCCACTAACAGTACAAACATAACAAAAATACCTCACACATTCAAAATACATTGGATATGGTTGAAACGTAGAAATTATTAAATTCATTGCATAACACACTTCCTTACCAATTTTCTTGGTTAAGTATGAAAGCTGTAAGCGATCTTTTAATACACAAAAAAGTTTGTTTTCCCAAGATGATAACTTATTTTTCTCATTATAATGAGAAAACAACTATTGTTTTCCAGAGAGAATGACTTAATTTTCTCAATATAACAAGAAAACAATATTTGTTTTCCTGAAATCCTGATAAAGTTATATGTTAATAGCCTAGGCAACAGTTGGCAAGAAATTAAACGTATTATTCCTGTTATTCTGGAAACAATAGTATGTGTTTATGGTTTAGTGAGAGCTGTTGTATTCCCCTCACGGCCGACGTAAGTGATTGTTGCTAAATGGCTGAAGTTACACAATATTAATGTTAGAAAGAACATTCCAATAGTAAAACAATGGAGCAATTTAGGATGTAGACTTCTAGAGTCAGCGTATGACAAAGCAATTAAAAGAGTTGTCTCAAGGCTCATTCTTTTACTTTTTTATTCCAATGTGACTAATGAAACTCTATTATATTTTGCCATTTGTGAACCCAAACATGGCGGCCCCATCGCTCAAATGTTGCTTCATGACATTGATTCCCAAACTCTATAAGTTTACTGTAGAATGATATAGAGTGCATAGAAGAGACTAGAGCATGGCACTAGTGTTCCCGCACATGGACTTACGATAAGCTGACTCATTTTGGCCTCCTTATAAGGCAAAATTAAGTTGTTATGTTATGAAAACAAATGTTTTCTCATTATAATGAAAAAAGTCATTATTAAGGGTGGCAATCGCCACTGTCATCATGATACAATATTATATCAATGCAGTGGACTGGCAATATGATATCCGGTGATGCCTCAGAGACTGCCATGATATGATCACAATATGATGCGATATAAGTACCCATGATCAATATATCAATGTTATCTGCTTATTTAACAAAATGTTTAGTCTAAATAAAAAAGCTGTTCTGTATATATTATTATATATTTATTTTATTAGAATAAAACAGAACACTCAAATTCAATTTAAATGATTTTTATTAGTGTTTATAACGTTTTAAATAGTTCAGATTAAATTTGAATAAAGTGATCTTTGACAAAATTGCTGTGAAGTACATTCATCTTTATAAAGTTGTATATTGTTCAGTTTTAGTCCACGCTTAATGAAGTAAGTCCCACAAAAGCTGACGTTTGTCATCTGTAATGTTACTAGGCTGACGCACACTAACACATGCATTAGACTCACTGGTGCATCCCTGTGTTGTGCCAGGGTCATTCGTGAGTCCATCCAGTCCAGATCTCCGTCACAGCAAAATAAAATTAAGGTTCAACCATGTTGCTCTAAACTTTAAAAACTCATGGGAACAAAGAATTTTTGCAGACTTTTCCCTCGCTAATTACTTTACAGCTCCATTTGTTTATACTCTGTAAATTAAGGCAGGGGAAAGAGTGAGACATGTTGTGCTGTTTTCAAATTAAAAACCGTGTCTTGTATATTACAGTAAGAATGCACGACGTTGATCAATGTTTACATTTTGCATCAATACAGCACAATTGTGGGTAATAATTATATCAAAGTATCAATGCATATCGATGTATTGTTACACCCCTAGTCGTTATCTCGGAAAAACAAGTGTTTTCTCGTTATGAGAAAATCCAGTCGTTATCTCGAGAAAACAAACCTTGTTTTCTCATTATAACGAGAAAATTAAGTCATTATCTTGGAAAAACAACAGAATTAACTCTTTATAACAAGATAATTGGAGAAAAAAAGTTATAGATCTAAGGCTTCTTAATGACCACATCAAAAATGATCTCAATAAATGCACTCCAAACTTGTTGTTGCATTCTCTAATGCAAGTCCAAGCCTGTTTTCTGAAACAGAAAAAAGTTTAAAAGTTATATAGTTAGCAAAGCCTAAGTATGACATCTCTGAATTAAGACTTAAACTCAGGGTTAATTCAAAATGCTTTGTGAAAAAGGGCCATTAAAATTTGGTAACAATGTATTTGTAAATGTCCTGATTTTTGCCTTAATGGACATGCATAACTAATTGTGAATAGAAGCAAGTTACAGACTTAATTTACTTTAAGTAACAAGGCTGTACTATTATGTCACACCTTGCCAGGACTGTTTTACACCCTGAATTAAATTAAACATGTGACTTCTTGTCTCTAGTCATGTTTTTGTATGTTTCTATCAATATCATTGTAATATGAATGCTATGTTATGAAGGCATTTCACTTGAAAGCCCTGAAAATCTTTCACCATCCAAAAACCTAAAGGGGTGCTTTAAGAAGCTGACAATACTGTATGACTTGGAACTACAGCAAGACCTTGAACCACAGGCATAAACCTTTATACCGCAGGCATTTTAGGAAAGCCACCAAATATTTTCAAACAGACAACCTTCTTCATCACAGGGTACACGTTCATAATCCAAACTAAAGGAGAGATTAAACCTAGCTGATTCTTATAAATTACCTTTTATTGTTACCACTATTGTAGTATAGTATTCATTAATATGCTTTGCTTTCTCTTTTTTCTTGCCATTTCCCATAAAAAACTATAACTGTGGCTGATATGAACTATTAATTGTCTCTGTCCATTACTTTAAAGTTGTAGCCCTACAATTGAAAGTATAACCTGTTAACAGTCAGGCCAGAGGTAATAAGAGTTTATTTAGAGTTTTGTTTATTGTCTCTGATGCCCAGTAAATCACAAGCTTTGAGAATATGGAGTACAGAGAAAGAGCTCTAACCAGAGAGTACCCTTATCACATGGGTTACTACTAGCCTTTATCAGCTTCCTGGTATGGTAGACATGTCACCTTGCCACTAATTGCATCTATGCTTTATCATGGCACCTTTTATCTCATACAGGGTCTTCAGGGTCATGTCAAAAGGCCCCCTAACAGCCACATTAGAGAGTGAGGAAGGATCCAACCCAGTGCCTCCCAAGAATACAATGTTTATTCCCACAACATTTTCCCTCTGCACAGACCACAATGTGGCCTTTAAACAAAGCTGTACTGTTAAGGTTTATGCTTCTGCTCAGGTTCACACTAAAAGCACTGCACCACTGTGCTGCAAATAGAGCAATCACACTCTTGGCTATCCCGCTTTGATACGATCAAATAAGAAATGGAAATGAAGTGCAAAAAAGGAGAATGTACTAAAAGAAAATAAACATAAGTCAAAAACAATTAATGGAGAAGGCACAAGATGTGAATCATATGTGTTACAAAAATGAATATTTTAAATAAATAAAATAAAATTTATTTTAACAGCCTAGAAAATGACCTGTTAGTCACAGGGCTGACACTTATAAACAGACAGACAATCATTACATTCTCATTTCACCGAACATGCATGGCTTAGGGTTAGCGTGGTGGGAGGAAGCCTGGAGTAACGCAGACTCCATACAGAAAGATTGTGTTGGCTGCCTGTGGATCGAGTCCACAACCTCCAAGCTGGAAGGAGTGTTAACTGCTCTGTCACTGAGCCCTATATCTAAATTGTTTAATAAAAAAAAAGTTTTATACAAATGCTCCTATGACTTATGGTATAAAATCAGGGCAATGGTGTTGCCTTGTCAGGTGTTATTATTGATGCTGTCACTCACATCTCTATGACAAGGAAGCATCAGTTTCTATAAAAAGACACTTTGGCTTTACTTTTAGCCTTCAGCCACTATACCTATGCAAGTACACAGGTATGCCAAAACTTCTGAGGTGAAAAGAGGGCATGCTGTCGCCACATGCTGACAATAAATCAGGAGTCTCCCTCATAGAGAAAGAGAAGGACCAATCTGTCACTCACCATGGCGTGCCTTATAATCTTGCCATTTGTCTGAGTACTCTAGACACACCGCATGTGGCAGGACCTGGCCAAACACATTGATCCAGGGAAGTATTTCCTGTGAATCATGACAGCCACATACAGAGTTCTTTATACAGTGTGTTGGACTTTGGTTCTCTCTGAGTGGAAACCCCACTGTGTTTTCCTATACTTTCTGACAGAGGGAACTGCAGAGAGGTCCTGTAGGAAAATGCCATCCTCCATCTGTTCTGTACAGATGGCTGGTGAGGATGTTAACAAAAACTGGATGGAAAGGCAATAAAAAGCCCCAATCTTTCAAAAATAACACTTCAAAGTAGTCCACTATAAATCAAATCATAACAGGTGAAAAATTATATTACTGTCATAAAGTAAAACACATGTATTATATAGATTCAGTACACAAGGAGTGAAATATTTATTTATTTCAACAGTGATGATTAGGCACTTAAAGGGCCACTATTATGCTAAATTGACTGCGCTATCCGCCTTGTTAGATTGTTGTTCCCTCATCAAAAACATACCTGGAGTTGTGTTTTGCTTCATTTATGCCTGCTTGAGTAATTCTTCTCTGGAGCTGAGTTTTGAGGCCTCAGAATGCTTGGTTCCACAAATTCCCATCTCTTTCCCTACCCACTTCAGAAAGCACTGACCAATTAACAAGCCCTATACATCCAGTCTGCTTTCATTAATTTATCCCAAAAAAAAAAAAAAGTGCTGCACTCTGCTGTCCTCTGATGGTCTCTTCACCTGTTTTTTATTTTTTTATTTTTTTATGGAATTAGTAAAGTAATCATTGGAAATGCTTTATGTTAGTCACATATTATTTTTATAGGTTGTAAAACATACAATGCTGTTCTAAAGGTGACAAGACTGGGTTAAAATATTAATAAAAGCACATTATAGCCCTTGAAAGGCCCTAGAAGTTTAGCATTTCATAAATTAGAATATTACTTATTATTCTTAATAATAATCACAATTAAAATAAATAAATACTTGAGATTGTTTGCTATATGTAATATATGCAATTCACTTTTTGAATTGAATTATTGAAATCATTTGACAATATTACTTTTTTTTTTAGATCCACCTGTACTGTCTGCCACATATTCACAAACCTCTCTGTGAGAATAGGAGCAACACACATTTCAACAAATATAGGATGTCTTTTCATACCTGACTTGACAAAGCTTAGCAAAGAAAATCCGGCTAAGCCATATCACAATACAGAGACTTAACTTGTCAAACCCAGGCTTACTGCTTAGCTAATTAGCTTGTTGGTGCGAGATAGCCAATCACAACAGGAACACACAGGCATTTTGCACACAAAACATGCTATACTAAATTAATTCTGCATATACAATTGTTATAGATCTATTGAATGTAAACTTTAATCAAAATATGTAAATATGCCTACAGTACAAGTGAAAACTGTGCAGGTTTGTTGTTACCACCATAATCTTCTAACTACTAGCACATTTTTGAGTTTTTGTCCAGTGGCTGCACAGGAGACACATCCTAGCAAGTTTTACACGTTTCAGCATTTCCAATCTTGATGGAAAAAACAATGAGAGACAAGTGTTGTACAAATCCACAAGGGACCAAAAGGTCAACCTCTGCTGAGTGTATAGTAAAAAAAGACAGTGAGGGGGAATCATGGGGCTAAGGTGGCAGCTCTCATCACTATAGAGGTCAAGGAATTTGTATTGGGTTATTGTATAGTAAAGTATATATCAGACCACTAATACATTTTTCAGATTTGCATAAATACAAGTACAAAACAAAGATATATTAAAAGCTAATTTTACCTGGATCTATGTTCATTTAAATAACCTTTACAATCAGCAAATTGCAGTAGAACGCAATACCTTTTCACACAGAGTGATGTCTTTTAATTGCTTCAGAATTGCATGGGCTGTACAGTATTAGACCAAGGACACTACAAGTATAATTATAAACTCTTACTTTTCTTTTAAGAATATATTATTACATTATAGCTATAATTTGAGAATTACAAAAAATATGTTGATGCTGGTTGCTTTTTGTAATTGATGATGAATGCCATATCCAAATTTTGTAATTAAACCAGGTCATAGGGCAGTTAAAATTGTGACTGTTGTAAAATAAAACAAGGATAATTTTTAACATTTAAAGTGACATTTGCTTTTAGTTTGTCTGGTGATGATTCTATTTCTTTGTAGCAAGTAAAATATGTTTCGCAGTGCAATGTGTTAACAGAGAAACTGGATCTGGGCTAACTGTGTATCTGTCCAGAGAGATTATGAAATGATGTAGCCGGGCAGAGGGATCAGGGGACGGCTGAGCAGCAGCAAGTCCACACAACACTACATTTGTCGAGTGACCAAAATACTTTAACCATACCATCTGGGTGACATAAAGCACTTAACAGAAAACACACCCAGGAGCTTTTCCTATTTTACAAACGTATATGACATCAAATCAATCATTATAACCTCACCTCGACAATACCATCAAGGTTAAACTTGGCCTGCTGCCTGCCTAATACATGAAGCTGAATTAAAGGGAAAAGTCTCCTCCCTGGTTCTGATCACATGCCCTGATTTTACACCTTCACGCAGTATGCCCAGGCAGACCACACGCCACTGTTCAATCATTTTTCCTCTATGACAGGCAACCACCCGCCCACATACATCCTCTGTGGGCTCCCTCCATTAAATAAATTGTGCTATAATCATCTCTTGACTTCTAATATTTGTGGATGAGCACGACAGCCTATTTTGATTACCCCACTTTCAGCCCACGCCAGAGCGACCAGTAATCTCCATGTTGTAGTGTCACCCAATAAAAGGAGAACTAATAAATGTAATAAATGTAAAATTAAATAAAAGTAATAACTAAAATATACTTGTATAATGATTAGCAGTATATTTCTATGTAAGTATTCTCCCTGCTTCATGTTACAATTAGAAGCACTTGGAGAGCACAGACCTCTACTTGCCCTGTAGTGATAAAAATATAGTCCTCAGACCAAAAATTTTCCAACCATCCAAAGATTTTCTAGTTCAGAGGTAAATACTCTATCCATTGAGCATCTTTCAATGGTAGAGCTATTATTATTTGTTTATTTACTGAACCTTGAACCTTTTGGTTGGAGTTGGCATCTTTGGCCCTATCTCACAATGGAACAGTATAATTTCAAATAATCCTGGATCCAGATGATGTTCCTGATCCACAGCAAAAACTAAACATTTCTTCTCTACACCTTTCCTGAAAATGTCATTAAAATCCCACAGACTAAAAACAAACCAACCAACAAACTTGACTAAGTAATTGTTGAATTGCAAGATATACACAAAGTGATTCGAAACAGAAATGGCACACATGTACAAACTCCTGTGTAGCAAGAAATAAATGCTGTAGGCACAGAATGGCAGCCATGTCTCTGTCAGTCTGCACGTTTAATTATATGGTACAAAAAAACAGAGATTTCAAAATATGTGAGAAAGACATTAAGATATAATATTGTCATGTGCAATGACGTCTATGTCTTAGACATAACTAAACATTTGAAAATTGTAAAAGGAGACACAGACGTTTACCTGTGCTTTCCTCTGGGTTAAGAGAAAATACAAAGTCATTTAAAAGTGGACTTTTCCAAATAATTGAGGTCTGCAACTGAAAGCTGCAAAGGGATTTATCTGATTGACAGAAAGTGCCGCACAGATGACCCCCACTCTCTCCTTTCTTTTCATTTAAAGACAGGTTTAATACAACTTTCAGTTCAAAAAACTTTTCTAATGTACATCATCCTCTTTCTATCTCTCCAGGCAAATGTGCAAGACTTTTCAACAGATGTGTCCTCTGGGCTCTGAATAACAAGATAATTAAAAGGCACAAGATGATCAGAGCGCATGCATTATAATATTGTGCGCCATCATTTTTCCCAAACCTCTACAAAAAGCTATTCCAATAACAGAGACACTCAATGGACTCCATGCAAGATGACTCCCTGATTTTCCTCTTACAATGCCCAAAGGGGGAATTATTCTGTAAGCTCACTCTGAATGTCACTCAGAAATATCCTGATTGTCATGACAACAGTTATAACAATCCTATGTACAGGATTAGGACTGCACATTACATTCACAAATATATTATTATTGTGATAGTGCCAAATTCTATATCTATATATCTGACAAAAAACTAAATTAACTGCAATATTTTATTAGTTTTCCATCTGACAAAACTCACAAATATTACAACAACACATTGTTCTTATATACTGCTTTTCTAGGCACTTGAAGTCACTTTACAATTAGGTGAATTATTCATTCCCTCCTCAGTCACACTCAGTAGTAGTAAACTACTTCTTTAGCCACAGCTACCCAGGCACTGACTGACAAAAACATGGCTGCCATTCTCCACCTACAGCTTCTCCGACCACCTCCAAACACACAATCATACTAACACATCCAAACACCAGTGCCACAGACACTTGAGGTAAGGTGGGTGAAATGTCTTCAAGGACACAACGGCAGTATGCTTTGCTGGTAGCAGAATTGATCCACCAACCTTCCAGTTAGTGAGCGAATGGCTCTATCTACTGCGCTATAGCACAACATCACTATTAAAATAAGTGTCTGCACCTTTAAATCAAATTATGTTATATCATAGATCACAGAGGAGTTGAATTTCTCCATCTGGCTAACTTCATCTTCTCTGTGGAAGTTGCTTGTTCAGAAGAGAACGAGGATGTTCAGCTATGGATCTGGAAATGAGACTGTAGATTGGATTATGATGCCATTTTTAATCCGCCTTTTTCCCCTTGCAAAGATTTTGCTCCTCCCCCTTCTTCTTAGCCCTACAATACTTGACAAGAGGAGATTTTGTTGAGTTCAGTAAGGTGATGACTGTGTGATTCCTTCTGGCACTCTAATTTGAGCTTATGGTATGTGGCTTTGATACAGGGAATAAAACTTTTTTTTGTTCCAGGGAGACCCATTTATTCTCCAAGCTTCTTGATCAGTCCAATTCATTCCATTTGAACTTTAATTGGAGGCATCTAGTTTCTTGAAACTATTTGCCTGCAAATAAGTGATGTCCTACTAACTTTACAGGACAAGTATGGTCAGACCATTCCTAAAAATGTAAGTCCTAAAAGCTCAAATATTCTCAGACACATACTTGAGCACCTGCTGTATGCAACATTTGCTTACCCACTAAAAAAAAAAATAAAAAAAATAATAATAATAATAATAATAATAATAATAATAATAATAATAATAATTTTTTTTTTTTTTTTTTGGCTTCAACGTTTCATGTCATTTTTTCCAACTGGAATGGGATAGCAGTCACACTTTTTGAACTGACAAAATTTTAGAGTATGTGAGTATGTTTTTTTCAACTCTAAATTAAACAAAAATATTATTGTGATATTTTGGCAGTAAAGCGAGCATGCTTTCATTTCATACACAGTATATCCATATTATCCCCAGGACAAAATGCATTCTTACATAGAATATCTGCCTGCCCTCTATCTCAATTTCACACTATAGGCCTACAAAATGTTATGAATACAAACTATAGAAAAAATGCAGTGCTGTATATGTTCATCAAGTTCTCTGCAATCGCTCATTTGAAATAGCCGGTCTTTTGAAATACTTTATTTCTTGAATCATGGACCATCAATGATTTGCCGTTGCCTAAAGCTAAGCTAAAAATGTACTTGTTTAGATTAGTTTTTGGTTTATAACAGCACTGTAATACTTTTATTATTCACTTACATTTTGTTTATGTCCTTTAATTGTTTTTATCCCCTTTATTGTTGTACTTATGGACAGCACTTTGGTTCAGCTGTCGTTGTTGTAAAGTGTTATTAAACTTAAATTAAATTTGATTTGATATATACATGTGTAATCTCCATTTAGCCCAAATATCACTTACATCCTTTAGATTCTCACCCCTTAAAAATCTAGTGCATGTATGCAAACTTACGCAGGACAGTACGGAACACAGCGTTACTTAAACTATTTGCTGGTGCCAAATCCCTGACCTTTCAGTAACAGGACAGTGTCCCCGAGCCCCAAATCACCCTTCTTCATGACATTTAACACAGTGAGGAAGAGAGCACACAGGTCAGAGGAAATACAACTAGATGGGAGGAGCACAACACAAATTACATCATCCAATACATTCCTCCCGATGACGCACAAGTGTATAAACAAATTAGCAACGCTACCAATGTATTAAAATGAGTAACATACTACTAAGGAGACAGGTACAACAGTACAAACATCCACAGATGTAATCAGAATAGAGTCTTCCTTTAATTCAAGACTTCCACTAGTCTAAAAGCAACTCATATATGTCTCATGGTCAGACATCTTGTTCCTGACATGGAAAAACAGCTTTTGTTGGATGTGTTTTTTTTTTGTGTGTGTCATACGTCATAGCACAGAGAGCTGATCTGACACCTGGTACCCTAAACAACTGTCAGAAAGTGGAACAATGTTTGTCAGGGAGAATCCACCACTAAATAGAAGAAGATAATAACAAAACAAAATCAGAAATATGTTCAGAATCAATCAATGAATACCACAACAACTGAATGAACATCTGGTATTATGTATTTCATTCAGTGTCATTTAACATACTGTACAAAAGAATTTTCTTCACACCCACTGTGCATACAATTTTGGCGTGTATTATGTCATTATGAGTGAACAAAAATGACGTGTTACGTGGCATATATTGCCCTATTGTTAAAATAGAGAAACAAAGCTATAATTTAGGAGTGTTAGCAATATTGTGAAATGCTCTTCGTTGCATCAACATTATCTTTGCCATTGTACTTAATGTGGACACAATTTCACAATAGTTTTACTGCTAATTACATCTGATTCACACAAGTTAAGGCCTCATCACAAATTTAAATAAAAATTGAGTTTTCAGTCAGTGAAACTAATTGAAAGTACTGCATTTAGAGAGCACCTGTCCAAACAGGTAGTGACTTAAATAAACAAAGCTTGATATCTGTGGAGTTTATAATGCCTATGTTGGTCACCTATGTTAATGTACAAAAATCATTATTAAATTTGTACACGATTTCATAAATGAATCAGTGCTGGTTTGTTTTTGTTGCATTTGGAATAGTAAGGACTGTGAATGAGTGCAGAACTGTGTCATTGTCTGTGAATGAACAGGCTGCTGAGGCCTGTGTAGTGCATCGTTTGGACTGCTCTTGTTTAACAAGATTCAACAATTCAATGTTTTGATGAGTGAATGAATTTACCTGAAATCGCTGTATGGGTGAATAATCCAAAAACCAGCTGATTTAACCCTCTCTTGTTCCCTTTCCACTGCCTTCTCACTTCCAAACATCCTTAAGGAGAACTTGTTCACCCCAGGTTGAAGCATTGCTCCAAACTGTCTGTGCATGAAGCCAGCCTGATATAATCTATCGTCATCTGGTAAAATTTGATCCATGGCATCCAACTTCACAAACCCTGGCTGCTGATCAGGGGAGTCGTTTTGGGGACCACTATCCCCACCTCCACTGGCCCCTTGCACACTTTGATCCGGTGGCTCATCACCAATGGCACCAGGGGGACTCTCCTCGCTTGGGGTGACATCTCCCTCGGTGATAAGTCGCCTCTCCTCCGCTGACTCTGGGTCATGCACATGCCGACTGGTGATGGAAGAGAGACTGCCTCGAAATCTCCGACAATCCCCGTTCGAGCTGGTTTTCATCGGTCTTCCTATGTCCGTCTCCATGATCACAGACTCCCCACTTTTGGTGTCAGCGATGCCTTTGCAGCTTCCCCCAGAAGTCGGCGACGGCAAAGGCTTCATCCTTATACTCTTCCTCCTCGTGTCCTTGTCTGCGTCTTCTCCTTCGCCCATTATAGACGCTTTGTGTCCAATGTGCTGAGGCAAACTGTAGAGCCTTTTACGCATGGACGAGTGTAACCTGTCCATTATGACATTGAGACACACGACGGAGCAAACGCAATAAATCCAGATTGTTTAGTTCTGTGCTGACTATTGCCACCAGCCCAGCGCTCCCTCTCGGTTTGTGAGAGCCACCAGTTTGGAGCTAATCTGAAGCCCTGGAAGCCTGCTGCACATGACATGGATCGCCGTGGCTTCGCTCAAACATGACAGACACCCTTTGCTTAATTGAACTATCTGACAGTTTGCATGTGTCCTCACGCACAGTCTGGCCAGTCCAGTTGTCCACTATGTCTCCGATGCCTGTTCCGTTTGGACATTGTGCGCAAAAGTGGAATAAACTCCTTGAAAGTCACCTTAGCGTGACATGTGAGAGACGTGCCGACGGACGCTGAAACGGAGACAAGTAAAGGTCATTTACAAGGCTGCTGTTTTCGCTGGATGTCATGCCAGTTGTCATCAAAACATCACGACAAAATAATACAAAACACAGTAGGGCATCTGGAGGACCGTTGACATCACTGATCCATAGTCTAGAGTGCGTTTTGGTGAATTGTGAATATTCATGATGCTGATCTATTGTTGCCATAGGAGCGAGAACTGAAAATAAGCTCAGCCCACCTTGTTTAAAGGGCTATGCTCTTCCCATTCTTAAAATGCTCTCCCGTAGTCATAAGTTGTGGCCACAGGTAAAGACGCAAGTGGTGTGCCGCCCTGCACGCACATTCCTTTTGAAAACAAAATCAAGTAAGCTAAGAATTTTGGCACCCCGAGGAGCTGCTCTGCATGCTCATTGCGTATTTAGGCACAAAAAACTGGAAAAAAAAACAAAAAACAAAAACACAGTCGTCCTTAAGGTGTCCGTGTTAAACTGGCTTTATATGAAAACCACTGAAAGCCCCGTAGTTTCTGATACCTAAACAATCTTTTATTTATTTATTTTTTCTTTTTAAAAATAGT
The DNA here is from genome assembly GCA_020698575.1 of Bostrychus sinensis. Taxonomy (NCBI): domain Eukaryota; kingdom Metazoa; phylum Chordata; class Actinopteri; order Gobiiformes; family Eleotridae; genus Bostrychus; species Bostrychus sinensis. The sequence goes on from CM036242.1 coordinate 19,485,602, forward strand.
CTATTTTAGGCCACGCAGCATATAAAGCACAGACTAGATTAAAAAACGCTCTGTTTTTAAATAAAAAAACGTTTTCAAAGAAAACCACACCATCTCAATGAAATAGCCTATTAACACCCTAGTGTTAGTCTAACCATTTTTTTAGCATTAATTATAGCCCATGCAGCACAAAATGTTAATTTATGTGGGCTAAAGACCCTTCTTGTGTTTGTAAGCAGAATGTTTGCGTTCCAAAGTCTGGTACTGGAAGTTAAAAAAGATTTTAATACATTTCTAATGGAGAAATTAGCGCTAGCCACCAAACGTAATCAAGACAGGTTTGACAATCACTCGATGTGAGTAATAGCAGAGCAGAGTTTAATAATATTAGCGTTGTGAACGTTTAGCCGTTTGATGTAACGTTGTAATTAGCGTATATAATTAGCATCTAAGCTAAAGGCTACATAATTTACACTTCTTAATTTGAATGTTACGCAGGACAACTAGTAACAGAAATGTGGCGGACCATAAAAGTTTGACATTGTATGCTCAGCTTTAATTCATCAATCACCACAAATTCTACTTTTATAAGTTAACTTTAGCAAATGGTACTGATACTCAGATCTGGGTAGTACCAGTAATTTTAATAAATATATAAACAACCACTGGTTCTTGCTGCCCCAGAACAGATAAATGAATATTTTTATTTTGCTCCCTCCTAGAAATAAATGAGATAGAATTAATCTCGATACCAGGCTGCGTGCGCAACTTTTCTAATAACGTCATTCCTGTAAGGGTCTAGGATAGGGAAATCATGATGCAGAAATGTAATTTAAAGAAAGGCAATACCCTGCTTGCTATGATTACTTGTTTAGTCTAATCATATAAAATGTCAATAAGGTGTGTTTTGATGTAGCCTAGATTGTGACATAAAGTAAAAGGAAAGCGTGTTTATCTTTAAATTGTCAGTTGCAGTCTAACCTGTGTCAACAGTGAAAACCCTTCGTTTTTACTAGACCTGTAAGAAAAATATACAGATATGTATTTTATCTGTAGTCAGTACTAACCTATATGAAGCAGCAAGGCAGATGGGCTGCATTATAGCCTAAACATATTTGATTTGCCCTTTTACCTGTGAATCTAGCCTATTAATAATGTACGTAGCACACAGTGCTGTGTAAAGTTACTGGCCTGCTTAAGACTGTACCAGCTATAGGCTATTTTCGTCAATGGTAAAACAAAAAGCTAGCTTTATAAAGAAAACAAACAGCCAGCTAGCTGATACAGTATTTCTCAGTATTAAGCCAAAAAAAGAGCATTAGTGAAAACTATCCAGAATGTAGGCTGTAGAGTTTTGACCCACTCAGCTAAAATATAGGCTATGGATAAAATCTTTACATCTTATAAATAAAATGTGTTATTTCAAGAACATCCATTAGTATAGTTTTATGTCCACGCCTGTTGGCCTTCTCTGGCTGTTACACCAAGTGATCCCGTTGGCGCGCGCCAAGTAGACAAGAGTAGACTAGAGCTAGCACACTCTTCGAAAATTTGAAGCGGCAGGTTTACATAAAAAAAAAAGTCTCGTTTATAACCACCTTTGAAATATGACCACAAACCAGTCGTGGAAATTAAAGCGTTTTGCACGTTATACCCCAGGAGCTAAAGACAAACCAGCGATCCCATGGAAGGTAATCTGAAAATGGCTATGCAAAGCTAACGTTAGGTACTAACGTTAGCTTGAAACACAAACACATTGAAAGTTAGCAGTTTTGCTTATCATTACTTTCATGGAAAGGACTTTGCCAATGGCTGGCTGACTAATGTAAGGCAAGACTGTAAAACATTGGATATTTGTCAGCAAGAAATTTTCTTAATTTTACTCTTGAGACGCTAATTTCATTCACACAACGCTACTGCTAATGTGTGATACTTACCTCTTCCCACTCTTTATTTGTTCTGTTTTCTTCCTTCTTGTCGAGTGTTAGTTAAAAATGACACTAATTATTAGTTTATGTCTGATTAATGAAATAAATATGACAATACAGTATTGACTAGTACCGTGACCTGTTTTTCAGGTTCATGAGTCAGGTGAAAAAAAGTCACCAGTTTTTCTTACAATTTTGGACTCTGGATACTTGCTGGTAATGCAGGGTCAGGAGAGCTTGGTAAGTTTGCTTGGTAAGCAAATTAGTGAGTGTCAAATTCAAGCTTTTAATGTCTTGCTACAAGTTAAGTATTCTCATACATTTATAGTATACTTTGTTTACCTTTAACATAGCATAGCTTACTTCTCCTGTTTATATCAATCTCATACAAATAATAAAATAAAGTAGTACAGGCATAACAAGCTGTATAATTATTGGTGTGGCAGTAACTTAGTTGGTAGAGATACTCACCTGCAAACCCAAAGGTTGGCGGTTCGATCCCCCCTCTCACTGTTGCATACTGCCATTGTGTCCTTGGGCAAGACACTTAACCCTCCTTGCCTCCAATGTCTGTGTACACTGGTGTGAGTGTGAATGGGTGAATGGTTCCTTGATGTAAAGCACTTTGAGTGCCCTTAGAGGTGGAAAGGCGCTATATAAAAATGTGTCCATTTACATTTATTGTTTATATCAATCTCATACAAAGAATACAGTAAAGAAGTACAATGTAGAAAGTATAATTAGTGGAAATATGAGATTTTGTTCTTGGTAAAACAGATGATGATTGGGGCAGCAGTAGCCCAGTCAGTAGCGACGTTCGTTCACCCACTAACCCAAAGGTTGGTGGTTAGATCCCCGCTACTGGCATTGCATACTGCCGCCATTTCTGTATGAATGTGTCATTGTGAAATGTGTTCGGTTGTGGTCTGAGGAGCTGTAGGTGCCGATTGGAAGCCACGCTTTGGTCAGTCTGCCCCAGGGCAGCTGTGGCTACCTCACCATCACGGATTGTGACTGAGGAGAGAATGAATAATGACCCTAATTGTAAAGCGACTTTGTGTGTCCAGAACAGCGTTATATAATATAATGCATTCTTATAAATTAGACATTAAACATTTCATTCATATAGTAGATAGTAGACACTGACGTTGGGGCTTTACCTTTATTTTGTCCTCTACTCATAAAAATGAGTTACTCCTCAGTGCCTTTCTAATGGAACACTGGCAGAAGACATAGTTATCTTGCTACACCAGTTTGCTAAACCAGACAGATATTCAGGTCAGACTCCTGAGAGCTTTCACAGAGGATGATGGAATTGTCTATTATAGACTGGTGCTGTGAATGCTAGGGACCTTATATACCCTTATGATATGGCTTAAGGAAAAAAAAACACTTTAAGTTCTATGTCTTTGCAAATTATGTCTCTTAAGAATTGAAACAAAAAATAAAATGAATGTGCTTTTTGTCTAAAGAAACTAAGTATTTACATATAATTGCCTTATTCACTTAGCCAACTATCTAGTTTTGTGGCTGTATATTTTTATGTATAATAGTATGGTAATGATTGTAATTATTGTGCAGTAACCAAATAGGTTTCAGGCACCCTCCCTTCATATCCTTGCCATCCTTACTTGATAAGAGGTTTCTAGGTAAATAGAGACATCTGCAGGGAGTTATGGGTATCTCATCTCCTCGATCCATCTAAGTAGAACATTTCACATCAGTTATTTTCTGACTCTGTATTTTTGGAGCAAAGCAAAGGGAGAAACAAACTAAGATTTATTTTGCTCATGGCTACACTCTTGCATTTTTTGTGTATGTTGTTGACCAATATCTATTTACTTCTCAGGATACAGTGCATTTGGTCAGTTGGAAGGACAATATCAAAGTTCACCAGAAATCTGATAATCTCCTGTTTCGTTTTACTCTAAAGGTAACTACATTGTCTGTTTTACATGGCTTGCTATCCTTCAAACATGTAATTTAATAAGCATATCCCATAACAATATTTGTACAATCTACTGTATGTGCAAATGTCTCATTTGTAGGGAGAGAGCCGCATGACTAGGTTGCAGTTTGATGGGAAAAACAAGGAAGAAGCCTTAAAGGAGTGTTCAAGTGCTTTGAAAAAAGTGATGGAGTACTTGCCTGTCACCACTGTGGAGGACACCCCAGAGCCATCTAATCACATCCAAAATGAGATCACTGTACAAGTTACACAGGTGACAGAAAAGAAAATATATACTGGCTTGCGACTTCATATGTACCATTAAATACATAAGACAGATTGTTGTTAAGGATGGAACTGTGGGTTACACACAGTCATTCCTCTCATTCAGTACATTTTCATAATTTCTTAATGCAAAAGCAGCTATTTTTATCTACAAACATCTTGATTCCCTCACTAGGTGGTGCTATTTACAATTGCGCCTTATCTCTAAGGTGAACCTTCAGTGCAGTAGCACAGCCCAAGTGAGACAGAGCATAAATCATACATGCACTGTACGGCATGCCCCACCCCAAATAGACACACACAGACAGCAATAGGGAGCAATTATATAAGTGATTTATAAATACAACCAAAAAGTGCTATGCCCCTCAGATCACAAAAATAGGTCTAGTATTGCTTTAATAGTTGAAAACAAGTTTTACCTCAACGCAAACAGTGGCAAGTAATCAAAACAAAGATTTGCAGTTGAGACATTGACACAGAAGCGACCAGTATTGCTTTCTGCTCCTTGAATGTTATGTCAGTCCTGCCTTACTTTATGGAAGGGCCAGGCAAAAAGATATTCAGAACCTATAATAATTTTACCCAATCTACTATGTTGAGATATACGTTCTTTTTAGAAAACATATCCCAACTTTACATGGTAGTTGCACATATTTACATTATAAATATGAACTAACAGGCCAAAAACAACTAGAATTAATTACATGTTTAATTACTAATTCTATTGATTAGAGGTCCTGTTGCTGATTAGAAATTTGGTTGTGCGTAAACAGTTAATTCACACAGGCTTCATGTCTGAATTGGGTGCCATGTGACCTTTAGAGAACAGACACACTGAAGGAGTTCACAGTGAAGATGAAAGGACTTTAAGGAAATGCTATCTTTCAATTAATGATGAAGTCATTGATTGGTGTCCTAACCCTGATTCTTTTTTTGTACTTAACTCTGAAGCCTGGTACCGATATTGAGCGTGAGCACAAGCCTGTCCAGGGATTACTGCCCATCAAAAAGCTTGCACAGGTATGAATGCTACTACACAACACAAGAGATATTATTATTTCAAAGCGACTTAAGCTATTCATCTAGCCAAAAATCTGTAATTCAAATTCTGTGTGTTTTTCTTAGCATTTCTTGGGAGACACTACATTAACTCTGCCGGAAGTGTACCATCACAGTCATTTGGCACAAGGTGACTTTGAGCCCATTCTCCGTGTTTTTCTGCTGGATCCTAGCTTCCATGCTTTTGTTGAGAAGTTGGAGGGAGAGCTGAAGAAATTGTTGCAAGAGTGAAGAATCATAACAGCTTAAAACAGTAAGGTCAAGTCAGCATGACTATTTTGTTTGTTTTTCCACATTTTTGTGTAGGCAGTGCCTGTTGTAGCAGTGAAGTGTTTCTTGGTTTGCTTTTCACTGACTGCAATATAATGTACAAAGTAAATTATAGAACAGAAAGCTTACATTGGAGTTAAATCTAAACTGAAAGACTGGGGGAAAACATCTATATTTTTAATATTTTTATTCAGAAAAAAATATTTGTCTCACTCATATAGTTGATCTTGGCTATATACTCTGGTCCCTCGGTTCCCAACTGTATGCAGGTCCATTTCCACCGCAACATACATACTTACATTGTATTTAAAAAGGAGTCATGCAGCTACAGCAGTGAAATTTGCTATGCCAGCTTCCAAGTGATCTCACAATATTAAAGCTTCACTGAGTGAAACAAACTGCTCTCCATATATCTATTTAAGAATACATATTGCATAGAATTGTAGCCATGCTATACAGTTAATGAGAGGCAAATAAAAATCAGTTGATGAAATAGGGAAATATAAAAACATTTTTACAGAATCTCTATCATTTTAACACTCATACCTCAACATATACAAGACATCTAAATTACTCTGGAAACAAAATAGAAATAATACACATCATTTTTGTTTAGCTGATAGTTAAACACACAGTAGTTTTTTGTAATCACTCAATAAATACTGCCAGTCATTGAAGCCCTTGCTTCAAAATAAAAATCTCAAAAGTGGACTTCTTGTCACAAAATCAAACATATGTAAATGGTCATGATATGCTGTACAAATTTCAAGAATATAACTAATTGCTATATATAAAAAACATAGGTAATTTCCAACAAAAAGCCACACGAGGGATAACAACAGAAAATGTCAATTCTGAGTATCCTATTGCGTAATTATCTTGCATGCATTGTACATGATATGTAATACAAAAGGGATCACCTCATTTGAGGACATGATGAAATTAATAAAGGAGACATCAACAGCACATTTAAAAAATGTGTACACCTTTGTGGTGGTTATAGTCATTATTAGTCATCCTGAAATCTCCACGTAAGACTGAATAAGGCATGCTTTAGACAGCCATTATGTTCTCTTTGATGCCAGTGTTATGCTGATATTGTTTTTCATAAAGTCAGACAGATATGCTTTTTCCATTCCCATCGGCACTCCACCTCTGATGCCTTCATTTAGTCAAAATATGCAGCTTAGCCATCTGATCTGTGGAAATCCAGAGAAGGCGTCGTTATGGATAATCCTTAAAATAAGAACTATATTTAGCCAAATGCAGTTTCTTACTTGAATGTATTGCTTATTTCATATTCCTCTGGCGAATGTTTTTGTCCTTGTGGTTGTTTGTTGAATTTGTTTTCCTGAGAAAAAGTACATTAAAAATGAAAATGCTGTAATGTTTACGATGCCCATTCACTTTAATGTCAAAATTAATTGATTATAGCATATACTTACATTGGTCCTACAGGTTCATCATCTTAGGCAAAATAAGAGAGGGGAAAAAAAGAGAAGACAATTATATACACAATAAATACAGTTAATTTTACAACATAACATGGTATGGCATTAGCTTAATATGGCTTGGCATTATCTGATTGAATGTGGGGCATTACTTTTGTATATTTGAGTTAGCATAAATAAGCACAGCATTTATCTTAACCTTGTGTGCGACTAGATTCCTATGGGGGTCCTGTTCATTTCAGATCCAGCATATGTGTTGGAGGATTACAGATGGCTCATTTAAAGGTAATTAATTGCCCTCTGTAATTTCAAAGTGATTGTGAAAAAAGCTTTTCCATAGGTGGTAATGACATAAGTGCAATAAAACCATTTTGAATATAACATTGATTAAGCTGCATGACAGTGATTATGTGTTGTTGACAAAGTGACAAGTTAGTAAAAAAAAAAACAAAAAAAAAAAAACAGCCTTAAGCATGACAAAGCAGTAGGTTTGACATGTAGATAGTGTAACCAGCCAGTGACATATTTCCCATGCAGTTATGGGTTTGAAATAAGCAGCATTCCTTAACATGAATGCAGATTATGGGTGTTAGAGTGTTAACAAGGGGGTGGACATCTCCTGCCATATGGCATTTCATATGTAATCCTCAAAAGCCCATTTACTATAATAGCCTAAAGTGCATCTTATTATTATTCACATATTTCCACTGTGCATAGATGGACAGTTATTAATAGCGTCTGACCAATTATGTGCATCTTAAAGAGCATGAGTAATTGGCTACTATCAGCAAGATGTGTGCTTTAAAAAATCTGTTATATTAGCATCTGTGTTTTAATATCAAGGGAGAAGTGCGATCTTCGGTCTCAGACCAATTGGCTGAGTATCTAGAGACTACAATTAGTATTGTATACAAACGAGCAAAAACCTGTCAAAATATGGGGGGCTATAATATTTAAAAATGCTTAGCCTGCATGACCTTTTCCCAACTTGAATGGAAACATTGCATATGTAATCTATTTTAATCTTCACTTTTTGGGTAAATAAAAACAAATTAATGGCATGAAATTTGTTTGTGCACAGTAGTTTTGTAGTAATTTGTAGTATTTTGTATGTATGACCGGTTTAGCAAATTAGTAATGTTTAATGAGCAACATGATTGGTTAGCCACTCATGTTGAAGTTAGACATTAAGCAGTGAGAAGGACAGAGAAGGGGACAGAAACAGTGTGCAAAGTTTGGAATTTTTAAGATAGATAGAGCAGTCTGGGACAAGTCTGAGATTTCCTGAGGCTAATTGTGCCCATTTGGTCAGTAAATGTAGACATGTTTATTTATTAAAATATAGCCTGCAGTAAAAATTCTTCAGATGCCTTTAGGCTTAATTGACATTTTTATTTTATCTTGTTTTTGTCATTTAATTTGTTTGAGAGACTTCAAATGATAAATAGTAGTATTATATGCTTGTGTTCTACAGTACTTTGAAAAGTAAGAATATACTGCTGTCATACAGGATGTATACAATACAGAGGAGCTGGAACATGCTGCAGAGGGTCCCACACTACCTGAAACATGTAGTGACGGGTGTTGATCAACCATGCATATCTTTGGACATTTCGGTTTGGGATTTAAGCCCTGCACCTATAGTCCACCCACAAGAGTAGACTTTTTACATCATCTTATGCATTCACTCTTTATCAGTGCCATACCTTTGTCTTTTGTTTACTAAACCAAAAGGTGCATGTTGGTGAACATTCATATAAATAGTAGTGAAAAGATATAGGTTAGTACTATTGGTATTATTTCTTAGAAATATATTCCTTAAAGGAAAAGATAGTAGGATGGACTGTAGGTTTAAAGAAACCACTGACAAATTGACAGAAATAATGAATAATCTCTAAAATCATGCAAGGGCTCTCACTTACCAACCATTTAGTTTATGGTCCCATTTGGAAAGAATGGGCAAACATTAGTGACCATATAATGAATACTAAGGCTAAAATATTAGAATTTAGCCCCAGTTCAGAAAATGCCTCCCTATAAATAGATTAGAGACCAAAAAAGAAGAAACTAGAAGGTCATATTGTCTTACCGTCCATAATATCATCTGGTCTTTTGCGTTTCTCGTACACAACAATAATTACTATTAGAATTAAAATTTCTGCAAGTACACCCAGGAAAGGCCAGAGAGGTGCAAGATGGCTGCGCACACGAAGAATAGTTGTTTCAGCGGTTGTTCCGATAACATTTGTAGCGTTGCATTCATATACCCCAGGGTCTGTATTGATATCCAAGTTGAGTATGTTGAGCTCTGTGTAGTTGTCTTTGTTTGTAATGAAGAAGCGTCCCGTGGAGTTATCAATTTCCTGTAAAGAAAATTAGCAATTTGAGTAATGTTGGTAATGAGGCCAGTTTGTATCACAAGTGTGTTTGCATGCTGTACCAAATTCGTATTAGAGGTTCCATCCACTTTGTGCCATGTCCAAATAGGATGTGGGTAGCCAACAGACTTGCAATATAGCGTTGCATTTTCTCCTTCCTTCTTATTTTCACTTCGTTTATGGCCAATAATATCAGGCTTTGCTGATAAAATAAAGTAAGGTTCCATTAGTTGACTTAACATTTAATTGTTGCCAGATAGCAACTACAGCATTTACTTTATTTTATATGTGTTATAGTAAAATATGATGATTACTTGATTCCCTGATTTAGCTTTACTTCACTATGAAATTGTGGAGAGGTGAAAAAGTCTGCATCTACCCAACCATTGCACTAAATGCAAAAAGGAAATTGAGAAACCAGCCTCTGAAGTAGGATTTCAGGCAAAATAAATGAGTTTTTAATCATCAGAACAACGGATGGCATGCATTCTATAATCAGCTAATAAAACAGATTTTCAAAAAGCTCAGTCGGGGCACTATCAATACAAAAATACTGTTAATTTAGGAAGCCTGGATACCCTTGCCACTCATTCTTTGCAACTGGGAATATCGTTCTTGAAGAGACAAGGCATTTTATTAAATTCATAAAGATGTTGTGAAAGAAAGGAATGAGGATGACATAAAAGCCCCTAGATGTTCTTATTTAGAATAATTCCATCATGACTTTAACAGAAGAGCCTTTCAACCAAAGAAGAATGTGTAAATTAGTTCTGATTTGTGAGTAAACCAATAATGAACCTGCAAAAGATATACAGTAAATGTATTATTTATCATAAGGCACTGCTTTATGATCAAAGTGTATCAAATAGGGCTGCAACAACCAATCAATTGTCAACTAATTTAGTAATCGATTAATTGCTATTTTGGGTATTCATAGTCTTTAAGAGAAGAGGTTTTATTACCAAAACAGAGCATTACAACCACAAAAGCAATTAAAGGAAATGTCAGTTTGTTTTTTAGGATGAAAAAACATCATGTAGTAACATACTTGTCTTGGTAAAATGTTGTAATCCAGCATCCAGAATCCAGTCAGGCCTGCAGGTCATCATGCATTTATTTGTGCTTCACTATCAGAGTATTACTTGATTAATCGAAAAACTAATTAATTATTATGAAAATAATTGTTAGTTGCAGCCCTAGTCTCAAACCAAAGTGAATTAAGATTTAATATTGTCCGACATAAGCTCTCCTAAATGTACTTCTATCAGAAAGATGTCTTTTTACCAATCTTCAAAATTACAATAGTTTCATCCTTGCAATTAGCAGGATAATGGAGAAGCCCAGAGAGATTCTTTTCAGCTGCACAAAAATTATGGAGTGAGAGGGGTTTGGGCTCCTTGGTGACATCACTCACTCTAATTATGGAGCGTGCACATGCTCCCTGGGCAAAAGAGGAGTGGCCAAGCTCTTTTGTGCATTATCTTTACAATCTTATGTCTGTGACTGACAGCAGTGCCCTATGTGTAGTAGCGCTAAAATCAGAGTGAAACCTCCATTTCACTCAGCACATGATTATTGTTAATCTGCATGTGCCAGTGCCATACAGAGGTGTGACACTGTCTGATTGAAAGATAATGACCAATGACAAATCCTTCCAAAAAAAAGAAGAAAACATGACAGTTAACTACATGCAATGCAATATCACTCTTATATTAATTTCAATGCATATACTGATTATTTCACAATTTTTGTGTATGTTTTGTTTGTATATATATTTTAGCATGACACATCATATTTGTTAAGGAAAATCACAAATGTATAAATATGCAGTTTGGTGAACTGTTCCTTCAATTGCAAACATTTGGAAAAAATACCAAATATGTATCTGAGCTTAGTATAGCAGACAATAAACTCGACTCCTGCCACAGAAATGGCTGGGACCGATTTCAGAGCCTTAATCCTACAACATCACAGAAGCCTCCATCTGTTGCCTCTGAGCTGAGTCCTGCAAAGATGAGTGTGCCAAGGACACTGTAGGCGAGGGATCTCAGTGATCTGCTGCCAGAGGCCCAATGCAAAGCCGACTAGTAGTGGGCTTGCTACCTGGGTCACAAGCAATGTCAAGCACCTTAAGATCATGTTTATACAGAAAACATGCCTTGGTAAATTGTAAAAAAAAAAAAAATGTGATTAACTAGAAACATTACGTCATCTATTTCTAGTTAAGGATCACAGAAAAGGAGGGAAAATAACAAGCCTCATCATAGGCTTGCTGCCCAATGGTGGACAGGCACATGAGTTTGAGTTGCATAGAGTTCTGTCATTCCACAATCCAGTGAAAGCAAAATACACACACTCATCACCCATGTTATGCAATCAGGCACCGCTTTAAGACAAGCCAAGGAATAAGAGGCAGGGCATGCTCAGTATGCACCAAAGCCATGCCATAGCAAATTGGCTTAAGCACTGCACACAGGCAAGCTTCTCTTGAACAGGGTTTCACTTGCCCTTTCTCAGAGAAGATTCCTTATTCAAGTTGATGGCTTCACTGTCAGCTTGAATAAAACCAACACAGTAGTTCTTTGGTTAGGTTTTCTATCTGCTGTGTGTGGTTTGCCCTAGTTACACATAAATTGCATTATCGTGTACATACAAATTGGATAGGGATATGGTGTATAATTGCTCATCAGAGTGCAGTCATGGACATGTGCAGCGCCTGTCCATTTTGGTTGACTGTTGTCTCGGTGAAAGCCGAGTGTGACAACGGCCTTAGGACTGCTTCCTGTCATCGCTGCTTCACAGGATCAATTCAAACATTTTTGTCAAAAAGATTTATTTCTGCAAAGTTAATGTGGCTACATTTCTGGGACACCTGTATCTTTTCTACTCTTATGTTATCTCAGCAGATGACAGTGAAAGCCAAGCTATAATTAGTTTTTTTTTTTTTTTTACAATTTGGATGCATTATTGACAAAAACAATTGCCTTTTTCCTTTTATTATTTGAGAAAAATTATTTTAAAATTCTTACCTTTTACTTCAATTGTTGCATTAGCATTTGGCGCCATGTCAAATGTGTAAACGCACATGTATTCACCCGAATTATCTGCCCGTGGTTTATCAATTCTGTAACCAAATACAAAAAAAAAAAAAAATCAAATTAGGTTAAATTTAGAAAATTAATTATACCACCAGAAATTCCACTAAATTGGGCAGATTTTGAGTTGTAACTGTAGTAAATTGTGTATTAATGCCTGAAGGACCCATGAGAGACAATGAGCTTTACTCTTTTATGTTACCAAACAGCAGCTCTTAATTTTGCATGGAAAGACACCACAGGCATTTTAGCTGAAATCTTCAGAGTATCGTTGATGTAATGTGACAAGAAAGTCACCAATTGGTCTGATCTTGTGCTAGAGAGAGTATGTGATATGTCTACAGGGGTGACAGGAGCTTTGTGCTCTAGTGGTTACACTGTGTAGCAGCTGGAAATAACAACTAGTTGGCATACAAGGCTGCAAGTAAGCTGCAGGTAGACTTTATACAGTGACAAAGGTTTGGTTTCAAGCTCAATGATTGTAATGTGGATAATAATTATAATCTGAGTAAGACACATATTTGATGATTCTCAGTTCTGCCAAGTGTAATCCTGACTAGTTTTGTCACACAAATGACAACTAATACTTTATTAACTTGTACAAAAATGTCTTCTGTTGGGTATAATACTAGTATACAGTATAAAATAAAAGTGATTTACTATAAAATAAATTGCACTGAGAAAAAAGGGGCACCCAATGTCCTCAAAGCTAAGATAAAGCTAATAGAGTAGCCAAAGGCACTTTCTCATTCCCTCATTCACACAGTAGCACAATAACTTTGCCTAACCAACAACGCCTGGCTTGGCCCTAAAGAAAAGTGAGCTCTGAAAGAAATTTTAGTGTAATATGGGGTAATGGGGAAAAAGAAAACACTTTTTTATAATTTTCTCATGACTTTACACCTGAATGTGTGGGTCGGTTAGCATGGTCATTATTTGGATGAGAACTAATTAGGGCTAGTTTTTAAACTGTCTTTTGTACAATGCTACATGAATAAAACTCAACAGTTTCTAAGTACAGTGCTTAATTAATAGTGCATACATGTTGTACTTCTTGAAGTATAGCCAAGCTTTTTTTCACCTGTATGTCGTGTGTCTTTCCTCTGTTCTTGTATTGGTGATTTCTTTTCCATTCTTCATCCAAAAGCTTTCCTTATGAGAAGTATGGGCAGAGGTGAGGTTACACTGTAGAGTAACTGGTTTGATAGAGCCATCCAGCGGCAGAATGATCTGATCAGAGGCATTGATCTTTGGTTCTGCAAAACAGAAACAACCAAACCTTATCACAGAACTGGGGCTCAGCGCTCTCAAATCCTCTCCTAGCCAATAGCAGCTGTAGGCTGTGTGCTGTTTTTATATAAATTGTGTGGGAGGGAGGCTATGAAGTCAAGACAAAAGCGCACACAACAATAAACAGAACACAAACATGATGCAGAAAAGCCTTGTTGTGTAAATTATTAAATCACTCTTTACCAGCTTAAATTTAGAAACAGTGTGTGAGTGCAAAAAAATGTAAATCTATACTTTTTGCTCTATCCCTTCCCTCTCATTTTTGCAAGGCATTTGTTCAGTGTGGCCTGATTGCATGTACAATGCACAATCATGCTGTGTTTTAGGTAGTAACTTGAGTCAGTTAATATTATCCTAATGCTTATGCCCATTACATTTGTAAGAACTTGACCCCGGGTGACCTCTGATATTTTACACTAATAATATACTTTGAAATATGCTGTACTCAATCCCTAACCCCTAATCCCTAACCTTCAAAATTGCCAATAGCCAATAAACTTGCTAAGCAACATGTCTCAAGGACGACCAATTGAAGCAGACGATGTCATTGGAGAGAGGTGCCCTTTGCTCTGTTGTGGGTAGTGAGAAGAACACTTCCTCCTTCTTGCCCCTCCTCCTCCTCCTAGGCAGGCCAACCATGGCAACATCTGAGCCCCTGAGGGGAGGAGCTGAGAGCAGCATCATAATCCTACTACAGGCTGCTACTGCCAGGCCACAATCAGGACAAACAGCAGACAAAATGAGCTAGTCAGACGGGAAAACTGACTTCTATTAGCACCAGGACACCTTCTCCTGCCATTATAAACAGCTTGGGGGAATGCTACCCCCTACCCGTCACATCTCTCTCTCCTCTACCAAGCAGGAACACATACTATTAATAGTATCATTGAGACATGCATAGACACACAACATGAGGTACATAAATTAGCATTTAGCTAACACTGCATTGTGGTCTACAGGTATTTAATCGGAAGGTTGTTTGTAGGACACTATGTAACCAGTTAAAATGTGGCAACACTAAATCACTTTGAGACCAAAATACAAACTAAAAGTCAAGATGCAGTGAAACCTTATCCCCCTCTTTACTTTGCTCGTCATTGCTATGCACCAATACAATGTGACCTTGAAAATTATAATCTGATGATAATTAGATTTTTGGTTTGTAATAAAACATTTTTTCTTAAGACGTCTTGTTTGGAGTGGGAATACTACATATTACTTACGTTATACTTAACTGACTAAAACATTTAGTAGTAAACGCTGAGCCATATTGCATATGTGCTTATTACAGCTATAGTTTAGCCACTAAATCATTCATTACAGCAGACTACTTTAAACCAGATTACCTAGACCTTAAAAATACACAGATGAGCCAATATCTGTCCTATATGGATAACACTGGCCCTCCAGCGCACCCGGTTAACTTAAATTTATATCTGAACTAATTTCCATGAAAATGAATGTAAGTGTGCAATAGTCTTTTGATCAAACATATGTAATCTATTTTTAACATAGACAAGGAATGTCTCAAATGTTTTCTCAGTTGTAGAGAATTGACCAAAACACTTACCATTTTGTGTCATAGATCACTTTTCTCCCCTTAATGTATATTTTTATATTGTTTTTTTTCTACTTAGTTGGGTTTGTTACCCAGCTTCCACGGAATCCAAAATGAGTTGTGTAAACATTATGCCCAAACAGACATGTTTCTAGCATTATTTACAAGCCACTGAATAAACATTAATAATTTACTGGCTATAACAAATAGCCACTTATATACATGTAATAACTAATAATATTACATGCATATGTGCAGAACAATTAATTGTCAGTAATGACAGAATAGGATTTGGAGGCTGTAAAATCCACATATGAACAGAAGTGAATTTAGAATTATCATCTCAAATATTTTCAAATGCAGTAGTTTTTAGTCATAATTTGTTAGTCCAATCAGACGAGCCAGTGAGGATCAGACTCCTCTAAGCTCCACAGAGAGATGCACTACCACTAACAACATTCCACATATCCGTGTGCTTCAGTGGGCCAAGCACTGGAGCATGTACAGATTAGGAGGGTCTAGTTGAAATTTTAGTTTGTTTGAATGTCTGCAAGCATAAAGCAGAGGGTTACATGATATAATGCCATTACTGATTCACAATCACACGTTTAAAAGCCCAGTTCAGAAGGCACAAGGTTACACAGTGCACTGGCAAGTTCAGAAGTAAAATCTGTCTAGTCAGTATCGCATTATAACAACATTTTTTGTGTATTTTTATATTTGTTTCAGGAATCACATTTTTACACAACCCTTGTGCCTTCTTACTGGTCTATTTACACTCCGGTCAGAGTGAAAAGCCAAATCAAAAGCACCATTACTTCAAAGCACCACAAGGTTTCTACTGCATTTAGATGGGAGAGCTTTGAAGTAAATAAAACAATCCACACAATGCAAGAGACATAACATAATGTTAGGGGATTCACAAATAAATCTGTTAAGTAAGAATGTTTGAAATTTGGATACAATGATTGTGGTTTAAATATTATATGCACATGAGACAGAAAAAAAATGCTTAAGTGGAAAAAGAGAGAAATGTAGAAAGGTTTCAGGGTTTGTGATCTGTTATTGTAAGTTAATATTTCAAGAAATATACCTGATGCAGGAAAATGCCAAACCAAATAAGCCTTAACAAAAAGGTTAAATTAGGATAAGGAGTATAAAAAAGAAAACTTATTAAAAATGTGTAATTATTGTGGTTGTTTTATTTTTCCACCGTGTGAGAGTGGACCCTACAGGTTGGAGTGGTGTGGACATGGGGAATCACCATCTAGGCACTGCAGCACATAGACCACTCACTCTGTAGCACTGAAATGGTGGCCTGGGCGCGGATCCACGCGATAGCGGGGTTTTGACGCAGATCATTTCGCTTGGGGTCATTGCTCGCCCGGCACTCATAGGTCCCAGAATCCTCCAACGTTAGCCGTGTGATACCGAGCACGCTGACCCCGTTGGCTCCATATGCCGTATTGATGGACACCCGGCGCTTGCGGGCGCCATCCCACAGCTGCTTGAAGGCATCTGCTCGGTTGATATCAGCGTACCACCACTGGATCTCCGGTGTTGGGTTACCGACCACGCTGCAGTACAGCTCAAAGGCGTCCCCCGTAAGCTTAGTCTCAGACATTGGCGACTTCTCAAACCCAGCTGGAGAGGAAAAGCATACCGGGATGGCAGGAAAGGAAAGGGTAAAAAAGGGTGAGAGCAGGAGGAAGGGAATGGAGAATAAAAAAGTGGAATCAGAAAAGATATGAGAAATGAATGATTAAAGGCAAACTAAAGGCTTAAATTGTTAAAAGGAAAGAAAAGAAAAGGTTAATGACAGCCCAAATCCAGTCCTTTTAATGTCACAGTTTCCTGACCAGGTCTAGGCCATGCAACTGTCAGAGGAAGTCATAGTCACCCATAGCCATGTTACCAAAGAAGGCCATGTCCTTATCCTGGTTTTACCTCACAATGTTAAATATAACAGCATTTTCATTTGCAAAATGAAATCCAATATGTCAGCAAGGATTTTTGCATTTCCACTCATCATCAACTAATCTTTTATAATTTTTAAAAGTTTTATAATCTACAGAGAGGTTTCTAATGCCGACAAATCCTTATACCTTATACTTACTCCGAACTTAAATTGACATTAAAAATGACATATTTTTGTAACTATATTTCCTTGTAACGGTATGAAATTACAATTAAAAAATGCATGTAGCATTAGTCATACAGTTAGGTCCATACGTTTTTGGACTCTGACACAAGTTTTGTTATTTTAGCTGGTAACCAAAACATATTCAAAATACTGTTACGTATAATTAATATGGACTTAAAGTGCAGACTCAGCTGTATCTAAATCAGAGAAAGGGTTTAGAAATTACAGACCTTTATTATGTAGCTGCCTCTTTTTCAAGGGCTCAAAACTAATTGGGTAAATGTACATAACCATGAATACATTTTTTATATTTTCTTTAGAATCCTTTGTAGGCAATGACTGCCTGGTCTGATGCCCATGGACATCACCAAATACTGGGTTGTCTTCAGTTGTTGCTTGTTTGTGGCTCTTTCTGCCTTAAGTTATGTCTTAAACAAGTGAAATGCAGCTCAATAGGGTTGAGATCTGCTGACTGACTAAGGTCATTGCAGAATATTCCACTTCTTTGCCTTAAAAAAAGTCACGGGTTGCTTTTGCAGTATGTTTTAGGTTATTGTCCATCTGTACTATGGAGCACCGGCCAATCATCTTTGTGGCATTTGGCTGAATCTAAGCAGAAAGTATTTCCCTATACACTTTACAATTCATCTTGTTGCGTCTGTCTTCTGTCACATCATCAATAAGCACTAGTGACCCAGTACCATTGGAAGTTATCAAGCTCATGCATAACACTGCTCCACCATGTTTTACCGAAGATGTGGTGTGCTTTAGATCATGAGCCGTTCCAAGCCTTCTCCAAACTTTTCTTTATGTTAATCAAAGAATGCTGCTTCAGAATTGGGCTGGCTTCATTAGATGTTGTATGGCCAAGTCTAATGTCACCTTTCCAATGAATGGTTTTTACTTTGTGGTGAAGCATCTGTACTTGCTCTCATAAAATATTTTCATTATGGTGGACTTAGATGCTGATAGACCTATTTCCTAGAGCGTGTTCTACACTAAGGTGGATGTTGTGAAGAGGTTTTTCACAATTTTTTGATCCAACCTAACAATGATCTGGTTCACTTCCATTGGGAGACTGCATGTTGTGAGTTCACAGCAACAGCTTTCAAATGCAAATGAAACACCTGGAATCAAGTCCAAGCCTTTTACCTGCTCAGTCTATGATGAATTAATGAACCCATTTCAAGAAATAGCATTTGTCCAGTTACTTTTGACCCCTTGAAAAAGAGGCAGCTACATATTAAAGAGCTGTAATTCCTAAATCCTTTGTCCGATTTGGATGTGAATAGCCTCAAATTACAGCTGAGTCTGCACTTTAAGTACATATTAATTATGTAACTGTAATTGGAATATGTCTTGGTAAAAAGGCTAAAAAAACAAAACTTGTGTCAGTGTTCTAATACTTATGGACCTAACTGTATATGACATATGGCAGACAGACCTTGCCTGGAAATTCCAGACTCACCGCTGTACCAGCGGATGAGTCTGGTCGCCATAGAATCAATTCGATTTCTAGCGCGGAGCAAACGGGCAGCGGAGTTAGCCAATCAG
Organism: Bostrychus sinensis; assembly: GCA_020698575.1. Classification (NCBI taxonomy): domain Eukaryota; kingdom Metazoa; phylum Chordata; class Actinopteri; order Gobiiformes; family Eleotridae; genus Bostrychus; species Bostrychus sinensis. The sequence goes on from CM036242.1 coordinate 19,504,540, forward strand.
AAAATGGCGGACGTGACGTTAACAAAGCGACAAGAAAGTAAGCAACGTGAAAACATTTTTTTTTTTTTATAAAGGCTTCTAGTGCTGCAAGCTGCTGTGGTTTTAATGACTCGATATGTTTTTGGTCATTTAAAAGGGACTTTACCGCTGAATGAAACAAACTCGGCTCCTCAGTGCGCCACCTTGATTGTTGTTGTTGCGGACGCTGCTCGCGAAGAACACGTGACTTAAATAAGCGAATCAAAATGCACGGTACGGTTGGGATTTGAGGAAACCACTGCGGACGGCGTGGTGACCAGACTGATATTTCTCTGTAGAATAATACAGAGACATATCAGTCTGGATTTTCCAGGCAAAGACAGACCTATAATTCAGTATTTACACATTTCCAAAAGTATTTGCTCACCTACCCAAATAACTGAATTCAGATTATGGTGTGGGGTTGTTTTTAGGAGCTGGGCTTGGCCCCGTAGTTACAGTGAAAGCAACTCTGAATGCTTCAGCAGATCAAGAGATTTTGGACAATTCCATGCTCCCAACTTTGTGTGAACAGTTTGAGGATGGCCACTTCCTGTTCCAACATGACATGATTATAGAACTGGATAGGGCACTGCCCCCTCTCCCCTGATGCCGTTCAGTGGAGCTGCAGCGAAAAATCCCATGCAGCCCAAAAAGGATTTTTCCCATAGAGCGCAGTGTAAAAAGAAATGCCTGGTGTTTGGCTGACAGGACACCTACAGCTTCCAAAATGGTCAGATTTTGTAGTATTTATTATCTATTTTCACACCATGGACTTTTTCCCCCTTCAAAACTTTAATTTAGCTAAAAAAATATTTTTTTATTGTTTGTGAAGTCACCGCTCTAGCCCGCCATAGCGCCCATTGGTCAGAGTCGATCATGTGGTACGTGAAGCAAGACTGCAGTTGCTCGAGGGCCGCAGTCCGCCTGCTCTGTGGGGCACGTGGAAGTAACGCTGAAGTAAAAAACTTTTTTGGCATCACGCGCCAATGAGCATGGCCATTGAAAACAACAGTGGTTGTGACATCATTCATTATCCAATTTTATAATACATCCATGGCACCAGTGCTCAAAGCATGGGTCACAAAGACATGGATGAGTGAGTTTGGTGTGGAGGAAGTTAATTGGCCTGCACAGAGTCCTGACCTCAACCCGATAGGACACCTATAGGATGAATTAGAGTGAAGACTCTGAGCCAGGCCTTCTCGTCCAACATCGGTGTCTGACATTGGATGAGAACATCAGACATCTACGTGTAGAGGAATGCAAAGGGTGGGCCGACATCATATTGAAACCCTTTGGATTAAAAATAGCATGTCACTTAAGTTCATATGTGTAAAGGCAGCTAAGCTAATACTTTTGGAACTATAGTATATGTCAACTCTCATCAAGCATATATGTAATTAATCTCATACAGCTACAGTAGAAACATAAAACATCTCTCCAATCACTTTATAATATTTAGTCTAGGAAAAAATATTTTTGAGGAAAACAGCATAAATAAGTAAATTATGATAAACACATACACAGTAGTGAATGTACATAGTAGATGGCACTATATGTATGTATGCCTGTATAAATCTAATCTCTTTTTATCCATATTAGCAGGGACTGTTTTGAATTTAGGTCAACCAGCTTTAATTTGGGATAAGCTGGTGTTGAAGAGCAGTTTGAAATACACAGTTGGTCATAGCGGAATGAAATAGTGGAATACAGTGACTAGCTTACTTACACTACGCTATATTATATCTGATATCGACAGCCTACCTCGTCTACCATGTGGCCAAAGAACACCTTCTAATCTGAGATGCACTAGAATCAATAATAACAGAGAATCCATACTACTGCATATAATGTGATGTCTGAGCCTGATTCAGGTCCCTGTTTCACATCAGTAGTTAGCCAGAAATACTCTGCCAGCCTCAATGAACCTCATCTAATGACAAATCACCTGCACCACACACACCATTCTGTACTGCCCCTGCATTCTGTCTACTGTAAACTATACGTGCGTCCATAAATCAGAAAAACACTGCTCTGAAATGTTGGAGAGGAAATGGGAACAAAAAGCCTGTGGTCTCCTAAGTGTTCAACTGTGGGATGTGTCTAAATACACCAGCTTCCCAACTATCTTGCTCAAAGTAATGACATGTGAATAAGTCTATGAAAGCCAAAGGACACACAGGCAACTTCAGTGTCCAGCTCACATAATTAATAGTATTGCATATATAATTACCATATGCACCAAAATAGTGTGGTGTCAGACACACAAAGTACTGCCACTTCCTGGATTGGTTTATTATTAAAAAAAATATGAATGTTGTAGCCATTGACTGTGCAGTCATGGAAGCAGCAGGGGTTGCAGCCAAAAGTATGGTCTGTTCTGTGACAACAGAGACCATGGCACAGAGCATTACATATGCCGCATCTGGGGGCACTGTTCTTTGGTTTGAGTGGCACAAACAACTGGTTTCTGTGGCTTTGTCTGTTATTATAAATTGGGGCATCTAATGACATTTCAATGTTGTACAACTACTACCTTAACATCTACTCACATAATAATAACATACAAATGAATTTATCCAATAGCTTCTGGCATATGGCATTAATGAATAAAAGTGCATGCCAGACAGAAAAATCGAAGATATTTAGTCTGCATGTGTTGTTGTTCTGATACAATATAACAGGAAAAAAAATTATTCAAACAAATATGCACATAAGTACCCTCTGGACTGCTTGAATGCATTATTATTTTCAGGACAGTCTATGAAATGCAGCTTTGTGTGATAATATTTATGATTTAATACAAAGACATATCATACAACATACAAAACCTCTAAAATATAAACCAGGACCATCTAGATATATGCCACAAACCATCACTAGGAGCACAGTTAGCACTGGCATGGACCTCAAACCACTGGGAAAGACCAGACAGACCCCAGGCACGGGCCAGAGAGGCCACTGCTGCCAGACAAGCCAGTGGTTCATGCCACTCAAACTACAGAACAGCGCCCCCAGAGATGTAATGGCCTGTGGCGCAGTCTCTGTCATCACAGGATAGACCAGATCTAAAGTAGAGTGAATGATTTGCATATTGATTTGGCATAGGTTTTACTTCAGAAGCCCTTCTTTTCATTCATCCATGCTTGGGACTGGCAGAAAGAGGCTTGTCATCCTTTGTTTTATTTGTTAATAAGTAAGCTGACTAAAATTAATATGTAAGAAATGTGCAAATAGTAGGACAATGGTAGGACAAATGAAATGGGCAGGCTATAAACTGATTAAAATTCCATGTCCAAAATTATAAGCAGAGTGCAGCGCAGACTATTTGCATCCAGTGATCAGGAACGGCAAAGTTACTTTCCCCATTTATGACTTTTCCTGATAATCGCCCATAACATTGAAAATTATGTTAACAGACAAAACTGGCCCTATCTCACAAAGGTAAAGTTTCAGTGTTCTCATTGCATAATTAATGGTGCAACATACAGTATAAGTTTACCGTATGCACCAAAACAGTTCAGCACAGTCAGACTCTCAAAGTCCTGCCAAAATAGTTTCACATTCTGAACAATGCAAGAATATTTTGTCAGTGCCATGGTAACAAGTCTGTTCCCAAACACCAGTTAATGACTCATAGCCATATGAAAATGAATTAGAAGTAGCAAATTAAAACTGTAAAGAGAGTTTAGCACCAGAAAGCTGCCTCCCTGCTAGAGATGTGTCTGAGGACATTAGGTGCTTACAACTTGTGCTCCCGTGCACAATGCCTCAAGATATGCAGAGTAATTAGCATTCGCTTCTTTTCGCTCAAAACATCTGGGCCCATCAAGCTCTCCACTTAATCCCAGAGGGTGAATCCAAACCTAGCCGCCTACACAATTTAAGCAATATTTTAAACTGACAAGGCTCTTATGATGGCATTGTTTAATTTAAATAAAGCAAAATGGCATATCACATAGCAGGAGATAGTAACTGTCAACTGACCGCTACAGACTATTGTCAATTTTAATAGAACAAGGTAACTGGTTTACAAGAAGTAATGCAAGGTGACAGAATTTCAAAAAAAGAAAAAGAACAGAAGGCTTTGGGCTTAAGGAGAAAAACAAATGACAGACCACATTTGGCCAATAAGTAGACTAACTTGAGAGCTGTTTAAACAAGAAGTGTACTTTAGCTATGAAAAGGAAACACCAACACACTGGCAGTCATTACAGAAATGTTGAGGCAGACACACAATACTATGCAAACGTCTTAGGGTTTTGAGAAATTAAATCTATGAACAAAGTAAGGAGTATCAATGTACTCCATCGCATCAATACACAAATAATAAGAAAACCTTTATTTAGTCCCTCAGTGGGGAAACTGCATTGTTGCAACAGCCTAAGTACAGTAAGCACTAGCACAAAAGTAGTATCAAACAAGAGCACAAAAGAGTATCAGTATCAGAGACCAGTCTGGCGAAAGATAATTAAAAAAAAAAAAAAAATCTAAACCAAACTACAACAAGTTAAGGTAATAACCTAAAATAGACTATGAGCAAATTACTCTGTAATAAATATGTACAGTATATGGTCTAACAGAGTGAGTATATAGAGTATATGGATATTCATAAATAGCAGAATTAAAAACTGTACATTGTGAATGGCTGCATAAAAATAAATATTGCACAGGTTTCCAAAAGGTAATCACAGTTATAGAAGGTGTAATGAGAGTGGGTTACATATGAGGAATGTTTATTAGAGTCTGACAGCAGCAGACAAAATGACAAAATAAAAGAAGGAAAATTGAAATGAGAAGCACTTGGGGAGTGTCCCCCTTTACCAGGGAACCGATCCTATCTTGCAATGGTAAAGATGTAGCGCCCAGACCTGAACTCAGACTAGTACAGAAGTAGATGTTTTGTTTTGTTTTTTTCCATTAAGCCACAAAACCCTTATATCTCACAATAAGAGATATAAGGGTTTTCTCTACTAAAGCTAATCATTTGTTTTTTTTAGTGAGTAAAGGTAGTATCTTCGGTCCCCATCTCAAAAAAGTACAGAACCCTTTAAAATTCTCCTGGATACTAAAATGTATAATTTTTTGTCCTAGTCCCATTATTAACCTTAAAAAAAAGCGTATAAATCACTGTTAACTAATCACAATTAGTTAACCAATTGTGATTAGTTAACTTAGGCACAAGTTAACAGCACTTTTTTACATGTGCCTAAAACTTTTGCACAGCACTGTAGGGGACAGGTCTTAGTGCCTGGGCATTATACAATTATGTGCTTTCAGAATGCCTTTAGAATTGCATTGGCTTCCATGCCTTTAAAACACAATAAAATAATGTTCTACCATTTTTTTTTTTACATCTCTGCTTTAGCTTGGTCCAATCACTCGACCCATGTATATCAATATGGCAACTCCGTCTCGCAGCTGTATACAAGTGGCAATTATTACAGCCTACATAGACTCCACTGATGTAGGCAGAAGAGAACTCCCCTGAGAACTGACATCATGCCACACAACCACCACCACTACCAGCACCATGCAGCCTCGCAGTGAGTCAGCTGCCTGCCCACAACCTGGAACAGTCCCATAACATAGACAGAGAGAGCAGCGAGTAGAAAATCCCCTAGGGTCACTCGTGTGCCTATGTACTGGAAACCTACACATGCGTATAGCATGTGTAGGTTTCCTTTGTTACATATATTACATCAAAGGTGGACAGATTCTTTACATGTTATTGACAAGGTAAAAATGTAGATAGATTTTTGTTTGTTTGTTTTCAATGACAAGATGCAAATAACACATTGATGGCCAAAAAGCAAAACCTCTTAACTGAAAAATCTTTTTCTTTTTTTTTTTCTTTTTTTTTTTTGAGAAAAAAAAAATTCTTGCAGAATGCAAGAATGCATTTTTTGAGGTGTGCTGCTGCCATCAAATTTAAAAAGAGCTGTTTTTTCTCAAGTAATGCTAAAATATCATGTCATTTCATGAAATCGGTCCCTTTTCAACATAGAAAACCTCAAAAATAAAATTATTTAAATGTATTTTTTTTTTATATCCTTGACAGATATACATCTTAAAATTACATATAATTGCTAAGTGCCTTCTCCAGGTATGTCATTTATTATTTGAATTTTGTTTATCGAGTACATATAAGGTATTTCTGTCTACCCTGTTACTGATATATGTGAAGCCACATACATGTGTTCTGATTTTTGATGTTATATTTTATACATCCATATGTAGTATTTTTGTCCCTTTTAAATGGAAATGTTTTAGATTAATGGTTTTCCCCCTAAATTACATAATTGTCATTCAAATGACAAAGAACACCCTAACATCACACGCCAATTAAGAAAATCTTATGTATTATTATTTAGTTATATTTTTACATGAGAGGAATCACAAGAAGGACATTGTTAGAAAGATAATAAAGTGTATGATACAGTTGTAAAACCTGCAAGGCCATTTTAATTGTCATTTTTAATTTTTTTTCCAATAAATGACAGTAACAGGGTTGACTTCACAGTTACAGGATCTCTCACTGCATCCTTTTTTCTTATTTCCTTTTTTCTTTCTCTGCTCTGCCTCTCTTCCATTGTCCTTCTGCCAGTCAAGGTATTTTTCCTTTTTTTCAGAATCTGGCTCTTGGGAAGCACAGTAACATCTTACCTTTTTTGGTAAAATTATGGTGAAAAATCTGTTAATCAAATAAGTTAATTAAAGTACAAATATTAATCAATCCAGTTATGTGACAAGAAATATAACATGGGAGCTTTAAAATGTTTTCATTTTATGTAGAAAAACTGTAAAATTAAACTGTAACTTATCTGAAACCAAATCTATGTCAGTCCTGTTGCTGTCATGTCAAGGCCTTTTACATTGATATGGTAATAGGGCTGACAGTAACAGGGTTGACAATTTCAAGCTAATTTCCTCTTTTCCAGAGCACATTAGCAGATGCTGTACACTTAGAAAGTACACTGCTTGTAGATATTGCTCATATTAGGTTGAATACATAATTCTTTAAATTCAAATAGTAAAAGTGGTAAAAGGGTTGATGTTATATCAGTCAAAAACCTCAGTCAAACCTCATATAACATCAAAAAGTATATATTATATAAGAAAGAAAAATTAAGTGGTAAGGAACTTGGTAGATAAACGATGCAACCTCCTGTAAATAGAGAAAATACATATACCATTATTTTATTGGGGTTTTTTGGTAAAGGTAACTGGTTGACAGGAAATCGGGGACAAGGGTAAAATGGTTAGAATTTTATAAAAATAATGTATATTTATCTCAACAGTTATGTTTAATAATAAGATAAAAAAAAACAACATTAAAAAATTTAAACTGCATCATTTTGTCTTCATTTTACACATGATAAGTCCTGCAGAAGAAAGTTAATCTTAGGAAGGGACAGGCCAAAAACCTCATGCTTATCAGCAGAAATGTCATTTTAAATATTAAAATTAATATATAATAGTTTTTCATCTGTTGTAATATTGATATAACAGTACAAAATAATGTTATGTTTTTCAAACAAAATTTTAAGTTACTGTTTCACCAATTTTGTGACTACTGTATTTTCCAGACTATAAGTCTCTCCGGAGTAGTCGCATCGGTCAACAAATGCGGCATGAAGAGAAAAAAATACATATAAGTCACACTGGACTATGTCACATTTTTTTAAAAATGTATTTCACAAAATCCAAGACCAAGAACAGACATTTAATCTGGAAAGGCAAGTTATTCAACTACACAAAACACACAGAACGGCCATGTCCGCGGTATGTTAACGTAACACATTAACAGTTATTCGTCTACACAATAGCATAGAAAACATACCTGGGAGGCTGAATAGGCTAATTTAACATAACAAGCCAGTGAGTTCGAAGAAAGTTACTGGTAAGGAAGTTCCCCGAGCGCTCCGAATTATTCTACGTCACTACTGACAGTAGTTATCACAAGCCTAGAGTACCCTCTCGTGGCTGTAGACGCTCCTTGATTGATGTTAAATTTGATATATAAGTCGCACCTGACTATAAGTCGCAGGACCAGCAAAACTATGAAAAAAAGTGCGACTTATAGACCAGAAAATACAGTAACTATTTCTCTGGGACGCAAAAGGCACTGATTTCATGGAATGACCCATCTAAGTTTCAACGCCCGAATGTTGTTGTAGGAGACATGTATAGGTTGGTGCATAGGTGCACTGTGTGTGTTTGTGTGAGTGTCTGCTTTCCCGGTGAGGCAGGGGAGTCACGTGGGCATAGGTGTGTATGGGCGGAGGTTTGAAAGGACGCACACTTACCTGTGACAAGGAGGAGGAGAGAGGAAGAGTTGAGTAGCCGTAATTTTTGTTGACTAATATAGCGGCTTCCAAATAAATCCTTTTAAATAGCCGCTGAGAGGTTGAGTTTGGGTCCTGTACATAAATTTGCGACGCGCTATAGGAAGGCTTGTTATCAAACAGAGAGGCTGGATCCAGGATGCGTGTCCGTAGGTTTATTAAAACAACATACAGCTATCACAGCGAAGAGGATAGTGCACAGCTAACATACTGGAAATATGAATACTGGACTGATGAAACAAGAGTAGAAGCGGTCAACAAAAATTATGGCTACCCAACTCTTCCTCTCTCCTCCTCCTTGTCACAGGTAAGTGCACGGCCTTTTGCAAATGTACTGAAGCCCATAATGTAAATTGTTTTTTTGTAATGTCTTATAGGCTTAGTGACAACATGCAAGTCACATATGTTGTTGTATTGCCAATACAGGACATAGTCTTTGTGGGCTGGGCTGTTATGATACTTTGAGTTAACTTTGACATAACAGCAAACCTGTAGTAATAAAGCTCTGTTCTGTCTTTGTAAAAAGTCAGAAAAACAGTCACTCATGTTTTACCTACACACACTCACTGCACTAGAACAAATTATTTTTTTATCCACTGAGTTTTAGTGACAAATAGCTTGTCTGGCTTTGACTAAAATAGTCTGTGGGAAAATAGCTGTTTAATGTAGTTCTGTACATCTGCATTGTAACTGCAGCAATACTGTTTGGTATTGTAAAATAGGAGTAATAATAATAAACATGTTAAAAGTTACCGTGACTGACAATTTCCTCTCATCCTAAGTCTATCAATCAGACCAAAAAGATGTGGTAGCAACAGCTTAATATTTCAATCCCAATAACCCTCTTTGGTAATCCTGTGTTTAATCACACAGCACAGGGGATTGGTTTGATCTAGAAAAGTAATAATATGTAGTTTTGGTATGGCCATTGACTAATATCACTGAAGAATGTTTATTGAAGTTGCCCAGTTAGTACTGCATGCACTTCATTTATTCATCTTGTGGGCTGATGGTTTCTTTCTGGACATAACCACTTCCATTTATCCAGACTAGGGACCAGCATCAAGAGTACACTGGCCTGTGACCCTCTGTGACTGGATTATAAATAACAGAAAATGCATCTCTAATTTGTCTTTGAATGCGTACAATGTGTACACTATTCCTTGTTGCATCAAATTATTATGTAAGAACTATGCAAATGTTAGGACATCTGAAATAATAACTGCAGAGCAGTAGGTATATGCAATAATTAAAACTTTCATCTGCAAAACTGAAGTGGTTAGAGAGTGCAGACTCTACAGTTCCATTATGGATTCACACCTAAATTTAATCATTTGTTCCTTTCCCCATTCGAGACTTCCTGAAAATCACTCATAACATTGAGAATAATGTTACTAACGAACAGAACTGGCCCTATCTTGCAATGATAAAGAATCTGTCTCTGCTTCAAATCTAATCATTTGTTCCTTGGTCTGTTACTGACCTTTATTGAAAATTTTATAAAAATCTGATTACTTCTAACTTTTTGAGTTATCTTTCTAAAAGAAGTGTCTAATTAATTGTATTGTAGTGATTTAGCTCTCTGTGTGCAACATAGTTCACCTGAGTTGTTTTGAAGTAGCAGTCAGTAAGACGGGCACCTCCGAATTCAAGTGCTTTAAGCCGTGAATGTGTGATACTTTGTGGATGTGCTGTAATAAATGTAACATGCATTCTCAGCAAAACCTGGGTTAGACACATCCTCATTAAAAGTGCTTCCCTTACAGCTGTCCTTAAGCAATAGGCAATGTGTATGTGATGCTGCTGTTCAGTCAATGAGGTCCATATCTGATTTCACAGTGTGCAACCATGACTCAGTGTAATAGCTGGCTCAAGTCTTAAAGCCATTTCCAGAATTGCAAATGTACCTTTGTCGAATCCCTAGACAGCAACACAATATTGGACAAGATGCCGTCTTATATAGCTCTACAGGAGGTATTGTTATAATTCTACAGTTTTATATTTCTCATGAACAAGGTAAAATTATTTTCTGCTGTCTACTCTGCTTGCTGAAATATTTGACAAAACTAAACTGACAACTCAACCGAAGTTATAAACAGAACCAAAACTACAGAACTGGCATTAGTGGGCTACATATTTTTCTGAAGAAATTATGTAAGATGCAAAATCACCTCAGCAACCTCAGACTTCAGTCTCTGCTTCAACTTACTCTTTCCTGGCATAAAGATGTCAGATTTTTGTGCTTAAATAGTAAATAATCACAGCCATCATGTGAATATCTGAGGACAGAGCAGCTGAGCTCAGTGAGGCCATCCATTAAGAGTTAATGGATTCACTTTCACAAAAGGACCTTAAAGCCACAGTTCTTGGGGCTGTGTCTTGTCGGTAAAAATAGAATCGAGGCAGAATGGATGGTAGCTATTTACAGTCCTCCAAATTTCTGTCGCAGTAACCGCCTACCTATACAGTAGTAGGTCTGCTATTCCCAGGAGAGGACAGCACAAAATCCCCCTGCTTCTCAGATACAGTGATTACATTTCACACACTTATAATTATTATTCTCCTCACATCACTCCCCCTAACTCTGTAATATCAAATCTGGGATTGCATAAGAACCCATGCACCTTTAATCTGAACTACATGCAATGCAATGCTTTTCCAAGCATTCAAGCATTATAAAAATGACCGACTGTAATAACACACTATGGCTAAAGATAATTTCAGGTGTTTGCATGAGTCAAGTGCTACTGTGAAGTTCTTTAAAGCAAGTATTTTTTACTGAAAAGACTGTTGTGGTGAGAGAATCCACAAAGACCACAAGTGTTTGAAATGCCTTTGCTTGGGCATTTAAGAAGAATAGAGAGCTTACTAGGAATTTAATTTTCCAGTTAGCATGATCAGAGACCGGCTTGTTGTGAGCCACACATTTTGAGAACTGCAAAGGCATTGTAGTGAAATATGGATTTAAGTGAAACTCATGCTGGCAAGAAATAGAGCTTGCACATGTTAACCCCGTAGCACCCTCTGTTGCAAATATGAAGCATCTAATTCAAAGGTCATGGCAAAAAAGTAGGAGTCTTTTTTTTAAATGTATTAACTAATTCATGAATGCTGCTTACCAAAAATATTGACAAATTTTTGTTCTTACCCATCCCCGTTGACTAAAATTTAGCACGGATGATTTTTTTTCCAACAAATATTTCTATGTCTGGGTTCTACGGGGTGAACCACATTGTGGTTAACTTGTAACAGTTAAAATTGTCTTTTGCAGACATGCTGTGCTTAGCTTGTGACACTCAGACAGATGTGTGATCTGTATATGACCTCTGGGAATCCTGAGTTGTAAAATGTTTTATTTTTTTCATCAGATTAGATCTTTTTAGCTATCCAGGGTTGGCAAATAAGCAAAATAATGCCAGTGATAATAGCTTTTTGGTAATGGCGTAAATGATACATTAAGTCACAAGCTTGTAGATAATGTGATTAGACTTTGATTAGAATTTGGACAAATTGGATCCTGGTGTACCTAATACCGTGTACTACTCCAAATCATAACTTGAAAAGACAGCTAACTTGCGAAACAGGGAAAGAAACTATAAATGTGCTGAATGAGGGAACATTTGGTAAGAGGATAAGAAAAATCACACCTAAAATAAGACCAACGAGTGCACAGCATAGTTTGTGTGTGATTGCTGTGGGGCTAAAGCAATGCGTGGTGTAGTAGGCTATTACAGGGAGGTAGTTTGTCAATCAAACAGGAGCCTGGGCTGTGCAACTGTGAGGAGGGCTGAACAAGTAGAGCATTTAGCACTGGCTGAGTGGTATGGTGTTAATACAAGGATAGTTCATCTGCCTTGGGAGTGGAGCAGGTTTTTCTCGTCTTGCACACTGCATAGCCTAAACAAACTACACACCCAAGCTGCACTCAAGAAGTAACTACAGGGACATCACAAATAATATAACGCTGCTATTAATCCTGGTAAACATTGATAGAAAAAAAACCAAAAAACAATCTGTATAACCTTGCAATCACGACTGTCTACCTGTCACCAACACAATAACTACTATGACTATATTTCTGTTTTAACCAGCAATCTATACCCAAAAGTCAACAATATTAAATGTGTAAAACTGTAGGTAAATATTAAGTAGTCAGTCGTCCTCTGGAAATATGTCGCTCCGAACACAAATCAGGTCACTTTACCTCAAAGCAATGCTTGCTATGAACTAACCACAGTCACTTAATTTTATATCTTACCATTTTGCGCCGAGACGAAGGGCAGCATCAGGCTGACCACAAGGACCAGGGCCAGCATCTGTGCGTTTGAACGCATCGTCACGGCTCGCTGTGCACCAGGGTCTCGCTCGGACGAATATGGGAGGTAAGATCGTGTATTGATCTAAAGAGACGGGCCCAGCATATCACCGGGTTGTTTCAAAAATAGGGATATGCTAGTAAAAGATATTAAAAAGTCCTCCTAGTGGGGTCCAAGGGAAGCTCACGGATGCCTGTATCCAGCCATAGGCGGAGAACAGCCTCGTCGGATAGCGGAGGAGAAAGGTCCTCGGATGTCAGGGAGATTGTCCACAGTGCAGTTCTAAAGATTCAAAGATGCGCAGAACGATGCGCATTTGAGCCTCCACCTCCGGTCACTGGTCCCTGATTAAAATGAAAGTAGCGCACAAATTTGTCTCGACGGGAAGTGATGTAGCTTTAACATTTAGGCTGTTACCAGCACCGGACTATTTTAGAGAGCAAAAAAGAGGGACAGATGCTAGTAGGACACCGACGACAGCAACGACAAGCTGCGCCTGCCCTATGCGCTCATGACCGCGTCTCACACACCAGAGTACAGTGGTTACCACACCATTTTTGAGAATGTGTTGCCACTTTTTGCCTTGTTATAGTTTGGAATCAGTTACTCTAATGCGAAGAACAGGTGCACGTTTTGTAAGGATCTTTCTATTGTGCAGGAGTACCATCTTTACGCATCTCCAGTTTTAAATGTAATCGAGTATTCATATTTAAATGCAATGCTGCAATCAAAACATTAATTTCAGTGTAACATTTTTAAGTCGTGCAAAGCATTTGACCTCCCAGTTGTCAAGGTTTAATGTGGGGAGATTATGGTGATGCTCTTTAGCGCTCTGAGGTCATTTATAAATTATGTCATCACATCAGTGGCCTGGGTGTTCTGTGTTCCGTATGTAGCCTACCACATCCCCTTGAAAGTTCAACATGGCCTCCTGTAATCCTCTCTATTCTCCGTTTGGGCGCTGAAACGAGGGCGCCCTCAAGTGACCGTTCGTGAGATAAATTTATCTTTACTTGGTCTGTTTCTAAATACACAAAAATAGTCTATGTTTAAGTGTGTCGTATTGGAGAGAACCTGGGCCACAATACTTTTTATAGGTCATCTTCATAATAGCCTATGTACAGCTTTTGTACAAACCCAGTTTTGGAAAGGTTTGAGCATATCTGTATAAAATATAAAAATGTAAAATAATAGCTAATTTGGCATTTGAAGGCAGCAACACATCTCAAAAACTTGAGACAAGGCAACAAAAAAACTGGAAAACAGTTTTACTAATAAAAATAAACAGTTGTTGGCATTTTGCAACTGATTATGATAAGCTGCCTGGATATAAAGGGAACAACAGAGAATCTCTATTGTTAGTATGTGTGTTGAATGCTCATAATCTAGCACTGCAATAAAACAGCCATAATTCTGTACTGCACTGCATGAGTGTAGGAACACTTCTAGAACATAATATTTTGCACAAATGCATAGCTTTATCATGCAAAACACAAGTCATAGGCCTATGTGAAAGTTACCCAGAAACTGCTGTCTCCTCTCGACCAAAGATCATTAAAAATGGAATGAGGTATCAAAATTAGAAAACCCACTTGGCCCAGAGAAGATGGATTTCTGGATTTCAGGATCATATTAACTTTACAGACCATCACATTCTGTATTTTATTATTATTATTATTATTATTATTATTATTATTATTATTATTATTATTTCATTATATACATTTTCTCAACACCATGAAATACTAACACTGGCATTTTCTTTAGGCTGACTACACACTAGGCTGACTGCACAATTTTGGTTTCTTATTTTTGTGCAGTTGTGTAGCTCCTACAAATTTTTGTTCTTACGTTTGAGATTTTTTTTTTTTTTTTTTCTGACTGTGTTTGTGTGTGCATTATACTATTCAATTTTATTTAATTTTTACAATGTCTGTGATTGTTCTCATTGTAAAATTGGTAATACTGGTCAAAAGATCTGATTTGGTGCTTGACAGAGCATAAGATTTTTCTCTTCTCTTGTTGCTGGCTGGGTGATTCATGTCCATTCTCATTCATACTACCAACTGAACTGATTTTTGAAAGTCACATTTATACAAAAAAAACTTGGTTTTCTCATTTTACATGGCTTCTTCATGACCCCCCCCCCCCCCCCACACACACACACACACACACACGTACACACATTAGCATAAAAGGTCATTATTTGTTCACCTACAGAACAAACTTCCCTCCGCTTTGCAGCTCCCCCTCCAGTTTGTCCACATTTCAAATGTAACTCCACCTGAAACCCTGTGCAGGCCAATGGGCTGCTGAAAGGTCAGACCATACTGCACTCCCTCTTTTGTTCAAAACCAATCAGAGTGGAAGTGTGGCATTTTCCCTGAGGGGAAAACTTACCCCTGAATGATTTATTTATGCATCACTGAGCTGTTGCCAATGTGTTCACAACGCTGGACCCTCTTTTGGGCTTTTTACAACTACTGTCTTCATTTCTCGGTCAATCTAGTATGGAAAGTAGACAACAATGGCTTACCAGGCTGAAAAATGAACTTAGCAACAGTCCGCTGGTGTCAAATGTGGCTTTCGGCTTTATCCTCATGGGACTAGAGAAGCTGGTGGAGTTGGAGTTTGAGTGTCCTTGCAACCCTACATGGAATGGAGTGTTTTCATCTGCCTTCTTCATCATCCCTGCCGTCATGGCCTTCACCCTGATGCTGATCATTCAAGGGTGCAGGTGTGACATGTGGTGCAGGAAAACCGTGTCCCTTTCTAGTTTTGTTCCTGCTATCGTTTGGCTCATTCTGTTGTTCCTGGACGGTCAGTATTTTGCTTGTGCTATGACAGACTGGGAGGGCAGATTTGTAATCGTAGACAAGGCTGCTCCACAGAAATGGTGCGAGCCAATAAGTGAGGGAGATGTCACCACACAAGAACTAATGCTCCGCTCGCAACAGCTTTTCGTTTTTTCTCAGGTGAGTAGACCTGCTTTTTAAAATCTTATGTTAAGAAAATGATCAAGAAACAAAGACTACTACTTATTATCCAAAATCAGTGTTGCCTCTTAAGAGTGTTTCTCTTTTAGGTCATAGGCATAGTCCTCCTCATTTTCATCTGTGTGGGTCTCGTAGTGTATGTAATACGAGAAAGCTGCCAGCAAGAAGTGGAGTTGCAAGATGCAGATGTAGCAGAGCTCACAGTTCTAAGGATGAGCTCTGTACGCACCAGAACTTCATGAGAAGATTCTCACCATGTTGCCCATCATCGTTGTCACCCCGGAGATCTTGTAAATACAGACTTAAGACTTTAAACTTCCACCAACAAGTGTTATGTGCCCTGTAATACGCATTGCACAATTAGATTTCCCCATGTTGCTGACGTTCCAGGAACATCTTTTTAGTTATTGTTCCAGGACAAGCCTACAAAGAACCAGTCACCTTATTATGAAGTCATTTAGCCTTTTAGAGAAAAGACTGGAACATTTTCTGACGTTCTGGCTGTAATGAGACCTATGTTGTTGTTTTATGTGATTAAGCCTATTAACCAATGGTTAATGTCAATGTGTGGGTGAGTGTATACATGTAAATTTGATCTCAGTATATCGCCCTATACAAACAAAAATACATTCTCCAACATATTCTTGAGGAGTTAGACCCTTTGAATAAATTTCTATCCTTAAAACGGATGACATCGTAATAAGGTGACTTTTGAAAGATTGTCCTGAAACAAATGCTAGAAAGATGTTTCTGAAACATTAGTAAAGCAGGGAAATGTTATTATCCAGCATACAACAGCCATATTCTAGTGGTCATTGGGCATTTGTTTTTGTACTGTTTTAATTGTTTGTATTTTACATTTCATTATTATCACAAAAGGTGCATTTCATTGTGACTTCTATTTATAGATGTGGAAATCTAAGTATGTCTTCCACTCGGCAGCTAATATGATATAATTAGTGCCATAAAGAAAGATGTTGACTTCACGCATGTATTCTGTTTTCCCCTGTTTAAAATGTAACTGGTTGTAATTAAAAGGTTACTTTTAGGCAATAGTGAAAAGTGGTACAGATCACTTTTTTGTTCTGTTGCTTATAAAGAATTGAAAGAAACACATTAACAATGTGTGACAATCTGTCTACTGGACTTTTTAACAGATTTTAATGGCCTTTTTACCAGACCTTTGAACTATATTATTACCTTTTGGTTTTCTTTTAATATTTTGAATATTTATGTAATCATTTTTTATAGGTCTGTTAATTTCATTAGGGAAATGTTGGTCTAAAGCAGGGGTGTCCAAACTATGGCCCGGGGGCCAAATGCGGCCTGCAGACTATTTTTTATTGGCCCTCGGACTTCATTCACAATTGGCCCAAATTGCCACAGGTACCACTGTTTACTGCAAGGTTTGAAATGCAGGTAAAAAAATTTATTTGTGTGAGATGTACCTGGCATTAAGAAAGAAAAAATTGAAATTAATGGTTGGTGGCGCCAAAAAAAAGTGACATCTTTTGTGGTGATGCAAAATATGACGCCTCGACTGAGTGGCCCTCCTGCACATATATTTTTCAGTATGTGGCCCTCAAGGAAAAAATTTGGACACTCCTGGTCTAAAGTATCAAAGAACACATGATTTGCACGTTTCTTCAAATTAAATTTAAATTTAGTACATACACTGTATATGGAAGTGGTCTCACACTAAAAAGCCTGATCTGTGCTACTTCTAATGGAAACAAAGCAATCAATTTTCTCATGCTTTTTATATGACAACAAAGGCCATGTACAAGACAACACAAAGTAGCACAATCTGTTACAAATTATGTATTTGTATGTTTTTCACTTTTTAATATTTTGTAATAAAAGAAATTATTTATTTATGTTAACCTTCAGTATGTTTTGTTGTAGTGTTCACAACTCAGGGTGCATGGAGTGTTTTTATCTACATCAGTTCAGACGCACAGTATAAAATAAGAGCTATGACTGATATTTACAATTTCACCAGTCTCAGTTAATCTGATTAAGTGTAGAAATTAGAGCAGACTCTTGATGTTTTTTTCTCTAAAGAAACTTAAGCATGGCCTTCTTCCTCTGCCCTGGGGAGCTCATATTTTTTATCCACCCGCACTTGTGCACTCCACAGGATATCATAGACCAGAAATTAACGCCCCTCAACCGAGACATGATTTGAAAGTATTATTTAAACACGTCTTCCTAAGACTATATTTAGCTCAGAGCTCTTGTATTTCATGAAACGGATGATGCTTGACTGCAGTTTTATCAGTTAAATAGTGATAATTTCATACAAATCAAAATTTCTTTATTTTATCCCAGAATATTTTTTTGTTACAGACAAGTAACCCGACCAAGAAATGAAAAGATATGGAAATAAAACTTACAATAGTTTAATAATGTAAATATATAAAATATCAAGCACAATACCACAGAGTATATAGCGTATGGATCTAATACATGTGCCTAGATCCCGAAATGTAAACTTAAAAATTAACATTTATTTTTTACCTTTTTTCTCTTTGATAGAGGTAGTAACATATGGGAATGACAAAGAACCAAATGGCTCAAGCTGGGAATCAAACCCACGCCCATCTCGGCACATAGTACCACGCTGAGCCCCTAAAACAAATTTAAATTCCATACAGGTCCACTCTGGTCTCAAATCAGAGAAGACCCTCAAATATATATAGCATTGTCACTTGCAGGTGTGATGGTTATGATTAAGTATAACCATGAATGCAGTTACTATTTAATATTCAAATTAAGTTAACCAACTTTTCGTTTTGATTTCAGACAACATATGTTGCACATACATCTAAAAATAACAATGAGGGCCATCAAAGATAGAAGCAAAACTCCACCTAAGAAGAGCATTACATCTACTGAGTGGTAAGAATACCAAGGCATCTTGTATGATTCTGTTCTAAGGTGAGCTGCACCTTTGTGTCTCATGACAAACTCTAACCAGAAGATGGCACTGTCCATTGGATTTATTGGCTGGTCTCTGTGCAGTTTGGACAGTCTTTGCATGTTACTCCTGTAAGACGGTTCATTCAAGACTTCTTGAAGACCATCATAAAATGTATTCCTGTCCATTGTGAAAATGTCTATTATCTTTCCTGCTCCTCTTGCATCGATTCTAAATAGATTATCTGGCTGATCAAAAACCAGTGGCAGGCCCAATATGGGAACTCCATGATAGATTGCCTCTTGGACACCATTTGTTCCTCCATGGGCTACAAACACTTTAGTCTTGGGATGTCCGAGGAGATCATTTTGCGGCATCCAGTCAACGAGTAAAGTGTTGTTTCCAAGGGTAGATGGTCTGTCCCCTGTGTACCTCCAGATCACTTTCTGAGGCAATTTGGTAAAAGCTGCAGCAATCTCCTCAGTAAGGTCACGCGAAAGTGCTCCAATCAAAGTCCCAAGGGACATTATTATAACTCCATGTACTCCAGAGCTCTGGACAAAGTCCTCAAGGTGTGGAGGTAGAGGTTTAACAGGTTTACACTGGAACCCTCCCATGTAGACAACATTAGGCATTGTTGGACGAGGAAACTCAAACACAAAGTCCACTCTCATAAGCCAAATGTCAGCAGCTAGAAACAGAGAGAAATAATCTTTATCTGGGCCTAAGTATTTTTCAATTACACCCTGATACTCTGATGCAACACAGTATGACATTTGAAAGTATGCCACTCCAAAGACTAAAACATTAATAACTCGCTCAAAAAAGCTCATTTTGTCTGAGAACATAGTCCCTGTCACTGGTATATAGGACAGAGGAGAGGGTGCAAATGAAAAATGGCCTTCACCCATAGAGGCCCATCGGACATTAAAGACAAGAGGCAAACCCAGATAGTGAGCCATAATAACCCCAGTTGGTATGACAGGGTCAGTCAAAATAAGATCAAATTTTGTATCTTGTATTAACTTCATTTTAATTTCATCTTCCATGATGCCATTAACCATTTGACTACATTTTTTATGTATCTCAGATGCTTTCTGTGATTGCTCAATTTCAAGGTTAAAACGGATCCAGGCAGATTTTCCCTGCCGTTTGATTTCCAACAGCTTAGCCACAAAATTAGATATCAGATCCTCATCAAATCCAGACGGCAAGTCCACTGTAAGTGAAGAGTACAGCGGAGAGTTTTCCTTGATGTACCAACTGTCATTTGAGCGAACAACAGTAACCTGGTGGCCTCTTGAATGTAGTTCTTCGATAATAACCTTCATGTTCACCCAGTGGCTCCCGTCCACTGGAAAAACCAGCACCTTTCCACCATGAACAACACATGGAACAAACACGCAGAGGGTGACAAACACACCAGCCCAATCCATCATCAAGTCTCTAAAGAGAGAAGATCATGCGAAATTAGTATTCACTGTTTATTAGGATAGAGTTCAGATGTTAGAGCACATCAAGGTATAATTAATTGTACATGTATAAAGAACATTTTGAAAAATGCAATAGACACACAATATTAAAATTATTACCTGGTTTCATATGGATTCAGGGTGGTTTGCTATATCTTCCTCATGGAAGGCACATGCGAGTCTTTAGTCTGTGTAAAGGACTTTGGAGTTGATCCTACAGTATATTCTGGAGAAGATAAGGGACTCTGTTTAAACATTCATTCTTGAGTTCTAATAGTATGTAGTGTGCATTGGCCCACACGTCATGCATTTTCAGCCTTCTTCCTTACTATTAAATTGGGTCATGTATTTTATTGAAATTTGTAAATGCTAACCACTACTTGTCTAAGAACGCTTAGCTCACATATTGTAAAGTATACTGATTTTCTGAGTATAACTTTGTTAAAGTCCATTTTGTGTGGTTGCCTCACACAAAATAGATTTTCCTCTGACAGATTTACTGCTTCATACATAAGCCCTACTGAAATTGGGAAAATGTATGGAAAGGTTTATCTGCTGAAAAAAGTTTAATATTACAGACCCACGTTTATATATGTAATTGGTATACATGTAAAAAGTCTGGTTGGATGTAATTTTTATGTAATACATGTATCTCATTATCGTCTGCGTTTGAAACGGTGTATATCTGATTTGTTCATCATAGTATTCATTTATGCACTTGTCTCATGACTAAATTCCAGAAGAGGGCGCTGTCCAAAAGCTCCATATGGCTTATCTGGCAGCATTTTGTCCTGTCCAGTGTTCTGCAAAAGACAAAACACTTTCATACCCAAAGTATAACGAAGTTCAGGCCCCAAAATAGATTTATATCCGAGCAGTATTATAACCTCTATTCATAAATCAATAAAATTTAAAACAAAAGACACATCCATATGTGCTTGTGCATAGGTAACCTTTTACTCTTTAGTAAAGTGATTTAAAAAATAACTTGTAACGTAGACTTTTTATTAAGAAAAAGGAAAATCAAACAATACAATACTATGGTTTATTAGACTGTACATTCTGAAGCATCTTTGCACCCCGTGCAATTATAATTTATATTTCAGAAATATTACCCCCATGTGTGCCAAGATATGATATAAACCTGTTTAAATCACATATTAGTTTTACTGATAACAATGGTACAGTTATTAACAACTAAAATATGTTTTACTTAACGGCCAAGTTGTTTTTGTTTACATTTTTTGTTTTGATACTAAAACTGCATTGCCGATCGTACAATCAGTAAAGAGACTGTTGTTTTGATTTAGACTGCAGTACCATTTTCAAATCAGTACTAGCACATGCTCCTTATAGCACCTTTAATCTTGTTTTGATTTGTTTTTGCACAGAGAATAAAATAAACATCTAATCATCATAAAAGTGGTTGCCAGCACAAATACTAATATTCCAATTAAGAACAAAGCCACATCTAAGGAGTGATAAGAATACCACGGCATTCTGTAGGACTCAGACTTCAAGTGAGCTGCACCTTTGTGTCTCATGACAAACTCTATCCAGAAGATGGCGCTATCCAGTGGATTTATTGGCTGGTCTCTGTGCAGTCTGGATAGTCTCTGCATGTTCTCCTTGTATGACGGCTCAGATAAGACTTCCTGTACAGCACTGAGAAAGGTATCTTCATCTGTTGTGGACAGTGTAAGGATTTTAGCTCCTCCTCTTTCTTTAAGGCGCAGTAAGTTGTCATATTGGTCAAAGAACACAGGCACACCCACAACTGGGACTCCATGATAAATAGCTTCCTGGACTCCATTTGTTCCTCCGTGAGCCACAAACAGTCTGGTTTTGGGATGTCCAAGGATGTCATTCTGAGGCATCCATTCAACAAGTAAAGTGTTGTTTCCCAGAGTGGCAGGTCTGTGGCCTTTATGTTTCCAGATGACTTTCTGGGGCAATTTGGCAAAGGCTGCAGCTATCTCATCTGTCAAGTCAACAGGAAGTTCATTCACAAAGGTCCCCATAGACATGAGGATAACTCCATGTTCTCCGGAGCTCTGCACAAAGTCCTCTAGATGTGGAGGTAGCGGGTTAGCAGGTTTACACTGGAACCCTCCCATATAGACAACATTAGGCATTGTAGGACGAGGAAACTCAAACACAAAGTCCGCCCTCATCAGCCAAATGTCTGCGTCAACTACTAAATTGTTAAAGTTGCTGCTTGGGCCTAAATATTTTTCACACAATTGCTGATATGTTTGCATTACAGCAAGAGAGTTCTGTGTTTGCGTCACAATATGTAAAATCACATTTTTAACTCTTTGGAGAAAAGTCATCTTGTCAGTATATCCTGTTCCTGTAATAGGAATGTAAGAGATTGGGGAAGGAGCAATAGCTAAATGTGCTTCTCCTGTAATTAGCCAGCGAACATTATAAACCAATGGAAGATTCAAATACTTGGCTAGAATAACACCACCTCCCCAGCAAGGGTCAGTTATCATAAGGTCAAACCTGCTGGCCTTCATGCTACTCATCAACTCTTTATTATCAAGCATTGCTGACACAAATGTACACACATTTTTATGAAAATTAGTAAATGTGCTGAACATGCCTACAGTTATGTGAAGAAAAGTCATCAATGGAATACCCCCTCTTTCATAATGCATGACACTGTTGATTATATTTGTAATAAACTCCCGATTAACATTTCCTTCTTTCACTGGAACAGTGATAGTATTGTAAAAAGAGGAGCTCTCCTTGATGTACCAGCTTTTACTGGAACGTATAATAGTTACATTGTGGCCTCTTGAGTGCAATGCCTTTATCATAATATCCATGTTTATCCAGTGGCTTCCTTCAATTGGAAAGACCAAGATATTGCCGCCATCACAGTCTCTGAGTCTAGAAAGAAGAATGAGCAGCACAGCACAGCAAAAACAAGGCAGCTTCATCTATAAAGACAAAAAAGTAGAGCTGAAGATAAGAAAAATAACTGTTATACAACTATCACACTTTATTTTGTTGCTTTTAACGTTTTTATTTTTTTTTCCCCTGCAGTTTGACACAACATTAAAGTAAAATACAAAGTGCATTAAATAATAATTTTAGTTGTATAAAAAGTGTAACAAAAGCTTTCCATAAGCATGTAACTTTAAGGTCACACTGCAGGACACCATTTTGATTACAAGATTAACTTATTTTAATTATTACTGTAGGTTTTAACTACAGTTAAAAATGTTGTTTTAGGAAAGTTAACATTTGACATACTAGCGACTTACTTTGAAAATGTCTGTATTCTGTATTTCGAAGAAATTACAGTCACACCGCTGAACATTTTATAATTAAAATCCCCAAAACACACAACGTCTTTTTAAGACTGTGTAGGTCTATATTGTAGATTCCCTATTTTGCCTTGCTGATAACCTTTCAGGAGGATAAACATAATTTAGCAAATCTTCTCACTTGATTACAAATAGGCTACAGCGCTTTTCCACTTCAAGGCCTATAGTAGCCAAATCAACAGTTAAAATCTGCAGGAAATTCAGCTTGTTTGGAAGCTGGAAGGGTGTCGGCCACTTACTTCCCCTTCTCTCTTTCTGTTGAGTTCTTTTTACTTTTTACTTACTGCTATCAAAGTTACTGAGTCCGTTAGCAGCTTAACATATAGGCAACGCATTCATGTTCAACCAGGACTTATCCAAAGTATGTTTACTTACGGTGATATGGATCGTAGTCCGGACACGTCCAAACTTGAACACAAGGAGGAGCTCCGCTGAGACTATCCCAAGCCGTGGACTTTAATCTCCAATCTCTACTGAACTGTGTTCCTAAGTAAGTTAGGTTAGTCGCTCTTCAGTGATCCATCTTTTCCTACTGCAGTGATTTTTAACTGTGGGAGAAATGACTCAATCCCACGACGAGTAATTTGTTATCTGGTACTAACTGTGGAACTGAAATAGTTAACAGATGTCTAGCCCAGACCTCTTCCCAGCGTGTGATTGGTTCACTGGATTGTGTAACGTGACAGCGGCGCATGGGTCTTTTATACATCCATGGTCTTAAAGCAGCTCTGATTTATAATAAGCTTGCAGTTAATAACCACATTTTTCACAATACTTTTTCTGAGATTTGACTAACTATGGTTGACCGAATTTATTAATTTTAGTTTAATTGAAGCGGAACTGATTAGGTTACTAAAGGGAATGAACGTTAATGTTAAAAATACAGCCAGGTAATTTACGATGTACACACATAGGCATACAGTAGGAATACATTAGGCGTATACATTATTTCTATCTGCTACTCTAATAGTTGTTGTAAAACTTCTGTATTATAAACTATTTTTTTCAACAGACAAAAAATAAAATAAAATAAAATAAATGAGATACATACAACTGAGAGAGCAATTTAACTTAAACGCTCAAGACCAAAATTATAAAGATTAAATTAGCAAATTGAAAATAACTGAAGTGTGTGACCAATTGTCATTTTTAATCTAGAATATAGTTATAGGCCTATTGCTCATTTAAAAACAAGAAATTTAGTATTCAGTACATATGACAGCAACCTGTTTCTGTACTGTCATCGAATCTTAAATTTCTAAATAAATGTTTTAATGTACTAACTTGTATTAAGGCATCTGTACAGCAAGGATGCTCAGGGATAGAAGTGTATGAGGGGGTGGGGTGGGCTCAAAAGAGAAGAGGGGGTGGAGACAAAGATGGGGTTTGCCTGTTCACAATTGAAGGAAGCACTGAGTGAAGCAGCATCAGTACGAAGCAGCGAACGGACACTGCGTGGAATGGAGGAGCACTGGAGCAGCCCTATCGCTGTCGTGAATGTGTTTTAATGACAGAGCATCAGGGAAAGGTATGGAGAAAACAAATATTTGTAAGGGCTTATGTGATGTGCGCAGATGTTATTGTTATCCAGCGGTAGGTCAGGTTAGCAAGGTGATAGAAGAAAGACTAGAGTATCCTAAATTGATCCCATAACAATTCAAATGTACTGTTGTTACCTCAGCTTATCTATAATACTGTACAGTGTCCTGTGTTTTAAATACATATCCCTCATTGTATTTAATATAGATTTAGAAACAGCTGTAGGAGATGCTTTAGGTATATGCATATGGTAAATCAAAAAGAAGTGCCAGTATAGCCTATACTGTGTGACTGTTATTTCATCGGCATAACAAGCATAAATAGACAGAGAAGACAAAATGTGATTTTTTTGTTTTGTTTTTTTAGAACTGGAAAGATTGTGCTGTGTGAATCTGGTGCTCTCATTGATATGATGCTGAGAGCAGGAGGGACAGACACCTACTGCACATGGCTGCTACTCTTTCTGCTGCTGGTCTCCTGTAACCACCTGTGCCACTCACTGCGTAAGTTTACACTCATCAAATCATTGAAGGCTTATGTAATATATTCTATATGACTTAATGCAGTATGAAGAGAATGTATGGGGCAGAAAATGTAGAAGTTAAAAAGTGTCATGCAAATGCCCTAGGCTGACATGTTCAAGGAAGTTCTGCTGTGAGTGTGACAAAAAATCAATCACAGTTTTTGGCTTTGAATAGTCTGACGTCTCTGTAGGTTTTCAGTCATCCAGGAAAAATCTGTAAAAAAAGGTTGAACAAGAAGTTCATTTGGACCTGGATCTGTTCATCTGAACAAACCTTGTCCAGATGACCTTCTTATTCAACCTTTTTTTACTACTTTTAATAGTCTGTAATAAAGATGATAACAGGCTGCAAGATGTAGATGTAGCAGAGCTCACAGTGGTAAGGATGAGCTCTGTACGCACCAGAACTTCATGAGAAGATTCTCACCATGCTGCCCATCATCTTTGTCACCACGGAGACCTTGTAAATACAGACTTAAGACTTTAAACTTCCACCAACAAGTGTAATGTGCCCTGTAATACATGTAATACATACATACATGTAAATTTGATCTCAGTATATCGCCCTATACAAATAAAAATACATTCTCCAACATAGTCTTGAGTATAAAGGAGTCAGACCCTTTAGATAAATTTCTATCCTTAAAACGTATGACATCGTAATAAGGTGACTTTCAAAAGATTGTCCTGATACAAATACTAGAAAGATGTTTCTGAAACATTAGTAACACAGGGAAATTTTACACACACCAGTCATATTCTAGTGGTCATTGGGCATTTGTTTTTGTACTGTTTTAACTGTTTGTATTTTACATTTGCTTATTATCACAAAAGGTGCATTTCGTTATGACTTCTATTTATAGATGTGGAACTCTAAGTATGTCTTCCACTCGGCAGCTAATATGATATAATTAGTGCCACAAAGAAAGACATTGACTTCACGCATGTATTCTGTTTTCCCCTGTTTAAAATGTAACTGGTCGTAATTCAAAGGTCGCTTTTAGGCAATAGTGAAAAGTGGTACAGATCACTTTTTTGTCCTGTTGCTTAAAGAATTGAGAGAAACACATTAACAATGTGTGACAATCTATCTACTGGAATCTTTACCAGATTTTAATGGCCTTTTTACCAGACATTTGAACTATATTATTACCTTTTGGTTTTCTTTTAATATTTTGAATATGTATGTAATAATTTTTATAGGTCTGTTAATTTCATTAGGGAAATGTTGGTTTAAAGTATCAAAGAACACAGGATTTGCACGTTTCTTCAAATTAAATTTAAATTTAGTACATACACTGTATATGGAAGTGGTCTCACACTAAAAAGCCTGATCTGTGCTACTTCTAATGGAAACAAAGCAATCAATTTTCTCATGCTTTTTATATGACAACAAAGACCATGTACAAGACAACACAAAGTAGCACAATCTGTTACAAATGATGTATTTGTATGTTTATCACTTTTTAAGGTTTTGTAATAAAAGAAATTATTTATTTATGTTCACCTTCAGTATGTTTTGTTGTAGTGTTCACAACTCAGGGTGCATGGAGTGTTTTTATCTGCATCAGTTCAGATACACAGTATAAAATAAGAACTATGACTGATATTTACAACTTCACCAGTCTCAGTTAATCTGGTTAAATGTAGAAATTGGAGCAGACTCTTGATGTTTGATATTCTTTTTTGTTACAGACAAGTAACCCGACCAAGAAATGAAAAGATATGGAATTAAAAATGACAGTATTTTAATAATGGAAAGATATAAAATATCAAGCACAATACCACAGATTGTAGCGTATGGATCTAATTCATGTGCCTCGATCCCGAAATGTACACTTAAATATTCACATTTATTGTTTACTTTTTCCTCTTATTTGAGAGAGGTAGTAACATGTATATGGGAATGACAAAGAACCAAATGGCTCAAGCTGGGAATGTAACCTACGTCCATCTCGGCACATAGTACCACGCTGAGCCCCTAAAATTGAAAATTTAAATTCCATACATGTCCACTCTGGTTTCAAATCAGAGAAGAACAAATTGTGCAATGTAGAAACTGCTCACTTTTCAGCCTCAAATATGTTGCATTGTTATTTGATGATGGTTATGGTTAAGAATAACCATAAATGCAATTACTATTTACTATTTAAATTAAGTTAATCAACTTTTCGTTTTGATTTCAGACAACATATGTTGCACATACATCTAAAAATAACAAGGGCCATCAAAGATAGAAGCAAAACTCCACCTAAGAAGAGCATTACATCTACTGAGTGGTAAGAATACCAAGGCATCTTGTATGATTCTGTTCTAAGGTGAGCTGCACCTTTGTGTCTCATGACAAACTCTAACCAGAAGATGGCACTGTCCATTGGATTTCTTGGCTGGTCTCTGTGCAGTTTGGACAGTCTTTGCATGTTACTCCTGTAAGACGGTTCATTCAAGACTTCTTGAAGACCATCATAAAATGTATTCCTGTCTATTGTGAAAATGTCTATTATCTTTCCTGCTCCTCTTGCATCGATTCTAAATAGATTATCTGGCTGATCAAAAACCAGTGGCAGGCCCAATATGGGAACTCCATGATAGATTGCCTCTTGGACACCATTTGTTCCTCCATGGGCTACAAACACTTTAGTCTTGGGATGTCCGAGGAGATCATTTTGCGGCATCCAGTCAACGAGTAAAGTGTTGTTTCTGAGGATAGATGGTCTGTCCCCTGTGTACCTCCAGATCACTTTCTGAGGCAATTTGGCAAAAGCCGCAGCAATCTCCTCAGTAAGGTCACGCGAAAGTGCTCCAATCAAAGTCCCAAGGGACATTATTATAACTCCATGTACTCCAGAGCTCTGGACAAAGTCCTTGAGGTGTGGAGGTAGAGGTTTAGCAGGTTTACACTGGAACCCTCCCATGTAGACAACATTAGGCATTGTTGGATGAGGAAACTCAAACACAAAGTCCACTCTCATAAGCCAAATGTCAGCAGCTAGAAACAGAGAGAAATAATCTTTATCTGGGCCTAAGTATTTTTCAATTACACCCTGATACTCTGATGCAACACAGTATGACATTTGAAAGTATGCCACTCCAAAGACTAAAACATTAATAACTCGCTCAAAAAAGCTCATTTTGTCTGAGAACATAGTCCCTGTCACTGGTATATAGGACAGAGGAGAGGGTGCAAATGAAAAATGGCCTTCACCCATAGAGGCCCATCGGACATTAAAGACGAGGCAAACCCAGATAGTGAGCCATAATAACCCCAGTTGGTATGACAGGGTCAGTCAAAATAAGATGAAATTTTTTATCTTGTATTAACTTCATTTTAATTTCATCTTCCATGATGCCCTTAACCATTTGACTACATTTTTTTATGTGTCTCAGATGCTTTCTGTGATTGCTCAATTTCAAGGTTAAAACGGATCCAGGCAGATTTTCCCTGCCGTTTGTTTTCCAACAGCTTAGCCACAAAATTAGATATCAGATCCTCATCAAATCCAGACAGCAAGTCCACTGTAAGTGAAGAGTACAGCGGAGAGTTTTCCTTGATGTACCAACTGTCATTTGAGCGAACAACAGTAACCTGGTGGCCTCTTGAATGTAGTTCTTCGATAATAACCTTCATGTTCACCTTCATTTTGACCCAGTTTAATAGTAAGGATACTATTAAATTGGGTCATGTATTTTATTGAAATTTGTAAATGCTAACTACTACTTGTCTAAGAACACTTAGCTCACATATTGTAAAGTATACTGATTTTCTGAGTATAACTTTGTTAAAGTCCATTTTGTGTGGTTGCCTCACACAAAATAGATTTTCCTCTGACAGATTTACTGCTTCATACATAAGCCCTACTGAAATTGGGAAAATGTATGGAAAGGTTCATCTGCTGAAAAAAGTTTAATATTACAGACCCACGTTTATATATGTAATTGGTATACATGTAAAAAGTCTGGTTGGATGTAATTTTTATGTATTACATGTATCTCATTATCGTCTGCGTTTGAAACGGTGTATATCTGATTTGTTCATCATAGTATTCATTTATGCACTTGTCTCATGACTAAATTCCAGAAGAGGGCGCTGTCCAAAAGCTCCATATGGCTTATCTGGCAGCATTTTGTCCTGTCCAGTGTTCTGCAAAAGACAAAACACTTTCATACCCAAAGTATGACGAAGTTCAGGCCCCAAAATAGATTTATATCCGAGCAGTATTATAACCTTTATTCATAAATCAATAAAATTTAAAACAAAAGACACATCCATATGTGCTTGTGCATAGGTAACCTTTTACTCTTTACTAAAGTGATTTAAAAAATAACTTGTAACGTAGACTTTTTATTAAGAAAAAGGAAAATCAAACAATAAAATCCTATAGTTTATTAGACTGTACATTCTGAAGCATCTTTGCACCCCGTGCAATTATAATTTATATTTCAGAAATATTACCCACGTGTGCCAAGATATGATATAAACCTGTTTAAATCACATATTAGTTTTACTGATAACAATGGTACAGTTATTAACAACTAAAATACGTTTTACTTAACGGCCAAGTTGTTTTTGTTTACATTTTTTGTTTTGATTCTAAAACTGCATTGCCGATCGTACAATCAGTAAAGAGACTGTTGTTTTGATTTAGACTGCAGTACCATTTTCAAACCAGTACACCCACACGCTCCTTATAGCACCTTTAATCTTGTTTTGATTTGTTTTTGCACAGAGAATAAAATAAACATCTAATCATCATAAAAGTGGTTGCCAGCACAAATACTAATATTCCAATTAAGAACAAAGCCACATCTAAGGAGTGATAAGAATACCACGGCATTCTGTAGGACTCAGACTTCAAGTGAGCTGCACCTTTGTGTCTCATGACAAACTCTATCCAGAAGATGGCGCTATCCAGTGGATTTATTGGCTGGTCTCTGTGCAGTCTGGATAGTCTCTGCATGTTCTCCTTGTATGACGGCTCAGATAAGACTTCCTGTACAGCACTGAGAAAGGTATCTTCATCTGTTGTGGACAGTGTAAGGATTTTAGCTCCTCCTCTTTCTTTAAGGCGCAGTAAGTTGTCATATTGGTCAAAGAACAGAGGCACACCCACAACTGGGACTCCATGATAAATAGCTTCCTGGACTCCATTTGTTCCTCCGTGAGCCACAAACAGTCTGGTTTTGGGATGTCCAAGGATGTCATTCTGAGGCATCCATTCAACAAGTAAAGTGTTGTTTCCCAGAGTGGCAGGTCTGTGGCCTTTATGTTTCCAGATGACTTTCTGTGGCAATTTGGCAAAGGCTGCAGCTATCTCATCTGTCAAGTCAACAGGAAGTTCATTCAGAAAGGTCCCCATAGACATGAGGATAACTCCATGTTCTCCGGAGCTCTGCACAAAGTCCTCTAGATGTGGAGGTAGCGGGTTAGCAGGTTTACACTGGAACCCTCCCATATAGACAACATTAGGCATTGTAGGACGAGGAAACTCAAACACAAAGTCCGCCCTCATCAGCCAAATGTCTGCGTCAGCTACTAAATTGTTAAAGTTGCTGCTTGGTCCAAAATATTTTTCACACAATTGCTGATATGTTTGCATTACAGCAAGAGAGTTCTGTGTTTGCGTCACAATATGTAAAATCACATTTTTAACTCTTTGGAGAAAAGTCATCTTGTCAGTATATCCTGTTCCTGTAATAGGAATGTAA
Organism: Bostrychus sinensis; assembly: GCA_020698575.1. Taxonomy (NCBI): domain Eukaryota; kingdom Metazoa; phylum Chordata; class Actinopteri; order Gobiiformes; family Eleotridae; genus Bostrychus; species Bostrychus sinensis. The sequence goes on from CM036242.1 coordinate 19,535,719, forward strand.
GAGATTGGGGAAGGAGCAATAGCTAAATGTGCTTCTACTGTAATTAGCCAGCGAACATTATAAACCAATGGAAGATTCAAATACTTGGCTAGAATAACACCACCTCCCCAGCAAGGGTCAGTTATCATAAGGTCAAACCTGCTGGCCTTCATGCTACTCATCAACTCTTTATTATCAAGCATTGCTGACACAAATGTACACACATTGTTATGAAAATTAGTAATTGTGCTGAACATGCCTACAGTTAGGTGAAGAAAAGTCATCAATGAAATACCCCCTCTTTCATAATCCATGACAGTCTTGGTTATATTTGTAATAAACTCCCGATTAACAATTCCTTCTTTCACTGGAACAGTGATAGTATTGTAAAAAGAGGAGCTCTCCTTGATGTACCAGCTTTTACTGGAACGTATAATAGTTACATTGTGGCCTCTTGAGTGCAATGCCTTTATCATAATATCCATGTTTATCCAGTGGCTTCCTTCAGCTGGAAAGACCAAGATATTGCCGCCATCACAGTCTCTGAGTCTAGAAAGAAGAATGAGCAGCACAGCACAGCAAAAACAAGGCAGCTTCATCTATAAAGACAAAAAAGTAGAGCTGAAGATAAGAAAAATAACTGTTATACAACTATCCACACTTTATTTTGTTGCTTTTAACGTTTTTATTTTTTTTCCCCTGCAGTTTGACACAACATTAAAGTAAAATACAAAGTGCATTAAATAATAATTTTAGTTGTATAAAAAGTGTAACAAAAGCTTTCCATAAGCATGTAACTTTAAGGTCACACTGCAGGACACCATTTTGATTACAAGATTAACTTATTTTAATTATTACTGTAGGTTTTAACTACAGTTAAAAATGTTGTTTTAGGAAAGTTAACATTTGACATACTAGCGACTTACTTTGAAAATGTCTGTATTCTGTATTTCGAAGAAATTACAGTCACACCGCTGAACATTTTATAATTAAAATCCCCAAAACACACAACGTCTTTTTAAGACTGTGTAGGTCTATATTGTAGATTCCCTATTTTGCCTTGCTGATAACCTTTCAGGAGGATAAACATAATTTAGCAAATCTTCTCACTTGATTACAAATAGGCTACAGCGCTTTTCCACTTCAAGGCCTATAGTAGCCAAATCAACAGTTAAAATCTGCAGGAAATTCAGCTTGTTTGGAAGCTGGAAGGGTGTCGGCCACTTACTTCCCCTTCTCTCTTTCTGTTGAGTTCTTTTTACTTTTTACTTACTGCTATCAAAGTTACTGAGTCCGTTAGCAGCTTAACATATAGGCAACGCATTCATGTTCAACCAGGACTTATCCAAAGTATGTTTACTTACGGTGATATGGATCGTAGTCCGGACACGTCCAAACTTGAACACAAGGAGGAGCTCCGCTGAGACTATCCCAAGCCGTGGACTCTAATCTCCAATCTCTACTGAACTGTGTTCCTAAGTAAGTTAGGTTAGTCGCTCTTCAGTGATCCATCTTTTCCTACTGCAGTGATTTTTAACTGTGGGAGAAATGACTCAATCCCACGATAAGTAATTTGTAGAGATGTTGTGCTTGAGCCCGCTGCTCGACACAGTATCGATCTTTTGAAGCGGAAGTGTTTCGAGCAGGATTCGAGTCCTGCTTAAGATCACGTGATCACAGCGAGCGAGGTTTCGTTTTTTTCATGTACTCCAATGGGACGCAGTTCTCACAGACAGTCAACAGATGTCACTATTCAGTCTGTATTAAATGCTTCGAGCAGTGTGTCATTCTTGAGCCAGCTGTGTCAAAGTGGTTCATTGCTTCATGAGGCGTCAGTTTCACCATCACTAGTAATTTGTTATCTGGTACTAACTGTGGAACTGAAATAGTTAACAGATGTCTGGCCCAGACCTCTTCCCAGCGTGTGATTGGTTCACTGGATTGTGTAACGTGACAGCGGCGCATGGGTCTTTTATACATCCATGGTCTTAAAGCAGCTCTGATTTATAATAAGCTTGCAGTTAATAACCACATTTTTCACAACACTTTTTTTTTTAGATTTGACTAACTATGGTTGACCGAATTTATTAATTTTAGTTTAATTGAAGCGGAACTGATTAGGTTACTAAAGGGAATGAACGTTAATGTTAAAAATACAGCCAGGTAATTTACGATGTACACACATAGGCATACAGTAGGAATACATTAGGCGTATACATTATTTATAGCTGCTACTCTAATAGTCGTAGTAAAACTCCTGTATTATAAACTATTTTTTTTCAACAGACAAAAAACAATTAAATAAATGAGATACATAGAACTGAGAGAGCAATTTAACTTAAAGGCTCAAAATAACTGTGTGTGACCAATTGTCATTTTTAATCTAGAATATAGTTATAGGCCTACTGCCCATTTAAAAACAAGAAATTTAGTATTCAGTACATATGACAGCAACCTGTTTCTGTACTGTCATCGAATCTTAAATTTCTAAATAAATGTTTTAATGTACTAACTTGTATTAAGGCATCTGTACAGCAAGGATGCTCAGGGATAGAAGTGTATGAGGGGGTGGGGTGGGCTCAAAAGAGAAGAGGGGGTGGAGACAAAGATGGGGTTTGCCTGTTCACAATTGAAGGAAGCACTGAGTGAAGCAGCATCAGTACGAAGCAGCGAACGGACACTGCGTGGAATGGAGGAGCACTGGAGCAGCCCTATCGCTGTCGTGAATGTGTTTTAATGACAGAGCATCAGGGAAAGGTATGGAGAAAACAAATATTTGTAAGGGCTTATGTGATGTGCGCAGATGTTATTGTTATCCAGCGGTAGGTCAGGTTAGCAAGGTGATAGAAGAAAGACTGGAGTATCCTAAATTGATCCCATAACAATTCAAATGTACTGTTGTTACCTCAGCTTATCTATAATACTGTACAGTGTCCTGTGTTTTAAATACATATCCCTCATTGTATTTAATATAGATTTAGAAACAGCTGTAGGAGATGCTTTAGGTATATGCATATGGTAAATCAAAAAGAAGTGCCAGTATAGCCTATACTGTGTGACTGCTATTTCATCGGCATAACAAGCATAAATAGACAGAGAAGACAAAATGTGATTTTTTTGTTTTGTTTTTTTAGAACTGGAAAGATTGTGCTGTGTGAATCTGGTGCTCTCATTGATATGATGCTGAGAGCAGGAGGGACAGACACCTACTGCACATGGCTGCTACTCTTTCTGCTGCTGGTCTCCTGTAACCACCTGTGCCACTCACTGCGTAAGTTTACACTCATCAAATCATTGAAGGCTTATGTAATATATTCTATATGACTTAATGCAGTATGAAGAGAATGTATGGGGCAGAAAATGTAGAAGTTAAAAAGTGTCATGCAAATGCCCTAGGCTGACATGTTCAAGGAAGTTCTGCTGTGAGTGTGACAAAAAATCAATCACAGTTTTTGGCTTTGAATAGTCTGACGTCTCTGTAGGTTTTCAGTCATCCAGGAAAAATCTGTAAAAAAAGGTTGAACAAGAAGTTCATTTGGACCTGGATTTGGTCATCTGAACAAACCTTGTCCAGATGACCTTCTTATTCAATCTTTTTTACTACTTTTAATAGTCTGTAATAAAGATGATAACAGTTGCTTAAACATAAACCAACTGACAAAATTAAAGGAAAAAGCCAAGCCCCCTTTAAAAACAACAACATACCAGTATTAATATTCTTAGTAGTGTACATTGTCCTTGGTTGTCCTTGATTTGTTTTAATCATATTTGCATTTGAATTAGCATTCCATTATCTCAGTAATCAGTAGGCTACATTTCATTTAGTAGTGGTATGATATTTTGTTAAAAAATATAAGGTTGTAGTTTGCAATGCATGCTATTTCTGATATGAGCTTTTCTTAGTTTTCCATTAAATTGGGAAGCTGAAAATATGTGTAAGGAGGCTACAGATGACGAATTTGCTGATTTCATAGTCATTGATTGATCATGTTGGAGCCTTTGTCTCTATTGATCCACATAGTCCCTGGTGACAGAACGCATTTGTAAACCCTCTGTAGCTGAGCTCCAGCCACAATCTTTATCCATAAATTAAATTTATTACTGCCATAGTGAATGATTCAAAGAGTTGGGTGAAAGGATTTTATTGTAATATAAAAAAGAATCAATACTTTATTTTCTCATTCAGCTTAGTTTCAGCAAGATGCTTTGCAGACTTGGATTACTCTAATCATGATTAACTGCCTTTAACACATTTTTATACTATACTATACTATACTATACTTTTTATACTATTTTATATTTAGGTCACTGCTCGGATCAAAATCACATAGTAACAATGTTAGTGCTCAGTAAAATAAATACACTGCAATTTATTTATGTAACATAATATTCTTAAACATTATAAATTTGAACACAAATAGCAACTTTAATTCTAACAAAAAGACATCTTTCCTCTGTAACATGGTGTTGAATAGACAGATAAAGCTGTAGTTTCTTTATTTTTGGAAACAACAACCAGCGCCCATTGTTTTGTTCCAGAAACTCTAGACTGTGCTAATATCACAGAGGTCAATCCAAATCTCGGAAACAAAGAACCTAAATGTTCTAGAAATTACCTACATTTGCTTATCTATGTTGTATTTGATGATAATATTGTGTTGTTTTTACATTTTAGGGGTTCCAAACCTCTCCTCCTATGCAAAAGCAGAGGACAAGCTCTTTAAATACCTCTTTGCAAACTATCAGAAATGGGTTCGTCCAGTTGAGTTCCTAAACCAGACAATCCGTGTGAAGTTTGGGCTGGCCATCTCTCAGCTAGTTGATGTGGTAAAGATAAAAATTATTGTATTGGCATTGTATAATGAGATTTATATGTAATAGAAAATATATGTGTTTTCTGTACTGTACATTCAAAGATTAAACTACCCCTAATATTTCTTTTATTTGGGTGGATTGGTTGTAGGATGAGAAAAACCAGCTAATGACAACCAATGTGTGGATGAAACAGGCAAGTACACTTCTACACCAAACACACAATTGGAGCAGATTGCATTGTAGTTTTAGTAGCTTAAAATGATACACATATTGTTATAATAATAACTTCAAGCCCAGAAAAACATTGCTGACCATCACATCCCTGACATTTTGGAGCAAGCCCTTTTCATCTGTCTTGGTGGCATTTCACTGACAGTTCTCATCTGCGTACATTTGGCCCAGTGCCCACACACCTGCCGCAAGTACTTGTCTCCTCTATGTCTTCCTGTCACCTTTATTCATGATCTTGGATGTCATGTGTGTCATCCATTTTATAAATTATGACCACAGACCAGGCTTCACTTTTCAGGTCAGTTACTAGCTTTCACAGTGATTGATTACATTGTGTGAAATTAGGAAATGGAGGGCAGTGGCTTAAACTGCAGTGTCTTATCTTTTACAATTGTCAGTTGCTGAGTGAAAATTCTTGCATCCAAATTATTATCATGTTTTTATTATTGTCAATCATCTTTTTATGGATCCAAGTGTATTACAAGTATCACTGAACTCAATGTTTCCCCCAGCCCTTGATAATTAAGGTTGCCACCTTGCCTGTATGATGTAGATCAATATGGGTTTTTCTATGGCCGATGCCGATTCTTGAAATTCAGAGCAGCTGATGGCCAATAAACACTGCTGATTTCATAATTTTATGAAAGAAATTTAGTTAACAGTTAAAGATGAGTTTTTGGAGAAAGCCAATATGGCGATTTCAGTCAAACTTGCTGTGCAAGGGAGAGCTACAAAATCCTTTTTATTTTTTGTTCTATGAGGTTCTATGCCAGAGAAATGACCAAAATCTTTTTGTTGCAGTTTTGTGCTTTTGGATTTGGATTTTGGATGTTTAATATGAACTGCAGTGTAAGAGTCCAAATTGCTACCAGATGGGTGAAGCTGGGGTCCTTCAGTCACATGGTTGCCCGGACATGTGCCTGACCAAAATTTGGCATTAGATGAAGTAATATGTATAATTAGTTTATTCCCCCAAAACCCAATCTTAATGCTTTTCTGATGGAGTGTTTATGTTAAATTTACTTTTTGGGGCATTTAAAAGTTGTAAGTGGGGTGTAGGTTTGTAGGTTCACAATTTTGAGGCACTGTGAGTTGGCTACCAGCTTAACTGACACATTTTCTGTGGGAAACACTGCTGAACTGCTCTATCTTTTTTGTAGGAATGGACAGATATGAAACTCAGGTGGAACCCTGATGACTATTTAGGAATCACAACCATACGAGTTCCCTCTGACAGAATATGGCTTCCTGATGTTGTTCTATATGATAAGTATGTGTTTATATTAACAAAGCATTAACATTTAATTAAAAATATTTTGTAAAAGGGGTTTTGTGAAATAGATACCCATTTCCCATGCAATCGATAGCAGAAAATTGATAGAAAAAGTAGAAATTCCACACATTTGTTTTTTGGTAATCCAAACATATATTCACATTGATTTTTAAATGAGACTCTCTATGGATCACACATTAAGATGAATAGTGAAGCAGTTCAAGTCATTTTTGATAACCCTTGGTTTAGTCAAGGGAATGTGCTGATTACTTCTGTTGGGCATAAAATAGCTATCCAAAAGTAACTTAATGGAACACCTTCCCAAAATACTCAAATATCCCTTAAAATTATTCATCATATATATCAGTGGTAGGTGTACAGATGTTTGTTTTATTGTTTCTGACAAAAGATGGCTGTATTTCAACCTACAGTTCAGATGGACGTTTTGAAGGCACAGTTACCAAAGCTGTGGTGAAGTATGATGGGACCATAACCTGGACACCTCCAGCCAATTACAAGTCTGCCTGCACCATTGATGTCACCTTCTTTCCCTTTGATCTCCAGAACTGTTCAATGAAGTTTGGCTCCTGGACTTATGATGGCTCACAGGTTAGTGTCTTCAGTTACATATTTACATTGTAATAATTTTAAAAACACTGATGATATACACTTTTTTTAACAGGTGGACATTATTCTGGAGGACTTCCATGTGGATAAGCAAGACTATTTTGACAATGGTGAATGGGAAATAGTTAAAGCCACTGGTAGTCGTGGTTTGAGGATAGATGACAGTACTTCCTATCCCACTATAACCTACTTCTTCATTATCCGTCGGCTACCTCTTTTCTATACCCTATTCCTCATCATCCCTTGCATCGGACTGTCCTTCCTCACAATCCTTGTCTTCTACCTGCCCTCCAATGGTGGTGAGAAGATCTCTCTCTGCACCTCAGTGTTGGTCTCACTCACTGTTTTCCTCCTGGTTATTGAAGAGATAATTCCCTCCTCATCCAAAGCCATTCCACTAATTGGAGAGTATTTGGTGTTTACTATGATCTTTGTCACACTTTCTATTGTTATCACTGTCTTTGCCATAAACATCCACCATCGCTCCTCCTCAACACATCACAGCATGGCACCATGGGTCAGAAAAATATTCCTTCATCGACTGCCTAAACTTTTGTGCATGCGCAGCCATGTGGATCGATATGCCACAAGTGGAGTGGCAGGGACTATTGGGACACTTGGACTAGGTCTGGAAGGTTCATCTCCTGAACTCAGTCCACTTCTCAACAAAAGACATAGCCTGCAAGCAGCATTGGATTCTATTCGCTACATAACCATGCATGTGGTTAAAGAAAATGAAGTCAGGGAGGTAAGTGTAATTTTGCTGCCCTGCCCTCATAATTCATTTAAATTTTATGCCAAGAAATAGTCATGTACCAGTTTCTTTAAGTTGGACCAGACTAGTTAAATATTACATTCTTAGCAGCATATGAAGATATTTGCTATAAGATAAGCAATGATAATTCACCATCTGTACTGTATGTGTACGTTATTGCTACAGTTGAAAGACATGCTTTTTTGCAGGTGGTACAAGATTGGAAATATGTTGCCCAAGTTTTGGATCGAATGTTTCTCTGGGCCTTCCTTGTGGTATCCATACTTGGCTCTGCCCTACTCTTCATCCCAGTTATCTACAAATGGGCCAGCATCGTTGTCCCTGATTATACAGGAAGTACTCTCTAAGAATAAAATGAACCAGACTGCATATAACAAAAAAGCACACCTTATTATGGATCCTTCCTGAGAGGCTGGGATACACAAGCCTGTCATAGATACGAGCTGTTTATAGTGTGGCCACTGTAGGAGCAAGGTGCAAGCTGCAGATTTTATGGGAGTGAATCCCACAAGGACTTTTGTCTTCTGTGTTTTGAATGAATGGAAAAACATTATTTATATATACAGAATATTCCATATAATAAAAAGCCGATTTTAGAAACATGTGAATGGTTTAATTTTGTTTCAGTGCTAGTGATTAATTTCAACTGGGCTTTACAGACCTAATTTAAAGTGGAGAATTACACAAAGGCTTTCAGTTATTTATATTATGCTTAGCTTCCAATAAACACACTGGAGGAAAAAAAAAAAAAAAAAGGATAAAAACAAAGATGTAAGGAACTCACATATTTTTTAAACAAAGAGTTCTTGTTCACAGTTAAGCTAAAGGCTTACTACAGTATAATCCACTTTAATAAGCCCTGGTAGAATTTGTAGTTGTGTCGGACTTTTTCCCCATCAACATTTACAGACAAGCCAAAGCATACCAGCATCTTCTATGTGCAATGTGAAACGGGTAAGCATAAACCAATATTTTCTAGAAATTTGAATATGATTATATACTAGTTAAAGTTTTTAAATGTATTTATTCCAGGTAAAAGATGGAGCTTGTGCAAAGGAATTCTAAAGACAAGGTCAGCTTCATAATTGTTATGTCTTTGTTATGGAGTACTTGTAATTGTGGCAAGATTCTCATAGTTCCTTTGGAGGGAAGCCATTGGGTTAACATGGACATCATAATCAAAGCTCTTCACTCTCATGGGCAATCTGTTACAGTATTACGGACCACAAAAAGCTGGTACATCAAGGGTGACTCTACATACTACAATACAATCACAGTTAATGTTAAAGAAGCCTTTGACCATGAGTTTATGAATCCAATACTAGAAAAAGTCATTGCTTTGGAGAGAGGAGCGGGCTCTTTCATAACCTTTGCAAGTTTGCAGGTGGAGATGTTTACTGCAATGTATGACATGCATAGACTCATCTGCAAAATGGCCAGAAGCATGTTTAGAGACAATGATTTGATGAAGCGCCTAAATGAGACTAAATACGACCTGGTACTTACTGACCCTGCGTGGGGTGCAGGAATAATGCTGGCTCACTATCTGAAATTACCTCTAGTCTATAATGTACGCTGGGTAACCAGCGGAGAAGGGCATTTGGCCATTGCACCTTCTCCTTTATCCTACATCCCACTGACAGGCTCAGGACTATCTGACAAAATGAACTTTTTACAGAGGCTCAAAAATGTCTTGTTTTATGTTATTTGGCAAACACAGGATGCCTTCCTGATTGACCCCCAATATCAAGCTGTGTGCACTGAGTTCTTTGGACCTGAAGTTAGATACAGACATTTGTTACAGGGAGCTGATGTCTGGCTGATGAGGGTGGACTTTGTGTTTGAGTTTCCTCGTCCTACAATGCCTAATGTTGTCTATATGGGAGGGTTCCAGTGTAAACCTGCAAACCCTCTACCTCCACATCTAGAGGACTTTGTGCAGAGCTCCGGAGAACATGGAGTTATCCTCATGTCTATGGGGACCTTTGTGAATGAACTTCCTGTTGACTTGACAGATGAGATAGCTGCAGCCTTTGCCAAATTGCCCCAGAAAGTCATCTGGAAACATAAAGGCCACAGACCTGCCACTCTGGGAAACAACACTTTACTTGTTGAATGGATGCCTCAGAATGACATCCTTGGACATCCCAAAACCAGACTGTTTGTGGCTCACGGAGGAACAAATGGACTCCAGGAAGCTATTTATCATGGAGTCCCAGTTGTGGGTGTGCCTGTGTTCTTTGACCAATATGACAACTTACTGCGCCTTAAAGAAAGAGGAGGAGCTAAAATCCTTACACTGTCCACAACAGATGAAGATACCTTTCTCAGTGCTGTACAGGAAGTCTTATCTGAGCCGTCATACAAGGAGAACATGCAGAGACTATCCAGACTGCACAGAGACCAGCCAATAAATCCACTGGATAGCGCCATCTTCTGGATAGAGTTTGTCATGAGACACAAAGGTGCAGCTCACTTGAAGTCTGAGTCCTACAGAATGCCGTGGTATTCTTACAACTCCCTAGATGTGATTTTTTTTATTTTGGCAATTTGCCTCATAATTTTGTGTTTTCCCTTATTATGTTGTAGATGTGCGAAGAGGAAGAAAACCAAATTAAAATCTCACTAAATTTGTGGTTTAGGTTCAGCATGAAGCCAATGATCCTTAAATCAAACCATTGCAAAAAGGTACATAATAATGTTTTGTATTATTACCATGTGAGGTTGATCAGATTCTTTGTGACTAAATAACAAAGAAGGTTAATGCATGTTGTATTTCTGTATGTGTAAAGTAGGTATATCCATCAGTTAATTGCTCCCTCTAGTGGCATTTTTCAAATTGCACCGTGTCAAGGATCAGAGCGTACTCTGCTCATAAACATGATATGAAGCAACATCTATCCTCTCCATACTTAATTGCTTGTATTTCCCTACGGGCTGTTGGAGTTATGGGAGAGGGCATGTTCACTGACAAACATATTGGACACTTCCACTTTGGTAATAATGAGTTCACGGAAATGGAGATAATTAAAGTCTGTGTGGTTTTCTAATCAGAAGAATTTGTGGTTCCGTTTTATTTATTATACACATACTAAATAAAAAAAAACTATGTTTAAAAAAATGCATACCATTTTAAAAAGTACTTGGTAATGGTAATATTATATTGTCCTGAATTATAACAAGTTTTTATTACACATAGCCTACCAAAAATACTAAACTCATACCTCCATACAGATTTATTTTGATATGAAATAATGCAATACATCTTAGGTTATCTAATTTGGTGATTCCAAGTATGTGTGCGGTAAAAGTGGATCATGGGTAGGTTGAATATAATTTAAATTGTCATTTTATTTGAAATCTAAATATTGTATAAATATTATTCATTGGGTTAAGAGACTTTCTTCACACTTAATGGACTAAATATCTTTTTGTCTTTGTGTGTTTTTAATTAATGTTATGGGCCAAAATCATCTATCTGAAATGAAGAAAGATTGTGCTTTCTTGAAAAGGTAAAAAAAAAAAAAAAAATACATCTGCCAAATAGCTTGGTGGGTAAATTAAGTGGATTACAATAATCAGATTAGAAAGTTATATTTTGTCAATGAGATATACTACATTTAACTTAATAATATAGATTTCTAGAAATATAGTTTGCTATCACTATCACTATCTCTGTGTCTTGGCTGTAAATGTGAGTTTGGATTTTACACAAGCAAGGTTTTTTTTTTTTTTTTTACCTACATCACAAATTGCATACAAAGACCCTTAAAACTAAATAAAGCATTGCTAATTCTAAAAGCACGAATAAGACAAAAGTTGTGGTCCTCTTCACTTTCTCACACCAAGTCATTTGTTCTTGCTGTGTGCAGTGTAGACTGGTTCACTGGGGTTTCTATTTGAGGGACCTGTGGTTGAAAAGACGCATTCAACAACACTTATTTTGGTCTGCACTCTGCTGCTATCATGTCAGAAATACCCCAAACTACAAATGTATTATAAATATGGTTTCCTGTTGATCTCTTACTGAGAATATGAAGCATATTATAAGAACTACAAAGCATATTATCGCAACTATGAGCATAAGAAATACTTATTGTCAAATTTCCATAAAGATTTTACAACTGTTCCGATGATACCTTCAAAATCCAAGACTTCATCATAAACTGGACTATGGTCACAAGTGTAAGCCTGGTCTCCATCTTGTTGAGTAGTCGTTGTCCAGTCTCTCCCGACATTTTGATACCTAAGAATGCAAGCATCTTGTTATACATCTTGTTACAATTATTTCTGCAATTGTTTTGTTGTTACCCATAATTCACTTCTTCCTCATTGTCAAAAGAATCAACTGATAAAGGAAAGCAAACAAAAAGATGTATATTGTCAGGATTTGTTGACACATAACATTTTAAAATACAATTTAAGCATGTACTTTTTGTATTAATATGCATTTTCAAACCTTGTTCATCCAAAGTCAGTTCCTCTCTTGCTCTCTCTTCTGTGCGTCTCTGTTGTTCTACTGTATTGTCAGTATTAGTTTGTGGGTGCTTTAGACTGCCAGAAATAACCAAATACAAATTTTATTGGTTCCAACTAGTGCATTTGTGTAACTTAAAAGTAAGAAAGCATAGGATCTCACCACGAGGTGGACATGTCTGTGGAGGTCAAAATAATAGTTTAGATTTTTATCATATAATCATTTTAGACTAACATAAGTGCAGTATACCATTTCTGTAGATTGTCCAGAGGTATACACCAAGTATCGCCACTGCTACCATTGTTAAACATAGTGTTAGCTCAAGGGGGAAATTTTCTGTGGAAAAAAATACCTGACAATTATCACATGATCCCTCAACAATAGTCTGAAAGCTTAAAATACAGTCCCATCTCCAAAAAGGTTGTGACACTGTAAAATGAATGAATGCACTGGTTCATACAATTCACTAAACAAGGTTTTATTCACATCGGATCATAAATAACATCTGGTGTTGTAACTGAGATATTTTACCATTTCTGAAAAATAATAGCTTATTTTGAATTTGATAGCAGGAACAAAAATTGGGACAAAGGCAACCAAAGAAACAATACAGCATTTTGCAACAAATTTGGTTAATTGGCAACATTTCAGTAAAAGGCTCTTTTTAAATAAAAAGATAAAATACAGTTAGGTCTATAAGTATTTGGTCATTTTATGAAGTTTTGCTATTTTAGCGTTTTTACCTAAACTTTTCAAAATACAGTTATAATATATTAATATGTGCTTAAAGTGCAGACTGTCAGCTGTAATTTGAGAGTATTCACACCCAAATCAAACAAAGGGTTTAGGAGTTACAGCTCTTTAATGTGTAGCTGCCTATTTTGCAGGGTCTCAAAAGTATTTGGACAGTTCCTTCAAAAGCTATTTCTTGAGCTGCATAGGCATTTCCCCTCATTAATCCATCACAAACTGAGCAGGTAAACTGGACTTGATTCCAGGTGTTACATTTGCATTTGACAGCTGTTTCTGTAAAATCACAACATACAATATCACAATGGAAGTGAACCAGACTATAATTAGGCTGGATCAAAAAATGATGAAAAACCCCTTCACAACATCCACACTCTCCAGGAAGTAGGTCTATCAGTGTCTAGGTCCATCATAGCAAGAAGACTTCATGAGAGAAAATACAGAGGGTTCACCACAAAGTGCAGACCATTCATCAGCCTCAACAATAGAAAGGCCACATTAGACTTGGCCAAAAACACCCAAAGAAGCCAGCCCAGGCATGGAAGAGCATTCTTTAGACAGATGAGACTCAGACCAACCTGTACCAGAATGATGGGCAGAGAAAAGCCTGGAGAAGGCTTGGAACTGCTCATGATCCAAAGCACACCACATCTTCTGTAAAACATAGTGGAGCAGTGTTATGCATGAGCATCCATAACTTCCAATGGCACTGGGTCACTGGTGTTTATTGATGATATGACAGAAGACAGAAGCAGCCGGATGAATTCTGAAGCATACAGAGATATAATTTCTGCTCAGATTCAGACAAAAGCTGATTGATCAGTTGATGGGTGGTGCTCCACAGTACCCAAAACACAACCCAGGAGTTTTTTAAGGCAAATAAGTGGAATATTCTGCAATGGCAGGGATCAGTCAACAGCCGAATCTCAGGCCAATCGAGCATGAATTTCACTTGTGTACGATAAAACTTAAGGCAGAAAGATCCACAAATGACCAATGAGTGAAGACAACTGCAGTAAAGGCCTGGCAAAGCAACATAAATAGAAAACCCAGTGTTTGGTGATGCCCATGGGCTCCAGATATCAGACAGTCATTGCCTGCAAAGTATTTTCACCAAAGTATAAAAAGTGAACATTTTATTCACGGTAATGCTTATCTTTCCAATTACTTTTGAGCCCCTGAAAAAGGGGCGCTACACATTAAAGAGCTGTAATTCCTAAAGCCTTTCTCCGATTTGGATGTGAATACTCTCAAATTACAGCTGAGTCTGCACTTTAAGCACATATTAATTATATAACTGTATTTTAAAGATGTTTTGGTTAACAGCTAAAATAACAAAATATGTGTCAGTGTCCAAATACTTGTGGACCTAACTGTATCTCAGTTTCCACCACTGATATTTTGTTCAAGTTCTATTGTGAATAAAATGTTTTTGTTTTTGCATATGTGGAGTCCTAACATTTGTGTACATGTTATTGTATATAACCAAACTCAACTGACCTTTAACTTGAAGAATTGCATTTTTCCCAGTAAGTCTTTCCTCGTTCTCCTTGAAACATTGGGAAGGCAGAACCACACAGGTATAATTACCTGAATCCCTCTGCATGGCTTCTTGTACCACAAATTTGGCCTTCATCAGCTTTAGATCAAATCCCCCCACCTGATTTATGAGCCCATCTTGCATCAGGTAGGATTGAATAAGGTCACATTCACCCAGTGTTTGCAGAACATTTTGGAGTGAACATAGAAATTCAACTTGTTCTCCTTGGTTGACAGTAGATGGACCTGATAGTGACAGGTCTGCTGGGTAAAAGTTGGCTGCAGGATAGACAGAAATATTGTAAAAAAAAATAAAAAAAATAAAATAAGGTGGAAAGAGGTAGAAGAAGTATTCAAAACCTGTACTCAAAAGTACTGTTAATGAACATAATAGTAACTAAGGTAGTAAGTAAAAGTACTCAAAATTATTTCAGACCAAAAGCTACTACTTCTATGATTATTACTTTCCCCGAATCTGTATCAAACCCAGGATCTTCTGATTAGATGGCAAAGTAAAAAAAAAAAAAAACCTTTTACTACTACATTTTTTTCTGTCAAAGTTTTTTAAAAAGTATTCAAAACGTGCATTAGGTAAATTACTTCAGAAAAAGTGTATAAGTTTACATGACTAACCTATAACAAGAATCTCAATGATGTTGTTTCCTCTTCCCTTCATCTCAGGAGGCAGATTGTCGTTTTGGGAGTAGACACAGCTGTAATTTCCACTGTGTTTGGGTGTAACTTTAGGCACTTTAAATACAGTATCAGTTTCCTCGAGTTTCTGGGTCTGTTTGGCAACCCAGATTCCATTATTACATAAATAGACAAAGACCGAGATGTTTTTCTTAAATCCAAATGTGCTGCATGTCACGTGTAGATCACTGTTCTCTCTTAGAGTTTTCTGTTGAGCCAGAATTCTTGCAGGAAAAATATCTGAAAAAGGAATTAATTTGAGAGATTAATTCATTCATTAATAACACACAAAGACCATATGTTTTTAAAAAGTAAAAATTTACCATTACTTTTAGCCCCATTCACCAAAACACCTTAAAGGTAAACAGAAATTAAGGCAATTTAGACTTTATTTTGATTAGAAATACTGTCAAAAAGCCAAATTAAAAACACTTACATAGGAGAAGAGTAGATAAATTCATTGTGATATGGGACCCTTTCACATCTGCAGCAAAATGGACATGTTTCAAGTAAGCTGAAACTGAGAGGGACTATAAATAATCTCCTAGTTCCTGGTGACGTCTGCTATGATCTGCGACGAACTGTCCAGGCAGGAGGTACCCCATCTAAGGCTCATAGTTGCTGACTGAGGTAGAAGAAGTACTCCAAATCTTTTATCAAGTAAAAGTACTGTTAGTTCTGAATAATATCACTCACGTAGAAGTAAAGGTCCTCAACAAAAGTATTTCTTGAGTTAAAAGAAAATAAAGTATTGAATGTAAACTTTACTTAAGAACAAAATACCTTACAACGTGTTTTTTTACTGCAGAGAAAATGCTATGACTACTACTACTACTATTAGTATTACTTCTGCTACTACCACTACAACTACACTACCACAACCAGTACTACTAGTAGTACTGTGACCTTCGGAAAATACTTTAATTCATTTAGAGATTGTGTAAATGTACCTGGATAAAAGTAACATTTTCCCCCCATCTAGCCTGCAACAACCTCTAATATACATGTAAAATTATGTTAATTACAAAAAACTTTACTACTTTCCCCACCATCAGTCACATGATCTTTGACTGAGCGCTCATGAAATTCATTAGCTGGGTCTAATTTATCAGCTAGATGTACTTCTCTGCCAGCTTTCAATCAGTCTCAGCTAGATTGTGATCACAAAGCTGTGGAGGTAAGTGATAGTGACAGACATCAGAATAATTTCACATTTAGCATAAAAGATAATCACAGTTCTTTTATTTCGCTTCCGACTGTAAATTTTAGTGTCTGTGCAAGGTTACAGCACAGTCTAAATTAAGGTGGAATCTACAGGATTAGTAGTAAATGCCCTTTATGAGTATTTTATTCCTGAAAGCATCTGTCATGTTCTATATCTGCTGAAGCATTGCAAAGCCTGGCTCATAAAAGCTCCAAATGCATTTATTCCTGAAAAATCAGTTAAGCCTAGATGAAGAAAAGAAAGGAAGCCAATAAGCTCCTCCATCACAGTTATGCTTTTGTATTGATTATGATTCATTTTGGGAGTAAATGAAGCTGCGTTAGCTCCGCTGGGAAGGAGGAGGCCATGTAGAAATTAATTCTGTGAAATTACTCAGTACAACAAATATGAAATATGAGTAGAGAGAATCCAATATTAGGCGAATGTTAATAACATTTGATTAATTTACATGTAAAAGGTTTATTTTTGTTTTATTTACAGCAAATAACTCCACATTATCTAAAAATCTCCTTTGCATGTTTTTTCATAGTTGTTCAACTGAAGATATGGAACACGTTAATCAGGGAAAAATAACAAATTTTTAATAGCACTGGTTCACCACTAGATGGTACTCTTGAAACATTATCTAACTTCTTAAGGTCCATAAGTTTAAAGTTTATTAATATTTACAGTTTTACTCAAATGTCTTGGTTTAGCCACTTCTGTACTATATTATTCCATTGTATTCCACATTGTTTGTTAAGAACATTTCTGGGAGATTCATTCATATTTGAGAAAAAGAAAAAAATTGCTGTCCTCGAGAAGGATTCGTAACAAAGGGAAAAAAAGTAGTACAGTGCAATAGGCAGTAGTTTTCATTTAGTCCAAACCTATTTAAATATCTTCTCCGAGTAGCAGCGGCTGGAGGAAGAGGCCAGCTGTTCCCAGGATACACACAAGGACAAAAACCCATAGGAAGATCCTGTCGATAACCATGGCAACGTACTTCCAATCATCTTGGACCTGTAAGGTAGGACATTTTATCTGAATGGAAAAAAAATTACAATATTGTGCAAAAATAGACCATTTTTTAAGAAGGGCTATGAACAAAGGAAGGTGTATCAATGTGAAAACACACACACACACACAATTACAGAAACTAGAAGCACTAGAGCATATAGACCTCTGCCATCTCACAATGGTAAAGATACAATGCCCAGGCCTCAACTCAAAAATCTTCTAGTTCAGGGGTAAATGCTCTTTACATTGAGCCACAAAACAATGGTAAGAATCTACTTCAACTAAACATTTGTTCTTTTAATGGGTGAAGTCAGTATCTTTGATCCATATTACTAAATGGTAGAGAATTATTTTTTGGCCCATTAGTGACCTTTTCTGAAATGTTTTTAACCAAAATAAAAAAATAAATTTCTGTATTTATTAAAGCTCACACTCACCTCTTTTGCTTCATTCTGTAATCTCATATTCTCTGCTATGTATTTGACGCTTTCAATGGCCTCTCTGACTTCAGGTGAGATGGGCAGTAGAGACATCAGTCCCCCATCTAGAGACTCGGAGCTCGAACATTGACTTCCCGCTGTCGTCCCAGATGCAGCCCCTCCGGTCAGTGCCCCGAGACTGCCCAGTCCGGCACTCCCACCCCCAGAGTCCACAGGCAGTTTGCTTGACCTCTGGTGCCAACAAGGGTTACACCTGTCCTCACAACACATCATCCCTATTCCTGTACTTTTACTTGGAGGTCCATTGAGGTTGTTCAGATTGGAGAGCTCTGTGTTGTTGAGTAGTTGTTGCCGGTTTGCGAGGCTGGATACAACGCTACAGACTAGAGCTTGAGGTTTATGCTTCTTTTGTAATGTAGCAGAAGAATGAATGGCACACTGTTTTGAATGCTGAATATGGTCACTGGCTATTGTTACTCCATCTGGGTCTCTTTCTGGCCTGGTCATGAACATTATCTTGGGCAGGAGACTCAAAAACACAGTTCGCACCCAGTGTGGCATTGTATGGGTTTTTGGAGTGCGGTAGTGGACGTTTAACACAAAGACGGTGATGACAATAGACAGGGTGACAAAGATCATAGTGAAAAGGAGGTACTCCCCTATCAGAGGAATGACAAGGGAAGTTGAAGGGATAGTCTCAGTTATCACTAAGAGGAAGACAGTTAGAGAAAGCAGCACTGAGATGCAAAGAGTGACTTTTTCTCCGCAGTCAGATGGCAGGTAGAAAACCAGGACTGTGAGGAACGAGATTAGGAGACAGGGAATGATCATGTTGATGGTATAGAAAAGAGGTAGACGGCGAATGTACAGAGAATAAGTTATATCGGTGTATATCTCTTCACAACAGTTGTACTTGATGTCATGCTTGTACCCCGGAGCGTCGATGATCGTCCATTCGCCGCTTTCCCAGAAGTCCTTGAGATTGATGGTGGATCCGATCAGCACCAGGTCGATCTTGGCCTTGTCATAAGTCCACGAGCCGAACTTCATGGTGCAGTTTTGGTAGTCGAAGGGAAAGTAAGTGACATCTATCTTACAGGAGCTCTTGAAAATGGCAGGGGGGATCCAGGTGACGTCACCATTGTAGCGAAGCAGCGCTTTGGTTTTGTCATCGACCTGAAAATCTCCCACAGCACTGCAAAGAGAAAACAGTAGGTGGATTGATAAAGTGAGATCCTAATAATCTAGTCATTACCATGTTCTGCATTCATTTGCGGAACAGCAAATGACCCAGACACAAAAGCAAGCCAATACATACTGATAAGGCTTGTCATTATGCAGCAGCCTTTCACTGTGAAGGCATCTAACAATCAATGATGTCCTTATGCCAGTTTTTTAATGTGTTGAAAGCTCACTTGTTGTAAAGCACAATGTCTGGTTTCCATATACGGCTGGACGGAACGCGGATGAATTCCACACCTCCGAAATCTTTTGGATTCCATCTGAGTTTGTAGTCATTCCATATCTAAAAAAAAATAAAATTAAAGGACACAAATATGAAAGCTCCAAATACTGCTATAATACTGAGAGTGACATGCTGAAAGTATGGATTAGGGTTAAAAAATACATAAAGATCATATTGAATGCATCTTCCCTTCAAAATAAATTTCAAATCCAAATTCAAAAAAGCTGGGACACTATTCAATTTAAATAAAAACAGAATTCAAAGGTTTGCAAGTCTCATAAATCATTTTTATTCACAATAGAACATAAACAACATATCAAGGGTTGGAATAGAGATATTTAGAATTTCTTGAGAAATAATAGTTCATTTTTAATTTGAAGTTGGGACAAGTCAGTTATATTACTGAAATGTTGACATATATTTTAATTTGGTGGTAAATGCTGTTCTAGCTGCTTTTTATTAGTAAGTTATATTTCCAGCATTTGTTGCCCTTGTCCCAACTTTTTTGAGATGGGTTGCTGCCATCAAATTCAAAAGAGCCATTATTTTTCATAAAATTGTGATTTTTTCATTGTCAAAACTGATATGTTTGTGTTCTCTTGTGACAAAATATTATTTTATAAGATTTGCAGATCACTCAATTCTGTTTATTTTTACAGTTTCCACACTGCACTAACTTAGTTAGAATTTGGTTTGTATTATAACTGTAAACCACTTTGAGCATATGTCTGTGAAAAAATAATAATCTAACTGTGATTTACAATGTATTTTGTGGACCTTTTAGCCACTGTTGTGTGACCCTCTTTTCATCACAAAAGATTCTCCTGAGACTCATAAACCAACCACTGCTGTCAAGTCGTAACATTTTTTTTTTTTTTTTTTACTTAATTATAGGAAAACAATAAAACGCTAGAATGTGCTGCTAGATTTAAAAAGCTGGTGGTAGGGGAAAAGTAGTTTCTCATTTTCTGCTGCATGGTGCTTTAAAACGTTAAAATGTGACAAACTGTAGCCTCTAATGAGTTCTACTCACACTGAGAGAAGCTCTTTGACTGCACTGTACAACATAGCACCAAACGTACCACCATAATTACAAAACTCACATCAAGAATGGGTTAATTTTTCATTCATTTTTACAAAGCAGCTTTAACAAATATATAGTAGGTTGAAATTATTTTTGTCTTTGAGCTTGGAGTAGTACTCAAAACTTCAGATAATGACAGAATACTTTCATATTCTAAGATCAGGTTATGTTCAGCTGTGTGTGTTTTTTTTATCAGGATCTCAAGAATCAATAAATGTTTAAAAAGCTTCCCCATGAATAATTCAAGACATCTGTCTAGCAGAGGACAATCGTCTATGACAGACCTTTGGATCCATAGCTAACCTTGTTCATGGTCCATTTAGACACACAGTAAACTTACATGCCTCAGCCAAAGATTCGTCTCCATGATCTGATTGACTTCATCCTGAAACACAAAAAAGACGTTATATTCATTTAGTCTTTAAAAAAATCAGACAGAGCTATTGGAAGTCATGCTGGTCTAATGCCTGTCAGTTTTCAGGGTCAGAAGATAGACAGAGGACCACCTGAGGCCTACACACCAGAAATGCAACACAAATGACAGCTAGAGCAAACAAAGAGCTGGTGCTTTGACACAATGTGACCAAACTTCTATATACAGAATAGTCAACTGGATGAAGTTATGTAGAAATTTGTAGGATGTTGTGTGACTTGACAGCTTTTAATGCAATGCATTTGGCAGCATTTACAGTTCAGTTCAGTTTTACACTGCTTTGAAAACAGAACCACAAAAAGTCAACACATTTAAATATTGTGGAAAAATCAATTCATTTCAGTACAATTTAAAAAGTGAAACTCATATTCTTCAGATTAATTACACTCAAATTAAAATATTTCAACCATTTATTTTTTTTCTAATTGTGAACATTTATTATTATTATTATTATGGTTTACAGTGATGAAAACCAAAAATCTTATATCTAATAAAATAGCCATTAATATTATGTAATAGCTATTACACAATAATAATAATCACAGTAAATAACACATAAATAAATGCTTTAACTATTTCACTTTGTGTGTACTGAATCTGTACATTACAATATATCAGTTTTTTTAGAATTAAACTATTAAAATAACTTTTAACTTTTCTATTCAGATGTGTTGTTGTGCACCTGTATATCATGCCTGATGCGCGAAACATGCACATAACACCATTTAGCAATCTAAAACCCTCACATTGAACATACATAAAAAAAAACTACATCTTGTATCAGTGGATTCAATGCAGAGCTGCACCCAGTGTTGTCTGGAGAAACCACAAAAGCCTTCCTCATCAGACTATTTGATTAAATAATTACAAACCCTGATGTTTTCCAAATCAAACTACCACCTATTGCGATGCTCTCGACTGGCCCAGTGAGCATGTGGAACAATTGCCTGATTGTGCAATGATAGGTGATGCTGCTCGGGTAGATGAGCTTTTTTTATGGTCTAGAAAAGCTGATGTAGCCCTGCTGCAATTGACATAGACTGAGCCACACCAATTGCAACTAGGTTAGGGGCATCAGGTGTGGGATGGGGGAATAAAAGTCATCCATCAGTGCTGGGAGGCGCAATAGCTATTAACCGAGCAAGCAACCAAATATATTCTTGTTTGTTACCATCACTGGAATGGCAGATACTCGATACAATATGTCTTGAAAATTATATAGGCTTTAAGATAAATTGCAATGAATCTGAAAGAGAAAGATTATACCAAACCACCAGTGTAGAACTCTTTCAGATGTTAATGATCTTGTGCCTAGGTTGTACAGAAATCTAAGCAACTAATAAAATGGCAACAAAAGGTTAAAAAAAGCAGTCATCTGGATTGTATTTTTAAAGTTGAAGACGTTTCACCTCTTATCCCAGAGGCTTTCTAATAAAATGGTAAATGGAATTAAAACCATATTTTTGTAACCAATTTAAAAAATATGCTCATATTTGCGTTATGCCTTTTTTTTAACTGGACAGTGAAGCTGACACATATACAAGTCTTCCTTTGCTATATTGAACCTGCCTCTTAGACAAGTATGGTCTGCAGACATCAAGTCCCAGCCAAACTCTATGGGCGCTAGTCTGAAGTGGCAGTGAATGAGTGAAGAATGGAGGCAGTTAAAACTGGGCTGTAATCAAACAGCTGACATTTTCCATCTTGTCTTGGCCAAAGAGGCACACACACTGACCTTCTTTTTACTCCTGGGCGGTTATGAAACAAAAGCTATGTCAGGTGTTTCTCGGCACATACAGCAATAAATAACTTTCTGCTTTACCACACTCTGTTAAAGTAAAAGGTCATGACTTACCACTTTGACCAGCTGTGACATGGACACCTCAAACTGTACAATGACCGGGTCCGACACATTCTCCACTGGCCGTATGTACTGGTTGTATTTGGTGAATATCACGGAGAACAGCTTGTGTTCAGCATCTGAACCGGAGGCACCTAGGGGGGTCAGATTTAAGTGTCACAGCAGCAGCAGTCATGCAGATCTTATTAATTGTGTTTATGTGATTTATTAGGCTATAAAAAGAGTAGTGTAAGCCTGCAACAGTGACAACATTCTGTAATTGTGTGTTTGTTTATTGTAGAGAGCTATTTGTTGCACAAACTTATATAGCCTATTTAGAAATGCCAATATAAAATGATTTAAAACTGGGATTCAGTGTGCTAAAATAGAAACACATTGTTAAGTAGCCTATTTTTATCTACTAAGTTTTAAAAGCTTGCAAAACATATCCTACGTTTTTACCATCACAAAAAAACAAAGCAACAGGTAGGCTAAATTGTATTAAAGCAGCATTTTTTACTCACCCGGCATTAAACATGCTAAAACCAAAGATAGGGACCAAAGAAATGAGGCAGGCTTCATTCTGCTGAGGTGGACACAGCTACATGGGTCCGGGCTGAGTGGGCGCAGTGCTCCGTGAGGCAGACAGGAGGAGAAAGTGAGCAGTGACAGCAGCTGCTGAGGCAAAGCTGTGAGCCAGGGGCAGGGCGCAGAGAGAGAGGCACGGCCACTCGCTGCGTGCGCACTGCACGCTACTGCGGAGCGCGTGGGACGCTTACGGCTAACCGTATAAAACAGGAGCGTGGTTGATTTTTAAGTAGTTAACAAACTCGTCCGCCTAGTGGCCAGTGTTGCTTGCTATAGAAGTGAGCTACCAAGTAACTCATACTCATCCTAAACCACGGAGAAGTCAAACACCCTTTTTTTAAATCTTATACACGTTGTCAATAAAACATAAATTGACTTAATTTTACATTTCATTTATTTTAGAATTAGGATGACCACCTGTCCCACTTTTGGTTGTACTGCACAGCCATTTAGACATCTGTCCCACCGTTCCTCATATTAAGATAATGTCCCTTTTTTTCATTGTTGTTCAGTGGATTTTATAAAAAGATACAAGTTAAGAACAACATGGTGAGGTCAGTATTCCTCGTGTAAAATGTAGAATTAATATTTGTGGGAATCCCATTTTGATAGGTTGGAATGTACTGTATGGTTGGTGTGTTGCTGCCCCTGTGTTTCAGAAAAGAACTCTTCATGGAGCTGTGAGCAGGTGTTGACCTGATGGATTGTGTTGAGAATATACTGACTGAACTTTTTTTTTTTTTTTTTTTTTTTTTGGTTCCACCTTTTTTATTCAAATAAATAAAAAAAGTAAAGGCATTACTTTGCAAAATGTGTGTTTTGGGGATAAAACAGCACATCATATGTTGTATATGCCCTAAACTGAAGCAACTTGTATCTCAGTGAGTTGATAAGTTAGCGTTGTATAAAAAAGGATTTATTTCTGGAGTCAGTCCCACCTAGTCCAACCAAATCACACAACTTGCCCCACTTTTTGTACTTTTTGAGGTGGTCACCCTATTTAGAATCTAGGTCCAATAGATTCTAATAATATAGCCCTAGCTAAACTTTTCCTGCCTTTTAAAGAGGATTAATGCCTTTATTGGCTTTTTTTTTGTTTGTTTGTTTGTTTGTTTGTTTTTTGTTATTGAATTTGATAGGCCCACATTGAAGTGATGATTAAAACACTATACTTAAATCAAAATACATAAAATACACATTTTTTCCCCCTACATTTTCCACTGACACTAAATAGTTTCAGCACCCCATGCATCAGTCAGGCTATGAGCTGATTGACTCCCTGTTGAATACATTACATCAGTGTGAGGTGGTTAGTGGATTTGTCCTTCAGCTGGATCACTGGAAAGACCATTGGGCTAACACCTACCCCACTAATGTGTTCCTGAGTGATAAATGATTTGTCATTTACCACAGATACTGATTGGTGACTTACTTGACACCCTGGTCTTATTTAAGTGGCCATGGAAATATAGGTCTAATTGTTCTACTGGGATCCATAATATTATAATTTGTCAGTTGGAAAGTTATTTGACCTTCAAGCTTTTTTTCCTTTGCTTTCTAGGCTGCTACAGCGCACACTGAAGGCCTATCTTGGTAGGTTCTGTAAATTTAAATGTGTTTAAATATGAGGCAGATGTTTTTCACATAGGCCTAGTTTATAAAGTTAAAAATATGATGTTGCATAATGTGATTATTGTCACATCATGATATATTGAGTAAGTGCAGATGTTAAATGATAAGTCATGTAGAAATGTCATGGTTAAAATGTAGATTTAGAATGGCACTAGAAGAGAAGTTAACATATAAGAGTAAATTGTATGTAATTTTAAAGACTTTTATAACATTTTTGGAAACATAAAAACATAATGATTATATAATTTTAGCTATGTATAATGCCACCAACAGTGTTATTTTAAAAATATGTATGATTGTATAAATTCATGCAGAAACATTTGTGCAAATATACTTTTTGTATATATGCACAGAAAAAAAATGTGTGAAATAATTAATTAGTTGAATATTGAGTTCAAATATGGTCTGTACTTTTATTAAGTGTAAACTGGTTACAGTTGTAATGAATTATGCTCCTTCTCAGCTCACTATTGGGGTTTGTGCTATTTTTATGGTAAAACATTTGTTAAAAAAATAAATATAGTATAAACTAAATAGGTGAGCAACAAATGTAAACAACTGTAAACAGATTTGATCATTATCACAGATAGTGATAGCATCACTTGATTCAAATAAAGGTTTGACTAAAGAACCAGCAGTCTGCAGAATCTGTAACAAGCCCACTCAGCGCTGTTTACTAAGCAGTAAATGCAGTGTGTGTGGTTTGAAGTATTTAACAGACTATGGTGCAACGGCGTAAATGTCATTTATATTTTTCGTCTTCAGCCAAGAAAACACATTTTACTTAATGGACATTCATCAGAGCAGAAAATCAATAACAGCTCTAATTCCGACAGTAGTTCAGTTGTTTTTTAAACACACAGTTGCATTATCCCCATGATAAAAAAAAATGTACCTTGGACATCTTCAGATAATTATTTATTCACAAGAATAACCTAATAGGAGCGCACACACATTTAGTTTAGCTCCAACTTTGAATATGTTTATTTGTCCATTTCTATCTTTAAATTACATAATGACAAACAATGGTTTATTAAACTGTTTTATTTTGTACAATTCCGTAGGATGGTTCTCAGTAATTACAATGTACATTATACCACTAAGAGCTGTAGTGAGCCCTACTGATTCACGGCATTGGTTTAAATATTCAGAAAATGTATATAGCAAGATCTAGGTAGAGTTGTATTGTGTGTCACTGTATGTTTGGTCTAACCCAACTATTGATAAAACCAGGTAAACAGGGAGGTGTGTTGGTGCTCTACAAACTGCTGAGCTAGAATGATTTACTGACTGTAATTATTGCATTAAAATCTAAATTTCTCTGTTCTTGTTGTAGCTTATCAGATGCGAGGTGTCTCTGAGCTGGGCTGCTGATTAGGAATGATCTGATTTTGAAAAACAGGTTGAAGAAACAAGCCTAGTGTGCCCACCACACACACTATAACAAAGATCCACAGGAACAAACGGTCCACAACCATGGCCACATATTTCCAGTCTTCAATTACCTGTAAACAAAAAAGGCATTTTGGTAAGTAGTGACACTGTGGCATTTTACTCAGATGTTCAAACAGTGAAAATTAGTGGCCATCACTGGTCACTGCAATTGCTGATATAACCTGTGCAGCCAGCTGGGGATATGAATGACAAAAGCACTATGGGATAGATTTACTGCCTAAAATAGGAAGCACCCACAGAAAGAATGTATGGCATGACAGAACAAAAACAAACATATGTGCATGGACCTTGGCCCTTTCACCTAATTTTCTGCTGTCTCAGTTCTAGTTTTTGAAATAATTTCTTATCCCCCTTCACCCCTTTTATTGATTGGAGAGTAAGCAAGAGACCAACCAACTCCAGGTGTCACTTTGCTCTGTCAAAGCCACTGCTTAGAGACAATAATAATCATGTGTTTGAGTTAAGTCCAAGTAAGAAACAAGCAAACAACAGAGCGTGTGAATATTCCTAACATTAAAGTTCTTGACATATTTTTAAAATTGTTACAATAAAATCTTTAAAACGTGCACTTACGCTTTGGTCATCATCATCTCCCATCATGTGCTCAGCTACAAAGCGGACACCATTCACTGCCTCGCGGACATCAGCAGCCCAGTCAGAACTGCTTCTTTGATGGAGGTCTTGTGTTGAAGTGAAATCACTGAGAGTATAATTTCCTTTCCTGTTGTTGTAACTCAAACCAAGAGATGCTGCCACATTTTTATGTCCTGGAGTGGAAAAGGCTGAGGAGTCAGAAGGCAGCAGCACTGAAGATGACATATTATATCCGGCTTTAGGTTCGACTGGGTATCCCAGACCTAAAATGGCTCTTCTTGCCCGTAGACAGCGCTGCTGACGTAGCCTCTGCCGTGCAGAGTTATTGTTTGGCCGTCTCATGAACAGTAAAGTGGGCAGTTTGACTAGAAACACAAGCTTGACCCAAGCTGGCATAGTGTGGGTGCTAGGAGAGCGGTGGTGTACGTTAAGCACACATACACTTGTAATGATAGAGAAAGTCACCAGAACCATAGTAAACATTAAGTACTTGCCAATCAGTGGCACATCAAGTGAGGTTGGAGGGACAATTTTTGATATCAACAACAGAAAAACAGTAAGAGCCAAGAGCACTGAGATGCAGAGAGTCATCTTTTCCCCACAGTCTGAAGGCAGATAAAAGACAAGGATAGCCAATGAAGTTATCAGCACACAGGGAATGATGAGGTTGATGGTGTAGAACAAGGGTTTCCTCTTGATGATAAAATCATATGTGAGGTCCACGTATGTGGGGTCAAGAGGGTTAACAGTACGTCTGCCAGGCAGGGCCAAGATGTCCCATTCCCCACTTGGAGTAAAATCATCCATACTGGCCACCTCGGACTTGAGAATAAGGTCTAGTTCTGTGTGGTCATACGTCCATGAGCGAAACTTGAGGGTGCAGTTCTGTTGATCAAAGGGAAAATGTTTCACCTCGATCTTACAGGCGCTTTTGTAGATGGCAGGAGGGAGCCAGTTTATACTTCCGTTGTAAAGGACAATTACATTTGTGAACACAGTTACTTCATAGGTTCCATCTGCACTATAGAAAGAGGGAAAAAGGAAAAGCACATTAATATTAGGTGTAATTCCTATCTAGTAGTATAAAAACCTAGTATAAATATCTAGTAGTAAAATATAGTATAAAAATCCTAATTATTTAAAGCCCTAACCAGGGACACATTCAAGTTATTTATTGTGCATTTACTGTATTTTTACAAGAGATGCTTAACACACATTAGTGAAGCTTACTTATTATACAGGACAATATCAGGGAGCCAGATGTGTCTTGAAGGAATACGCAGCTTGTCAATTCCTTCATACTTTGAAGGGTCCCATGCTAACCTGTAGTCCACCCAGTGCTACAGAGACAGAGAGAGAGAGAGCTGTTCATCAGGACTACCTTATTATCAATGATATGGTTCATTGTCTCTCAATCATTTTCTGTGGCATAATTACAGAATAACTTTGTTCCGCAGTTGAAAGGAAGATGGATATGGTTTAATTCAAGTTCAAGGCAAAGGCATTTAGCAGTATAGTGTAATCTGTGGAATATATCTTACCTGAGTAAGCCATACATTTGTGGTCATGATCTGTTCTCTTTCATTCTGAAATGATCAAGTCGGAGATACTCAATACATAGCCTACCATATAAAGTAAAAAAAAAAAAAAACACAACATTTTACATGATTTAATTTTTTTTAATGTATTAGCCCCCATGGGCTATAAGTATCAGCACCATTGTCCTATGCATTCCCTATCCCTTAGATTAACATTTTCTCTCACAGAAGATATAAAAGTACCCTAAAATATGTTCCCGTCTGTCTGTTTAATACTTGAATAATCTGTTTTTATTCTCTGTTTAATGGCTTCCCCTCCCACAATTGCTGGTTAGTAGGTCTTTTCATTGCATTGACATCATGTTGCTCTGACAAAAACTTACAGAGACACCAAATGCCAATTACTCCAAGGGTGTGACACAAACTCATAAAGCCAGACTTGAATGAGCCTCAGTGCCCTCGAGTGCAGCTGGGGAGGACTCTGCACTGTAAATCAGAGAGCAGCTTCTATCACTGAGCCCGGGGCAGCTTTATTGTGCCTTTTAATCCAATGTGCTGAAGTTTCAATCCGGACATGACAGAGGCAGAGATCACAGCTGACCTGACCCGATCTATCCTTCAACTTTACAGCTACAGGCCGCCTTGCAAACGTTTTTTTCTCGACCTCTATCCTAATATTTTCTGTAGCTTTTATTCTCTTATTTCTTGCACACAGAAAACACAAATTGATAGGAGTTATATTGTGCATTACCACACTGATGAGCTGCGCCAGAGACACTTGCAGTTTGACTGTGACCCTCTCTGTCCTGTTAATAGCTGGCCGGATCAATGGATTGTAGCGATCCTTTCCTAGCAACCAGTTCATGAGGCGCTCCTCTGAGTCAGCACTAGAGCTACCTGAAATTAAAATTTGGGATATTAAGATACATTTTAAGCTGAAATTAAACGAGACACAATCAAACCACGATACATTTCCTGGAACAGACAGACTGACTGCTTTATATGGCTGTGTAATGGAAAGAACCAGACAATAAAGTACATACAATATTAGTGTTACAGTTCGATATACTGTATATTTATACATCATGATGTTACAAAGACAATATATTGCTTTTTAAAATGTTCTAAAATACATTTTATTAAATAATCAAAACAGTGAGTACTTCAAGTGTACTGCTTCTTTCCAAATTAGATTATTGCTGTACTCTTTCTGCTAAGCTGTGAGTGTCATTATCATGTTACAGACTCCTCTGTCAAGCCCCCTAGGCCAGTGTATACAGTAATTTGGCTATGGTCCCATTAACATCCTGGACCGGACATCTGTCGCTCTCCACAAATGGGGCAGGAGTCCACATTCACACAAGTCCAGGCCCACCGGTTACACAGAAGGCAAACTAGTTTGTGCAAACATAAACTCAATTGTAGCCTTGACATTGAGTGAGAGGAAGGTCAGGTGTGTTAATATAATGCTGGAGTGAGCCATTGTGGAGTTGAAAAGGTCACTATGTGTAGCACCAACATGATTTTTGTATGCATTTTACAAAATAGATAACTTGATTACAGAGGCCTATATAATAAAAACAAACAATAGGTTTTGGATATACAGGGTATATCAGATGTTAAAGATTTTATTTTATTTTATTAATGATTTTACTCACTACTGCATGTGTCAAAAGATTAAGTGACTATAACAAGTAATATTAATAACCCGATTACGAGTTCCAGTTCTTAATTTGTAAAGCCAGAACTTGTAGAACACAGACAGTAATTAGAGGCTCATGTTCCTGCGCGGCTAAATACGCTGGGTCTCAGTATTTACCGTTGTTATTAAGTTAATTTTGAATTAGGCTGTGCAGATGTGCAGTCACGTAGCTTATTAGATTTTGCTTCCATAACGAACAAGATAATATCAAAGCCTTACAAATAACAAAAAATAACACATTATTAAGAATGGAATTATAAAATAATCACTTACAGTGTATCAAGAAGAAAAAGTACGCTAGAATGGAAATAGTCCGCGTCATTTTTCCAGTACCATCAGGTTTGCAGAAGTTGTGAGAGAGAAGCCACCAGAGCTGCAGTTTTCAGCGTTCCGCGCTCAGACATGCCGGGCTCTCCGCGCTCCTGCTGTGGACACTGGTCTGTCCTATCAGTGCCGTGCTGGTGCTCCAAACAAACCGTCTCCAATCTGCTGCGCGCTGCCTCGCCTTCGAATTAGCTCGAGCGTGCACCTAAAGTCTCTAACGCCTGGCCACGCTGCTCTGTGGTCTTCTATGACCCCCGTCCTGCAGCTTGTCATACAACCAGAGAACACATGCTACATGTTAACTAGTGCCACAGGAGAGCTAAGTCCTATACAGAGCTTCAAAAAAACAAAAAAAAAAACAAAAAAAAAAACAAGTAAGTAAGTAAGTAAATAAGTAAGTAAGTAATTTAAGTAAATCTTTGTCCAATGTAGCTTCTGATACACAGAAAATAGGCTACGTTTTCAGTATTTTTTGTTCTCTAGCTCTGATGCCCACACAAAATAGCCTATGGTTTATATCATGTAGCTAATTAAGTCAAAGTGCATTTATTTTTCTTTTAGCTACTTTGACCTACCCTGTTTCAGTTTTGCCTCAAAGTGGAATTCATTGGGATTGTCTCCCCTGGGGGCATGAGTCCACTCCACATGTGCACAGAGCCCTTCTACAAACAAACGATGATGCCAGTGGCATGTGATCATTTGCTGACTTCAAACTCTTGGTTTGGTCTGTGTACTTAGGGTGAGACAGGAAAATAAATTCTTCAGCTGAAGTGAGATTTATTGTGGTTAAGTTCAGTCAGATGAGGAGCAGGGCACTCTGACTGGAGCAGATTTACAGTGGCCAGGCTGCTTAAAGACTCATTATAATGGCCAGTAAAGGAACTGTATCAGGCATGAAGAGCAGCCCCAAGGACTGGCCTGGGCCACCTGGGCCATAAATTTAAAATCCAAA
The DNA here is from genome assembly GCA_020698575.1 of Bostrychus sinensis. Classification (NCBI taxonomy): domain Eukaryota; kingdom Metazoa; phylum Chordata; class Actinopteri; order Gobiiformes; family Eleotridae; genus Bostrychus; species Bostrychus sinensis. The sequence continues at coordinate 19,567,149 of CM036242.1, forward strand.
GACTTCTATTCTGGGTCATTGAGAGAGGATCAATGAGGGCTGATTAGGTCCTGACCCTCTCTTGTTTTAAGGGCCAAGACAATGGACTGCACACGTTGTCCATTTGTTTACAGGATTGTATATATGTCACTGACATAGTTTATGCTGTGTGTGAAGATGGGGGACTGTTTTGACATTTACATTTTAATCACATTCTCTAAACAGCAGCAGCTTGATTTACTCAAGTGTAATACTATATCATAACATTCGGAGCACATGAGATATACCATACTCTCCATTGAGCCGCTGTGTTGTACTGATTTCTTTATGAATCAGTGTTGACATTTACTTGTAAAGACCAAAGGCCGAAGTCATAGTAAGTGGGCAAGAGAGGCAAAGAATAAATTTGCCCTACTGTGTTTAACGCAAACATAGATTAGGCCTACTTTGTCAAAATTGCCAAAAGAACACACAATTTAAGTAAACACTGAACTGAATGATATAATGTAATGATAAAACTAATAATTATCTTTTTAAAAATTGTCTGTATTATTAAAATGCAGTCAGTCATTGCCCTTATGCTGAGCCAGCTCATTTTGCAAATGGCTGCATACTTCATAGCACAGAGATGATGAGTTGCAATATTCTGCAAAAACCTAAATATCTTAAATGAATGTATTACCTTAGTTTTGGGTGAGAACGCAAGATTCCATCACTAATCACATATTCTTAGAATGAAATCACGTGTATGGATTTATATATACTAAAGAAATGCTCAATGCCCTCTTTGTTGGGCAAATTCTTATAATGAGACAAAAAAATGGTAGCACGGTGGTTTAGTGGTTAGCACTCTCACCTCACAGCAAGAAGGTCCCAGGTTTGATTCCCTGGACCATTTGGAAACTTTCTGTGTGGAGTTTGCATGTTCTCCCTGTGTCTGGGTGGGTTTCCTCCGGGTGCTCTGGTTTCCCCATCAACCTAAAACATACACAACAGGCTAATCCTCCAGCCAGACACTCCTGACCAGGATCCTGGCTCATGATCTGGAGAAGGGTCCCCAGGGGCTGCACCACAGCTGCCCACTGCTCCTGACAGGTTGCCCCAGTGGCATTGAAGAATGGGTCAAATGAGGAGAACAAATTTCCCTACGGGGACGACAAACTATACTTTACCTTAGATAAACAGATTTGGTCTAAGAACATATAGTATATTTCATAAAACCTTTTTTTAAACATCTGTCACTTTTATAATATTTGCAGATTGATGCTGTTGACAGATTTTAGATATTCAGTATGACAAAATATATGTGTAGAAGCCAAGAAAATGAAATGAGACTTTTTTTATTAAAACAGTAATGAGGCTTTGGGGAAAAAATTGCAATAGCCATTTTAATGTTAAAGTGAGGGAGCTGTCTGCCCTTTACTGCAGCATTTTACTTTTCTGCAGCATATGAAAAAAAATCCTTCTACATACAATTATTTGGACATTTTGTATAATTTTACATATATGATTTTATTATTTGTTATTCTTACAATATTATTTTATTCCTTCAATTTATATTTAATCTACTAATGTAAACCTTGTTTTTATGTTTTTCGCTGTGCTCACATCTGCTGAGGGGCTGCTTTTGGTTGTAATGCGAGATCGGTCCACTCAGCTTTTTGTCCATATTCTTAAATCATTCTTATTGAAGGAACTTGGAAAACACACAATATTATCACATATACATATTCTTTGCTTGTATACAGTACAGCCAGGGTATAAAGGTTGGTGTAGGGGGTGTGCTGGAGCCACATGAGGTGAACAGTAGATGCACTGACACCTGGAGCGACGAGCCAGTGTATGCGTGTGAAGGTTTTTTGGCGTGCCAGAGAAGCGTGATGGAAGAGAAATTGCTAATCAAAGAATTGCTGCTGTTGCAGTGCCATGTTGCACCACTGCAATCCCACCCTGTGAGGGATATATATCAAGAAGGCAGTTCATTACCCGAAGTGCTTGGCTCCTGTGCCACAGAGTTTCAGCCTCATGTGAAGATATTGATCCTCCAGCAGCCATTGGCTGCCGGAGGATCAGCCGTCATACTTGTTCATATCTGTGGTGGGCCTCAAATGACAGTGCTTTGGTTTTCTTTTTCTTTGTGGATATAATCACTGAGGATTTAAGTATAAGTAATATTAGTAATATTGAGAACATAGGTTGGTTAGATACTTGTCATTATGAAGAGCTGAATTTGAAAACATATTGTGTTTTTCCAGAGATAGTTTAATAGAAGTGCTTTGCACAATAAGATTACACATTGTACTGTTAGAAATAATGCCACTTTACTAACTCTAACTAATTGTTCTTCTCTACCACTACTAAATACGCCGCACTCTATTTACTTTATACTTTTAATTCAGAATATTCTATAAATCACACTGATTGGTGGGTAATAAATGCTGTAATCTCTGCAGAAGATATTCAATAATGTATCCAGTCAGTCAGTAATGAACAGAAGTCAGATTCTCTAGAGCATAGTTTCATCAGTGAGAGTGGAAAGACAAATGTTAAGTGAAGCATTATGGCCAACACCTGCAGATAGAGCAGGACCTGATGTGACATCCTGAATGCACTGTGCTGTGCCATTTTTTATAGCACAAGAGTGGGCATTAAACCACACCTGTCTCACTCACAGCACTGCAAATCCTGAAAGGATCAATTGGTCTGGCCCTTCCTGATCTCTGGAAGCCTGATTTAGTATTGGCCATCAAACTTGCCTGGTATTTTGGCCATCAGACCTTTCAGCAGAGTGAACTGAAAGTAGAATGATAAACTAACTTAAGAGAAAAAAATGAGGACATTTTCAGAATGTGACCCTACTATTTGTAGAGAGTAGTTGGAACTAATTTGAAGGCACACAAGTATGCCAAAGCAGCGCTTATACATGTGGCTCGAAACTGTCCCATTGCCCCAGTATGCTAACATTACAACAAAGTTGACAGACGGGGTGCACGGTGGCAGAGCGGTTAGCGTTCTCGCCTCCCAGCAAGGCGGTCGTGGGTTCGAGCCCCGGGCGGACCAATACACACCATCATACGAACTCTCTGGGTGGAGTCTGCATGTCCTCCATGTGTTACCGTGGGTTCTCTCCGGGCACTCTGGCTTCCTCCCACCGTCCAAAGACATGCATGTGTTAGGTGAATTGGTGACTCTAAATTGACCCTAGTGAATGAATGTGAGAGTGAATGGTTGTCTGTCTGTGTTTGTCTCTGTGTCAGCCCTGCAACAAGCTGGCCCCTGTCCAGGGTGTACCCTGCCTTTGGCCCAAAAGTTACTGGGATAGGCTCCAGTCACCCGCGACCCCTAACGGGAATAAGCGGTAGAAAATGAATGAATGAATGTTTCTGAGACGCTGCACTACTTACTGACATGGAATCCCACAATCGCAGCTGACTGGAATAAATTCTTTCTGCCCTAGATAAGATCTTGATGTGCTTAGAAAGGTGTGTCCCAGAGCTTTGAGACAATAGTCTAATCGAAGCCAAGCCATGCAAAGTGTGTCTATCTGTGAATCTCCTCTTTTTGTTCGGTGAGCCATTAGGAAGTGGAAGATTCCCCTTTTTAAAAATTTCTAACTTTGGAACTATAACACCTGACTTGACTGTACTGTAGTTTGTACAAGATGCCAGTATGGTGACAGTAGAGACATGACAGGAAATCATCGAGGAGAGAGCAGGGAAAAACATTCTGTGTCCAGACTACCAACTGAGCTATACTGCGGTTTAACAGATTCTGGTTTTGGGTAGACATTTTTTTGATTAACTAGGACTGACAGGACAACTTTGCCATTATTAGACTTAAGATGTTGAATGTCTTTCCTGTGGACCATAGTAGGGTCAGAGTGGTAAACTTCAATCACTTATCATGTGCACTGGACATGGAAGTGACTTGTCTAGACTAATATAGTTAAATACTTGGGGTAGGTTCATCTGGATCACACGAGGCTCCTGCTTGACAAAATAGTGACTTATTAGGGTTGCTTTGGAAATTTACTGAAACACAAGTAGCATGACATAATAGCTTTGTGATTGATGCCCTTGACCTGCAAATGACTGGGGATGCACATGAGATTTGAGCCATTGCTTACTAGATATTCTAGGTTAACGATGTCTGTACATTCATCTGGGATTACATAATTCAATTGGGTGTCTGTATTATGGTCATATCAGGTCTCTAGGGACAAAGAATGGAGCATATGAAGACTTTATGTCATTGAATGCACCCCAGAGAGCACAGTGGGCCTCATTGTGGCACAATTCACATCCTGGGGGGTTGGGCCCACATGATGAAGTGACTGATTGCTGCCTGGATGTCTGGACTTGCTGCTAATGATGCAAGGCAAAGATAATCAACTAACTACAGGCAGCGTGGCTAGTAGTTACTCTAAAATAAGTGAAACATATTGAATAGAAAGCAACACTTTCTACATGCAAATGCAGCCATCCATCAAATAAAGAGAAAAAAACCTGGCCAAAGACTTAGTTTGTAACCATAGTTAGGCTTTGTTCAACCTGCCTATTGTGAGTTGATAAAATATTATTTAGCTAGTATATAAAAATCTGCTTATACAGGGTTAAATTTCATTACATTCAGTTTGTTTCAGCAGGCTTAGGTCAAGGATGGTTCCACTTAGCTAGAGTAAAACTTAGCCTACCCAGCCAAACCTCTTTCAATCCACTAAGGAAATCAGTCTGGTACCTGTGGGCTTCCTGTTGGATGAATCATAACCATTTATCTAAAATGGGGTGGGTTTCAGGCATCTAGTTCATTCAGAAGGGCTTGGTGGGTTTTAGGGTCAGGGTTCTGTGCGGGCCAGTCAAGATCTTCTACACTGAACTCATGTTTTTATTGTCCTGTTGGAATAGAAAGCGCTTTCCACAGATTTTCCAAATTTCTTAGACAATGCTATGCCCCTGTCTCTTTTGTGGCCGAATACTTGTATATGCGCAGTAGTGTATGTTTTACTTTGAGTCCCGTGACAGTTTTGTATATGTTGGTAGTGGCCCCTGTTTTCTGAGTGGTTGTAAGTTGAGCATATTGGATACAGAGGTTTAATCAGCACCCATTTATATCACCTTCTGGAAGTATGTAGAATATTGAAAAGAATGGGCTTCATAGACAGGATAAGTAACAGGATTTTTACTGAAAGCCTTGCTACTCTAAAAACGTCATACTTAATACTGCTATGTACTGTCAGCAACAGGAGTTGAAGTGGTGTGAAAAGTTCATCTTGTCAGATTTCTGCCCCATCTGCCCTGCTGTTATCTTGGTGAGTACTACAGAGGTTACTGACTGGGTCACAGTTAGAGGTAAATTGGATGTGTCACTGTTCACAGTATTCCAGATGGCATGTTGCTCCCCTCAAGACCCTCTCTCCTAACGTCTGTGTGATCTGATACACTGGTGGAAAATGTTATCTGCCACATACAGTTTTTCCACAACAGCTGCCATATGTCTGGGCTTGTTGCATTGTGTTCTTTTTTCAGTCCAAACTCAGAGGAATAGAAGACAAGCGGGGTGAGGGATGATGTTAGAAACTTATCTTCACTCATACCTTACCCTGATCAGGCATACCATAATGACCACCTGCCTATTATTGTTGTTCATAATGTTATGTGTTATGACCACCTGCCAAATATGCAGCTCCATACACAAACAAACTGTGATGCAATGTGTATTCTGACACTTTTGTGTCAGAACCAGCATTAACTTCAGCGATTTGAGTTACAGTAGTACATTGGTGATTGGTGTACATATGTGTAACAACAAATGCTAAATGTTAAAAAACAATCACCAACTCATGAAACCAACTCCAAATATCATCTTTGCATTTTGTATGTGTTCCATAGCCAGCCCAGTTGCCCAGGGCTAGGATGTGATTTAGATGATATTTGTCCTCTTAGCTAATTGACTTAAGCTGGCCTCCTTCCCCCAATTGTCAGCCTGTCAGGGTCTTTCTCTGGCCCTGTAAACCGTATCAGCATTAGGATGGATAGATTGGCAGTGGTGCACTCATTTGCAAAGACCTTTACACTGCTGCATTTTGCCTCTCACCAGAGCAACAGTGCCCCACAAAGTAAATAGAGTTTGGCTCCAATGTGATTAGGCTGCAGTTGACTTGGTTAGAGTGCATGAAGAACAGCAGATCCCACAGTACAGAGATGTTCCACAGATAACCTTTGTGGAATTAGATTGTTGCAAAAAAAAGAAAAAAGAAAAAAAATCGTTCATTACACTATGCAACTAAAAAGTACAAAATGGCAGTGAAAAAGACATTTAAGTTGTAGTACATAGTAATTAACAGAGATTCTATACCCTAGATATACTATATACATACCCTTTTTCAAACAAAGTGGTAAAACTAAGATATTATACCATTTAATGAAAAATAATAGCTCATTTTGAATTTGATGGCGTCTCAAAACAATGGAAAGGGGGCACCAAAAAGCTAGAAAAGCAGGTGATACTTACAAAATGAGATGTGTATAAAATCAATGAGATGACTGGGCATAAAAGGGGCATTTTGGAAAGGTAGAGTTTCAACTATTATTATATATTAGAATTATGTGATGCTTATAATCTTCAGGCCCTCAGGCATCATTGCATTAAAGACAGGTACAGAAAATCACAGCATGGTATCAGGAGAACTTTCAGAAGCCATTGTCTGTGAAGTATCAAGAAGAAGCCATGTGAACATGATCCAGAAATGCTAGTGTCTTCTCTACATCAAAGCATTTTTCAAAAGGACTGAAGCAAAACTGTGGAAAACTGTTCTATAGTCAAATTAAACAAAATCTCAAAAGTACAAACGCACTTGGCCCAGACAGTGTTACTCATTTTGCATACCCTATTTTGGTCGTAAACCTTATCTAGAATGTTTTTTTCTTTAGTCTTTTACTGATGGGGTGTAGGGACTGTGGTGACACTTGTGGAGATACTGGAGCACTTCAAGGTGACATTTGCTCTTTACTTATAAATGTTATCAGAGTAATGGCTCTCTGCGGCCTCATTGGAGAAACATTAAACCGGTTAAGACCCGTGAAATTGACATAAGCCCTTTTAATTTTGAACTGTCTGGGTTCACAGCAGTCCATTGGTACACCAAATATGAACTTAAGCAATCCAGTAACATGTTACATATTTATGTACAATATACATACAATCACAATTTAAAACAGTGAAACACTGTGAAATGTAAACAAAGCAATGAGCTTCAGACTTCATATAATGTACTGTACTGGAAATATTACATGTGCTTAGGAACACTGCAGAAGTCACTGTTTGTAAACATTCTGTAGTTCACCATGCCACACGTTCATGTTGTATCATGCAAAGAAAAAGCCGTGAACAACAATTGGGTTTGTATCTTTTAAATTTGGATTCACCTGCCCATCCATTTTGCCTTTTGCCAGTTAGCTCTGGCCCAATGTTTTGAGATGTGTTTCAGACATACAAGTTTATTAGAAATATTAAATGTCTCAGTTTCAAAGGATATGATTTTTAAATTCTATTGGTCTATAACATTTTGGGTTGTTCTGTATCTTCAGTAATACATCATGTTCAGCTTCTTTAGTTTGGAAAATCACCTTCTTGCATGCAGTACTTAAACACATTTTCTCTACAATTTATATTGCTGTATTCTGTGTCTCTGCTGTCTAAAAAGTGCACCACATAGCACTTGGGGCGTAATGTTGGCTACAGTCTTGGATGTGACCTGCCCCCTCCCTGTCACCCTTACTGTTCCCCAGGAAAAAAAATTGAATATTGCTCCTCCTCGGTGGGAATGGTGCTGTCTCCTCTGACAAAGTGTGCGGTCGTATGTGGTGAATCAGCAGTAGAGGCGGTTGACAAATAGCTGGAGCTCTCCAAAGCTAAACACTTATCTGCCTCCAAATCCCTACAAGACCTTGGTTTACCAGTTCAGACCTGTGCAATTGTTTATGCTAATAAACATATTTGATAGATTATATAAATAATACACATGGAATTTCTTAAATTCCCAAGGATATAAATTGAAAGAATGACGGGCCATTGTTTGTGCTGTTATTCATATAGAAATAATAAAGGCTATAAATGCTGAGAGATGATTTGCTCATGCTGTTGGGAATGGAATAAGAAGACAAGGCTGGGTTTTAATTAACTTTTTGTCCGGTGCAGATAGAGGGCAGAAGAGAAAGATAAATCACATCAGACAACAGCAATCTGCCTCTTTATTAGGGAGTACACAAGCATACTATGACAAACTACACGTCAGCTGCTCAATCATAAATTAGAGTAGAAGAGGATTGGGATGCAGGCCAGGGCATAGTTTTCTGTATATTCTGACCCATGACAACCTTTGCTTTGGCTTCTGTGACATCCCTGCTGAAATGATCTTTTATACACTCATTCACAACATATGGAACATCGTCTTAATACCAAGTCTACAGTTCATCCTCTCTAGGTCATTTGCTTCCCTTCATTTGCATGTCCTATTTACTAGTGTTATGGATGTTGATACAGGTGCGATCAAGTATCACGGCAGTCACCTTTGAAGAGCTATCCAGTCTACTCATAGGAGTGCAATGGTTGACTGGCGTGTTGTATATTGTTTATATTCTTTAAAATAACATGCAAACGGTTAGCACACCATCCAGTCAATGCAAAGTAATTATAAGGTGACAAGAATAAATGGTATTGATTTGACACACTAGTGAACAGTCAGCACAGGTAAAACTGGTCAGCAGCTTCACCATTAACCTGACAGCCAGCAAATGAAGTGAAATGACCTGGTGAACTTGGAAACTACTACTCTAATGGTTGAAAACAGTTTGACAGTTAAATGTACCAATAGAACAACATGATCTACTAGATGATCTACTAAATGCAAAAATGTTTTGAGTAGTATATAATTTAAAGGTCCCCTATTATGCGAAATTGACTTTTTTTTTTTTTTTTTTTAGCTTTTACCCATTTTATTATGTTGTTTGCAGCTAAAACATACCCAAAGTAGTATTTTGTTTCATTCACACGTTTGAGTAATCCTGTATGCTGAGGCCGGCTCCTACTCGAGAGCACTTAAAATGCTGTCACTATGAAGCAGTAAGCTCATTTATCTATTCTATCTACGTAGCTATATTCATCTATTATCTATTAGTGTCATGTCACTAATAGCCATGCTAATTAGCCATGTTATGCTCTATAGTATACCCTGAATGGAAAAGCTGAGAGGAAAGAAAGAGACATTGCTTACAACTTTTGACTTGCTTTGAGCATATTTACAGTGTATATTTTAGCATTTATGGCAAAAGGTTGTGATAATACACTCTGCTGACTTGGTCTACACTGACACAAATACTTAATGGACATATAACTAAAATTCTTTATATAAAACCTGTACCACAGCTTGTGTCCTCTGTATCAGTTTCAATATCACAGTGAAGTTATTATTTAAATAACTTCACTTTCCAATCATGTTTCCCAAACTTTACCTAAATGAATTACATTGTGTGTTAGACTGGAACGATGACCTTTTCCTTACAAACTATTACATTAACAAATGCCCTGACCTTATTGCACGCCAGGCATTGTCAGGTACACTGGTTTTCCACAGTTGGACCCATGTGTAATAGCTTACCGTTCACCTTATGAAACACATTTTGGCACAGACCCATAATAACAGCAAAACTCAAAGTATGTGCCCTTAAAATGCAGAGGAAAGGTCTGACACAAATGTCCACTGAATCCATAATGGAGAGTGATTCCACTTGCGAACGTATAATGACTTTGAAGTAGGCTCATCCTGTCACCACGGCCTAAAACATATAAATTGGAAACTACACATGAATTACCAGAAATGTCTCTAGGTGTATTGTTCACAGTCCATCACAGAATACTAATTTGGGAATATGGAAGAAAGGACATAACTTCTTAAAGGTAACCTTGCAACCTTGCCAACAGCAATAGCTAATGAGTTAGGCAGACCAGTCAAACATTTCCTCTCCTAATAATAGCTTATTTAAAATGAAAAACAAAAACATTTCCTTAAACTAGCTGAGAGTTTATGTGTTCCTACAGTGCTGAACTTGTCAGACTTCTAATCTATTGTATAGCGACAAAGTGATGACTCTAAAATATTTAATAATTTAAATTAGCTATTTGTTCTGAATATATTATAGACTATACTTGAACTTACCAATGTGTGGCCAACATTTATGAGTTGTCAATAGAAGAATGCAGAAGTATTTGCCTACCTCACGCTGTCTTCATTTTAATTGGAACATTTGGGCAACACTGCCCTCTAGTGGTATTCTTGGCCCTCAACACAGTCAAGTTTCCTCAAAGGGAATAGAATCAAATACGTTGTTGGATCAATATACTCCTGAAACCCAGAAGAAAAAGTTTTTTAATAGTTTGATTTCTTTAACATAATTTAAGTATAAGGGTTGCAAGAAACGTGTATAGTTTAATTATAGAAAAAAGTATGTAATAATATGTAATTATAACAATGTTGTGTAAATCAATCAATATGTATAATAAACAGGTTTTAAGGGATTAGATATGGCTTAGTTTGGATTCAGGTTGTGGTAACAATAGGGTTAGGCCAGTATAATTACAGTAAAGTTTAGGATAAGTCTCCAGAAAATGTATGTAGGTCTATGTAAAGTATTGTAAACCCCCCAAAATGCATATGTAATAACATGTGTGTCTGTCTGTTTGTTCAGACAGAGACATACATACACCTCAAATAAAAAAGTACCCACTCAAGTTCTTTATCCATAATGGACGCTTGTTCCTTTATCTGTACTTAAGTAAAGAAATGGAGTACTTCTTCCACCACTGTCTTCTGACATCTAAAAGTCTGAGCCATCTTTCACAATACAAAATCCTCTCAGCCTCAACCAGCCATTTATTTCCTGTGGAGTATTTAATTATTCAAAAGAGGCATCACGTCCCGATGTCCATTACAAAGGATGTAGAAAGAAAAAAGTATGGCTAAATTATCAGTATGTTAGTAAAAACGTATATTATTTAACACTATTAAGGCCCTCATCTGCAATAATAAATAAAATTTGTGGAGTTATTAAATGAAATCTACAAAAACTAGATCACTTTCATACCTCAGGTGCTCTGACAGACCCACCCCAACAAAGTATAGAAAGGCCATAAAATAAAGTCCTCTTGGCAGGACAAAAGGATTTAAAGACTGCATGCATAACATCCTTTAACATCTTTAATATATCTATTAAACAGTGGCTGCTGGATAATCAGACATGGCCACATAACTTAAATTAACTTTTTGTAAACTAACCTTCTTACTGTCTTTGGAGAGACTGTTGTCTGTCTATTGTTGAGTCTAATCTGTGCTTCATGTACCCTGTGTTTTTAATTTTTACTAATCTGTTCTGATATCTCATCGACTTTTGTCTTTGTGATGTGTAATGGCCTGATTGTTTTATGTGCCTGTTATATGTCATTTTTCTTTGCCATCAACCTGCCAATGGGACTACAGATGAAATTTAGCCTGTTTGGCTAACTCTGGCACATTTACATGCTGGACTGATGAACACATGTTAATTAATGTGCAATGTCCCACTTTAAATAAAATAAACATAAACATGCATGATGCTTAGCCTACCTAAGACCCATATCCCCCACAGAGGACAAAAATGAATTACTGGGTCCCAGGAGGATATACAAAACAAGCAAACAAACAAACAAAAATTTGTTTAATAATAGGCATACCTGACCTGACTTTTGCATATTTTTAACCAGGATACCCATAGGCTAGGCATGCTATGTTGTATATTTGTTTTTGTTTTTTCAATAGTTGACAGGGAAATACAAAATAAATTAAAATAAATAAATAAATAAATAAAATCACAAGGGCTGTACGCAGTTCAACTATTGTCTTTTACTGTAAACAGTTTATAGACTGTGAACAACAATGTTTCACATAATTTAAATTCTATCATTACAAGCCTCAAATAAAACAGGCCACTTTTGGCAAGCTATGGTTATGCCTACATTACCAGTGGAAAAATACAGTCCCTAAAATAAATAAATAAATAAATATATGCGACAGACCAGATGATATTGCATATTTACGACGTCTCTATAATTATGTTTACATGTCTACACTAAACTTTTGGCACATATTAGGGTCGCGCTGAATGCTGGGATTCTGCGGGAACAAGGATTGAGGAACGCCATCTTTAAACCCCACAAGAGGCCAGCCACAGTTGAACACCGGGGTGAAAAACACAATCCATACAGCGCTTTAAAGATTCAGTTCGTGACATTTGGACGTCTGCCTCCCCTTCAACTCAGCGATGAAGGATAGTCTGCTGGGCATGTGAGAAGGCAGTCAGAGGGCATGGACAGGGACCGAAAATGTTGTTATTATAGGCAGACACAACAATAGGCGGAAAGACAACAACAACGGACTGGCTAGGTTAGCTCGCTGGCTAACTCGCCCGCTAGTGTCTTGCTAAACCAACCTCTGCGTTGTTTCACATGCTACTTGGAAGCTGACGAAACGTTTCTTCCTCACCAGTTAATTTCATCTCAAATTTGTCCGGCATCCGTGAATAGCCGCCAGCAGGCTTTCTATAACATTCAACGGCGAACCCGGGCATCATTTTGATACTTGAGGGAAGATTTTTGCTGTTGTTGCTATTGCTAAAGCTAAGTCCTGACTTTACCCCTCCCCAGCAGCCCAGCCGGAGATGCGTGGAAGATGTCGGTGTCGGGGCTGAAGGCCGAACTGAAGTTTTTAGAGTCTATTTTTGACCCAAATCACGAACGGTTCCGGATCATTGACTGGAAACCCGACGAACTCAGCTGCCAATTTAATGTGACCGGAGAGAAGCTATTAATAATACACTGTAATATTACGGTAAGTGAGCACAAACACAACTGCCGCCGGGATTTGTTACTACTGTTGACTCACGTTAGTTACTAGCAGGCTAAAGTTAGCTGGCTAACATGCTAACTGCAAATGATACAATAAACGCATTAACGGTGTGTTTTGTGTATTATGTACAGATTTAATTGGTTGTACTTAATCCGGAGTCATACGGACTTGGTGGCATTTTGAGTTTGACTGTTCGATATTTTATGTTTTGAAAGATACACAAGCTCCGGGCTAATGGTACTATGCAAATGCTAAGACCGAGAACAAAATATTATTGCGTGATGTGACAACCCCAGGTTATTTTCAGTTCCTTGACGTATTTATTGATCTAATTAGTTTTTGCTGTTTTGTTCTGTTTTTAGGAGTCTTATCCGTCTACGCCGCCGATATGGTTTGTAGACTCGGACGATCCAAGCCTTACACAAGTTTTGGAGCGGTTGGAAGATGTGAGAAAAGGCAGCACTCTGGTAGGTCACTGAGTCACATTTAGTAAGACTAGATTCACTGTACTATGATAGTGAGTGAAATATCAGCCCTTAAGTGCGCCACAGACTTTGCATACACGTATGGTGTTCTTAAAAACTCCATGACACATTTACTCTGATTTGATGGAGGCTGTCTCACTGCACCTGACTTAAAGGCTGCTTTCTTAAAATTTAATTAAAGCTATGGCTCTAAAAACATAGAGGCTTTACCCACATAGCAGTATTTTCTTTGCCTTATTGTGGTGCAATGCCACCCTATCATGGTAAGAACCCAGATAATTGTGAAATCAGCTGCAAGAGATTGCCCAGTGTGTGCAATTCCTTGATTGTTTTAAAAACAACTTCAATAGCTACATAAAGCCTTCGACCATTTGATGTTTACAGAATGTCTTGCTTACCCTTAGCGTGCCCACTTTATGTTTGTTTAAGTTGCTTTTTACTGCTTAAAACATGTTAATGATTCAGTAGCAGTAGAATACCCACACATAGATTCCAATGCATCCAATCAGTAATTTCTGCAATACCAATGGTAAACTATATACAGTGGCTCCTGAAGAGCTATTATGTGTCACGATCACATGTAAATTATTGTCAGTTCTTTCCATCTGGATTTAGTATTCATCCTTGTTTTTAGCTTTTGCAGCAGTTGAAGAAACTCATTTGTGACCTCTGTCGGTTGTACAACCTTCCACAACATCCCGATGTTGAGATGCTTGACCAGCCTCTGCCTGCAGGCCCTGTTGGACAAGATCGAAAGGTTAGCACTGAACAGCTGAGATTTCTCATTACTTTTGTTTTGTTTTTAACTTTTAGAACATTTATTTTATACAAACGTCTGGTCAAGCAGTTTAAACACATACACAATAAGCTGTCGCTTTGTAAATTTGAGCTATCTGTTTTGTGTGTATGAAAAGCATGGAACAGAGGAAGTCACTTCTGAGGAAGAAGAGGAAGAGGAGATGGGAGAGGTAAGTGAATAATGATGTGTTTAGTTACCCTGTGTTTCTTTTTCAATATGTAATGATTACATAATGAAGTATAAATGGGCTGCAGGACATAGAGGATTTGGACCACTATGAAATGAAAGAGGAAGAGCCTGTGGATGGCAAGAAGTCAGAAGATGATGGCATTGAAAAAGAAAACCTCGCAATCTTGGAGAAAATTCGTAAAAACCAGAGACAAGACCACTTAAATGTAAGTTTTAGTTTGAAAGAAGTAGCTACTTTGCATGTAAGTGTGGCATGAATGTGTAAACATATGCAAGAATATGCTGTTAGCTTTATAGACGAGGAGAAAGTTGTGAATAGGAAAGCTGATACATAAGGTTGTAGTATAATGTTTAATGTGACTGATTTCCTCTGTGTGTCCTTAGTTTGCAAAGTGTTCTACAGTTATTGTTTTTTTATTCAGCCTGTGGGGAAAAAACATTTACATTGTTATGGTGAAATCAATGGCATACCCATTAGTTACTGAAGCTAAACATGCTGTTTGCAGTGTATAGATAATAAGTAGCCTGACCAGCCTGACCATCTCTTTACCTGTTATTTACAAAGACGTTAGTCTGGTATCCCTTTGCTTGAATTTCGTTTCTATGGGCGAAACAATCACAGGCAGAGTAACCAATCAGCACCACTGAACTGTAACCCAAACAAACAAGGAGGTGATGAAGAATTTAGGGCTGCAACTAATGATTATTTTGATAATCTATTAATCTGTTGATCTATTGTTTAGCTTATTCTGATAGTGAAGCGTGTGTGGTTAAAGTGGCAAAAACTGGTGGTGTTTTCTAGTTCTCATTGAATTTTTTGAAAATTCTACCAAAAAGCACTTAATTTTTACAAAATTTGAACCAGACAAAGCCTTAACTATGTCAAGGGAGGACGTCTGGATACATACACACACAAAGATATTTTTAAACAAAAACACAACATATACATTGTTTTTAACTGTTTTGTTGCTTTACTGCTCTGTATTGATAATAAACCCTCCTCTCTCAGCACATGGCCTGTTTCAGAGTCAATGAATACTCCAGTTAAAGATTTAAGGATTATTAAATTAGTTGACGATTATTTCAGTAATTGATTAATCCGATTAGTTGTTGCAGCCCTAAAAGAATTATTGTCAGTTTTGCCATAAAACACCAGTATATGCCGTAATATTAGCAACTCTGTTATTTCTGAATAGTAACAGCAACAAAAGCCAGGTGTACATAGACTTGGGGAAAAAATTTGTTTGTTTGAATGTGGGACGTTACATCGGACGTTAACAGAACTGAGCTGTTGTTTAAAAAAAAAAAAAAAATTCAAGAACTTGACAGTATTTTACTATTATCTTATCTTTTTTTCTTTGTCAGGGAGCTGTATCTGGTTCAGTACAAGCCTCTGATCGCCTAATGAAGGAATTGCGGGAAATCTACAGGTCTCAGAGTTACAAGACAGGTATGTATTCAGAGTTGAATAAACTCTCTATCTAGGAACAGTAGTGCTCAAATTAACTTGTTAAAATTGTTGCTGGAGTGAGGGAGTATACATACAAAACCTGTTATGTGACTTGAACCATTTATTTGTAGGTATCTATTCAGTGGAGCTTGTTAACGACAGTCTCTATGAATGGCATGTCAAATTAAGAACGTAAGTATTTTTAAGGCGTTTTTTGATTGTCACTGCAAATTTCACATTGACTGAGTAAATTCAATACTCACAGGGTGGATCCTGACAGCCCCCTGCACAGTGATTTACAAGTCCTAAAAGAAAAGGAGGGAATGGATTACATCTTATTAAACTTTTCGTATAAAGTAAGTAAACATTTAAAAACTGTCACATATAAATTTCATAAAAGTCTTTAAAAATTAAGAATTCTCACTTGTTGCCTTTTGTAGGATAATTTTCCATTTGATCCGCCATTTGTCCGAGTTGTTTCGCCAGTCCTTTCTGGGGGGTGAGTTTTTATCTGCCATATTACTCGGATTTTTGTCTTATTAAACTGAGAGTACGTTTTGTATTTGTGGGGTGATTATCTATTTAATCATCATACAAATGTGCAATAAATGCCAAGAAAATTTGACCAATGGCAAATGCTTGCATACAAAAGGTTCTGAGGTTCCCTTGTCAATATTTAATCAATGGTTGTTATAACCAAAGAAGAAATTATGTATTTCAGCTGGCTAACGCTATTTACAAAATGAAACTGCCATATCAATTATGCCCAAAAGGGAAACCTTGATGAATAATGGCCACACATACTCACAATTAAAAATGTGGCTAGTGCTAGAAGCTCTAAACATTGCTTTGTATTAGTATTCTACCACGGTGAAATGTTCCTTTTTCCTGACTTGAATAAACCTATGTCTCAGTCTCACTCTCATTTTACATTTTTTTGTTTCAGCTATGTTCTTGGTGGAGGTGCCCTATGTATGGAACTTCTCACCAAACAGGTGAGTCATGTTGTGAATGTATCTTTATTTACTATAGAACACATAATTGAGATAGCTAAGATAAGGAGGAAAAAATCTCTGCAGAGAATGTCTGCAATATCTAAAAAAGGGGTCATTTGACTAGGAGGTTCTAACTTTCCTCAGAATTAAGTTAATTTGCTATATTTTCTATTTTTCTATATCTTTTCTATTTTGGTTTAAATGTTTAGAATCACTAGTTTCCTCTTGTCTTCTTGTTTTTTACTCTGTGTGATCCTTCAGTTTATGGTATTGTTTAGATGTGCATTTAGCTAGTTGGCCTTTATCTGGTGTCTCATTTATATAAAAGGTTGTGTAGGATCTTTACTACGCAAGAGTGTACACCTAGTGGCCAAAGTTGGCGGTCGCAAAAATCCTGATTTATAAAACCGTGCATGCTCACACCTGCACACACCTGCATGCAATTTCCCCTTTATAGATCTCACCTGGCATAGAAAGGTGCATACGTAAACCCACCTCACAACATCACGCCCTCTCCATGCCTCGATTCCACCAAAGAAGGTCAAGGCAAAGTGACTTATGAATGAGATTTGCCTAAGCATGAGCCACTAGTGAGTGTGTTTCACTGTTTCACTGATAAACAAAATGAGTGGGAGGCACAAAACGCGCAGTATTACACTTACATGCGTCTGTATTGGAAAAAGAACGCTTCTTTGCTGATAAAAAAAAATTAATGATTACAATGACACAATAAATGTTCCATCCTCCTAATATAACTTTAAATATAAAAAAGAGGTTTAAAACCTAACAAATTTCTTTTTTAGATTTTTGCAGATATCGCTTTATAGGATTTCCTCGCACTGTTATTGAGACTGAAATTGAGAATTTTTGTCCTATGAGGTTCTATGCCAGAACAATTAGCAAAATCTTTTTATTGCCGTTTTGAGCTGTTCAGGCTAGGATAAAGTGTTTTTGGATGTTTCCTACTAACTGTACTGTACGAGCCCAAACTGCTAGCAGATGGGTGGGAAAGTTTGGGGTCCTTCAGTCACATGGTTGCGTGGACATGCCTGACCAAAAATTGGCACTAAAGGGCAAAAAAAGGCAAAAATTGGCCCGATATATCTGACCTCTAGCAGTGACAGCCACAGTGCAGGTGTATGTCATGCATCAAGACAAATATAACGTGGCCATTCAGTCTCTTTTTGACACTGCTTCATTAAAACCAAACAGCTCTGATATGAACCATCTGTAGGAGTTGTTTACAGTTATAACTGATCATTATTTCAAAAATCCAGTCATGGATTCATTAAGGCCGGGACACACCGGGGCGATCATCGGCAGTTGCATGCGGTCGGCGACATGAGTCTGTTTGGTGTGTTCCGCACCATTGGACGTAGTAGGAGACAGTTGGATGTAGTTCTGGCCGATTACACATGTTGAATCGGCATCGGGCTGTCGTGGTCAACGAGCGCTCTGATTGGCTGTGTGTCCCATTCACAATTTGTCAAACAGCTCGAGTTTAACATCAAGATATAAGGAACTTTCTGTTCTACAACTACTTCATTATGTTTCCCACATCTGTGACGCTAATGTGCTGCAGTTAGCTTACCTTAGCTTGTAGCCTCCTGCAGATAAAAATATAATCCTCCTCTGAGGCAAACAGCTGCAATAATCCAGTCTCTTTTATTCATTACTGTGATCAGTCACGCAGAGCAGCAGCAGAGGCAGGGAGACGAGCAGTGTCCCTGCCTCTGCTGACAGTGGTCGGGCACTTGGGTTGGTGTGTCCCAGGCTTTAGAGACCATCTCTGCTTTTAGTTCACACCTTGGACCATGAAGGAGAGCCAGCGCACAGAGTCCTGTGAAAGTGCACTGGTGTGCACGGCTCTGAACTGCTTTGTTGTCAAGAATACCACGCAAATAATACAAAATCAAATGGCCTTCCCTTTATTTTACTCACTACCTACTGAAATGATTGTCTGAATCAAATCCTTCTGAGAGATAAATTAAAGGTGAACTGTATCAAACACACACCGAACATGAATTTGTCAGACCTGCTTCACTTCAGCACTTCACTGTGAGGATGATCTTTGTGCCCTGTCTCCAAAACGTGTGCATGCCAGGGTCAGAGCTGCCGTAGGGATATGTCAGGTTTCACGCCTAGTTGGATTTTTATAAATCCCACCTTTGGTGGAGAGTGGCGTACATCAGTTTCAGCCTTGTTTTGGGCGTACTCAAGCTTTTTAAATAAGGCTCCCTTTGTCAAAGTTCATGGTCAGGTAGTGCATTTTCACAGAGAAACTGAACAAGATAACTTGCTTCAAAATGCCACTTATTGCACTCGGACGTTGATTGCTGGGTTTCATCTAACTAGTCAGGAGAGAGGTTTAATTAGCTTGATAACATCGTTGTGAACACACAGCCAGCATGTATTCTGACTGCATCGAGATCAAAGAGTAGTGATTGTGTAGCTGTGAAAAAAATCCTGTTCTGGCTTACATTGTGGACTTTTACTGGCATAGTCTTTGTCACGGACATGAGGAGCATGCAAGCAGATCCAGTAGGTTAAGTGCACAAGTCATTTATTGACTCAAATACCTCAATGACATGGCTATATCTGGTCAGAAAATCTAATAATCTGTGATGCATTTATGATTTTCTTTTGCCTGACAATTTTGCCTTGTTGCAGGGCTGGAGCAGTGCCTATTCTATTGAGTCTGTCATCATGCAGATCAATGCCACTTTAGTCAAAGGAAAGGCCAGAGTGCAGTTTGGAGCCAATAAGGTAAATTGGAAGATAATTTCATGCCAAAAAATGTCATAATGTCACAATCGATAAGATAAGGAGACATTAAATAGTCGTTCCAGTCTGTTTTTACTTGTAAAATTTAAGTGAATATTACTGTTGGCATCATTATGGTATCAGTATCTGAGTATTGATTACCCTGGAGCAGAGTTTAGATTGTTCCAAAGAAAACCAAGCCCAACCTGTGCCCATGCATGTTCTGTTCAAACCCGAGCAGTCCCAACCCATTAACTGTAATTATGAGCCAGACCCCTCCTGAGCCTGCACGTTTTGTCTGATTAACTGTAATTATGAGCCAGATCTCACGTTTTAGTGCTGTAGTAACTGACGTTTTCAGCTACTACTGCTGTAGCTAAATATGCATCTTCAACATCATATTGGTCACAAAGCTACAGTCTTCTTACATGGTTCAATGTCATGTCATGCAAAAACAAGATAACATCCAAAAACAAGATAACATCCCCAATGTCTACTGGTTTTAGAGTGGTCCGCCACTGACCACTCCGCCATCGTTCAGCCAGTTGTGCTGAGCACTTGGTTGTGCTGCTGCTGAAAAGCGGCGTGTGCTGCATAAAAGAGTGCACGCTTTGGTGTTGCAGCCTAATGTATAGCTTAAATAAGGTTCAGACTGACTAGTTTATTCTGTCATAAATAAACACAGTCTTGTCTATAATGAAGAGGTTAGTTCAACACATTTCATGTAGGGAAAAAAGTCTTAATATTTGTTGTATATATTTCTAGAAGCACCTTGTTCAACAGAGTGATAACCAGAGTACAAAATGCTGTTTTTAAATGATTATTTTATTTATTAAAAAAAAAAGCTAAACATGTGACCCATGTGCAAACGTATGCACACCCCTTGTTAAATCATGAATTAACTGTGATTAATCATAGTTGTTGGCGAGCTGTGAAAAGAGAAAGCCCTATAAAGCCATTTCTAGGGCTTTGGGATCCCAACATTCCAACCATGTTGAGAGCCCTTATCCACAAATTGAGAAGTCTTGAAACAACCAAATTACGAGTGCATCTACAACTCATCTAAGAAATTGCCCAGGTCCTGATGCAGCAAAAAAGCCGCAGACCAGCACACTACCACCACCATGTTTGACTTTATGTATGGCGTTCTTTTTATGCTCTTGCAAAAGAGATTGTTAATCTCAATGAGTCTTAACCTGGTTAAATAAAGGTGACGTATATAGGAAATGCTGTATTAGATGTAATAGGACACACACCTTGCAAAAAGTCTTTTGTCTCATCTGTCCATTGAATGATTTCCCAAAAGTCAGATCAAGATGTTTTTTTGACAAAGGTGAGCCGAGCTCGTGTTCTTTTGGTCAACTGTGGTTATTTTGGAACTGTCTTATGATGCCATTTTTGCCCTCTCTCTTTCTTATTGTTGAATTGTGGACACTGACCTTAACTGACGCAAGTGAGTTTGTGACCTCCTCAATAAGTTGTTGATGCACTCAGAAAATTTGGAAGATTTTCTATTGTTCCAAGTCTTCTTCGTTTGTGGATAATGGCTCTCAGCCTCTCACCATGGTTTGGTGGAGTCCCAAAGCCTTAGAAATAGCATTGTAACCCTTTCCCTTTACTCTGCCAGAAACTGTGGTTAATCACTGTTGATTCATGGTTTGTTAAACCATGAACGGATAGCTTTTCCCCCTTAAAAAATAAAATAATAATTTAAAACAGCATTTTATATTTTCCCTGGATATTTGTCTAATATTAAAAGGTGTTTGATGATTTGAAATATTTAAGTGCGACAAATGTGCAAAAACAAAAAAAATCCAGACTCCATCTAGGTTTTGTTTTCATGAAATTTTAGATGGTTGAATAAGCATTTTCCCTTGTTTCTGGAGGATAAATAGCCGCTCACTTCTATTTCCTGTTTTGTGCTGTCCTTGTCATAAACTGTTCCACCTGAAAAGTTCACTTTCTTTTCTCAATGCAGAATCAGTACAATCTTGCCAGAGCACAGCAGTCCTACAAATCCCTGGTTCAGATTCACGAAAAGAACGGTGAGTGTTTTGTCTCCAGTTTCATATAACGTGCAGTTGCAAGCTTATTTACTGAAACCAGATCTCAGCCAACCCTTCACTCACTGAAGATTGTGCTAGAGCAGTAGTGCGTGGAACAAACACAAATAACGTTTTCATACATCTAGTCTACTTTGAGGTATCTGCTGTTGTATAATGGGATATTGCAGTTTTTTTTAAAGTAGGTTTATATGGAATAACTGAAGAGAGACCAAGCAATATGCCGTACCTATATTGATTATTGTAACAACAATGTAACTGGACAATATTAGCTAAATACTTTTTGATATGGTAAGTTCAAATTATCTTAAGCTGAATTATAAATCTCTGTATTTACTAGTCCAAAACAAGACCAAAACGTATCAAAGACTAAAGATTTAAACCAGGGTTAAATTGAGGACAAAATCAGATTAATTTTTTTTTTGTCTTTATTTGGGCTGAACATGGTTTATTGAAGGCACTGACAGGACAATGATTTGGACAGTGTTTCTTCTGTTACGGAAATTGCGATAAATCTGCAATATTGTGTACTGTTACTTGCTCTGAGCACCTGGATGCAAACAAAGGCAGATCTAAATACATTAACATATTTTATCTTGCTGTAAACTAGTATTAGTCTATTTTGTGACCGCTGTCATCTTAATTTATGCTAGACATGTCTAGTCAAGCCATTCAACAAATTGCTTGTTTTTTCTTTATTCTTCAGTAAAGCTCAGATTCAAACTCTGTTGTTTAACATACTGTCTTGTGTTCTTGTGTTTTGTTTCCAGGCTGGTACACACCCCCAAAGGAGGATGGCTAGTACACACTTTGGCCTTTTCCTGCGGTGGGACCATATGTCTTAGTTCATTTAATTCATGACCAATACTTTTTTGAAGACTCTTTGTTTTGTACACAAGAGTTTGAACTCTGATTCCAAATTCCCAGATGACCCTGAACAAGTTGCCCGGCCCCTTACCAGAAATCGCCCTGCAGATTCTCTGAAGGGCGGTTTCCAGTTATTTATCTATCTGTACATCTGTCCAGTTTTCCATTACGACGTTCATCCCATACTCCAGGAAAAGGGACTAATATCATCTGAATCTGCTCTTTGGTTTTGGTGTGCGGCATGCCAAGGTTGCTTACTGGCTGTGAGTGGAAGGTTGCGGCATGGCTTTATCTTGAATGGGGGCTCGAGCGCTTCCCCAGTAGCCGCTGCCTCTCTTGCCACAGACTGGATATGAGAACGTCATGCATTGCCTGATGTGATTGGTGGTGGCTGGAAGGGACCTTTTATTGCTGGTGAAGAAGGCACCATTTTTTTGCTTCGTGGATGGCCTCTGTAATAATGTGCTCATGTATTGTCTTTATAATGCCAAGATCCCTTCTCCAGAGTCACAGTGCTTCTAAGGCTGGCTTGTTTTTAAAGCTTTTATCTCAAAACTTGAAGCCTTGGAGTGATGAGAAAAATGAACAGACTACTAGCATGGGTGGGACAGCCCATGAAGGCCTAAGAGCATCCTCTCGAGTTTTGAGTAGGATCACTGTCATCATCACCACCAGCGTCTGGAACACTCCCTGCAGGAGAGGGCTGGTGTGTGGCTTTAGCTGTCAACCCAAACATAACTAAAGCAGGGGCTTGCTGGCTTTGGATCACACTGTAATGTAGTTGATTTTAACTCCACGTGTAAACATGTAAATTTGTATTTCTGAAAAAGGATTTAATTGTTTATAATGTAACCTTGTGTGGGTCCTGGACAAGGCAGAGACTGATTTACTATATACCATTGACTATTAATAGCAGGGGCACTGCAATTTCTTAAAGCCCGTTTAGAATAAGTTACACCCGAAATACCGTACGCCATGCTCTGCACTCTCGACAACTACTGCAGTTTTTATTTTTGTTTTTTTGTAATTAATATGATTCCTTAAGTAATCGGAAACAGTACCAGTCCATTTTATTGATGACACCTCTTCGATAAACAATAAAAACAGAGCCACCGCTGTTTTTTGGCATTTCAGATGTTTGGCTATTATCTGATCACTCAAACCACATGAACCTCAGTATGGCTATGCAGTGGTGAAGTCTTGTTTTGCTAAAGAAAATAGTCTTAACAGTTTGACACCTGCATAGTTCTTTTTCAAATTCACTCCATTAAAGTGACCTTTACCATCAAATGTTTTCATTGACCTCGTGCTGGAGTCTCACTTTAAAATCACAGCAATAGTAGTCCTGTTTGTACAACTTCTGGCTTCACATCTGGGACAACTGACGGGAATCTGTCCCTATTTTAGTGTTTGCTCAGGTTCGATGAATACAAAGTAAAAGTTATCACAGGAATGACCCAGTGCTTGCCATTTCAGCAAAGTTGAGACCTTCAGCATGCTGACTCTTTGATGTAATGTGAATAATATGCAGGAAACGGCGTGGAGCATTCCATTTAATGCAGTTTGTGAGTGTTCTGTGGTGTGGCATTGTTTTAATGGTATATTGTCCTAAAAACCAGCATAGAAAGTTTAGTTGTGAACACAGTCATTCCTAATCTTTGACTTTCCTCACTTAACTAACCTCAATCAGAACGCCATTATCTTTACAGAGAGGTGTTCTGTATCATCTTTTCATGATGACAAAACTCACCCTTTCTCAACATGACTTCTCATCATCGGCATGGTTGTTAACTGTTTCATTGGTAATATACTCGCCACCTCATTGTGGTTACGTTGTCCAGACAATTTTTATTTCTGGAGAAGCAAACTCAGGAATAAGTATCGCACACAACTAAAGGATTGCTTCAAAATATAAAATCTAAGGTTGAGCAGACTATTTGAGGGGAACTTGCACCTGTTACACCACCAGGCATTGCAGTTTTGCCATCATATTCCTTGTATAATTTTTAGGATCCCTATTGAGTTTTTAATAATTTGAGGAATGACTTGCTACATGAGAGAGGGAGTTGTTGCCACCCTCAGTTTTACTTTTGAAGGCTTCAGAACATGTCTACTGTATCTTTGACAGTGGCATATTTTGCATGTCATAACTGGGTATTTCTTCAAATTACCGAAGGTAATGATTAGTTTGGGTTGTGTGTTCAAATAATGGATGTATTTTATTTTTACTAATTGTTTACCTGGAATTACTTAAAAATTAATGCAGATCTATGGAACCAGGACAAAAACAAGATATACATATTGGTTAGGATTAAAAAGGCCCCAGTATTCCCAGTAAAAGTAATAGTGTAATCTATAACAATGACTTTGACTAAAGCAACACCTGTGACTAACTACACTTTGCTTTGGCAAGCAGCATATTGGCCTGAGCTAGCCTGAATTTGGGTTCTCCTTGCTTCATCAGCTGCGGTGGCTGGGTTTAAAAGTTATGCACTGTTAGCATGCTTTGGTTGGTTTCATTTTTTCATTGCAAGGGTGACTTTGACCATGTAAAGTAATTTGTAAACTTGCATCAAGTTTATGAATAAAGAATTTTCTGAAATCTTATTGCCTCAGTTTAATATAAAAGTAAACGTGAGATTGGGAGAGAGAGATATGTTCAAAAAGGATTTAATAAGTAAATAAAAGTGTTTGGTGTGCTGTGTAATACGACTACCTGCAAGAATAAAGGGAAACTCTAACCCTAACAAGGCAGAGCTGGAGGTAGCAGAGTTCAAGATACTGAGGTTCTCTATGTGAGTGATGGGGCTGAATAGGATTAGGGATGACTATATCACAGGGCTGGCTCATGGTAAGTGTTTCGGAGATGTTTTGCTGAAGAGAACAGCGAAAAGGAGATGACTGATTTATTCTCTGGCTTACTCAGAATTGCATGCTCCTTTACTTCCAGAAGGTGGTGCACAAGAATAAAGTTCTAGCTGACACTTTTGTGTTTAGGCAGGGAATAAAAAGGCATTTTCTTTCAGGCTTCAGTCTTTTGGTCCAGCCTGTTGCCTAGAACTGACAATGGGACTAGGCTCTAAAAGTTGAGTGATAATATATTGTGTGGTACTTGAAAAATGCACTGACTTCACAGCTGGTTCCTAAGCCTCATACATTTTGGGTTTATTTTATCAAAAGATATGCATTACTTTGCTGGTTTAAACAAAATAAACCCCAGACATTATTATAAGTATTGTGCTTGTGTGTTCCGGATATGAGTTGACATGATTTGTGATCTCTCGCCTCATACAATATTCTTGTCACTTGCATTAATTGCGTTCTATAGCAGAAATGACCACTAGATGGCACAAAGTCCTTTTGTTTTCTTAACATTGTCACATTGGCAAATTTCCTCTGTTTGAAGCCAAAGACTGATTTTGTTTATACCATCTCTGTGGCTTATTATGCTCAAGGTTATTTTCAGCGGTTATCAATGTATTACAGTTGGGTAGAAATTATATCTTCCTATTTGAGTATTTAGTTGGATATTGTTGTCAGTTGTTGGTATAAATGTCACACTAGTGATAAATAGCTCCATCAGCCCCTCTCAGATGTCAGATGAGGCACAGAGGGATGGTTCTAACATGATGACCGGCGATCTATTGATTCCTACTCCATCATATTGTTGCACACAATGTGGAATTTGTTACATGAGTACACATCCCACTGATGATTAACATTATAGGTATATGGTGAATATTTAATTTTAACCAACCTTTTCAATTGTGTTTGATTGTGAAGTGGCTTGTACTCTTAACAAACCAATATACTGTATGTGCCCCCCACAATCACCACAAAATTTGTTTATCATTTTTTCCATGTGACATTTTGCAAGTACTTTCTTCTTGTGTGCAAAATCCTATTATTAAAACTAGAAGCAAGCCCCAAGAGCATTTCCTCTTTGGCCCAAGTACTCACAACCAGTACTGAAGTAAAAATGACTTAAGTATAAAATACTACAGCAGAAGTATTACCAACACTACTACTACTACTACACTATTACTGCAATTAATACTATATTTCCAAAAGTATTCGCTCACCCACCCAAATAAATGAATTCAGATTATGGTGTGGGGTTGTTTTTAGGAGCTGGGCTTGGCTGCTTAGTTCCAGTGAAAGAAGATTTTGGACAATTCCATGCTCCCAACTTTGTGGGAACAGTTTGGGAATGGCCACTTCCTGTTCCAACATGACTGCGCACCAGTGCACAAAGCAGGGTCTATAAAGACATGGATGAGTGAGTTTGGTGTGGAAGAACTTGACTGCCCTGCACAGAGTCAAGACCTCAACCTGACAGAACAGGTTTTTCGAGCCAGGCTTTCTCATCCAACATCAGTGTCTGACCTCACAAATGCACTTCTGGAAGAATGGACAAAAATTCCCATAAACACTTCCCAGAAGAGTTGAAGCTGTTATAGCTGCAAAAGGTGCGTCGACGTCATATGAAACTCTGTGGATTAAGAATGGGATGTCACTTAAGTTCATATGCGTAAAGGCAGGTGAGCTCATACTTTTGAAAATATAGTGTACTTTGACTTTTATTACATTCCACTGTCACTAATGTCAAAATACTTTTACTCATCAGGAAACTTAAATACTAAATATACTTAGTATCAGTAAAAGTACAAATTTTCTTCTAAAAGTATGCTTTAGAAAAAGTACTTTTCCTCTACTTTCCACCTCTGCCCAATTGTGACCTTTCCTGGACATTTTATCAAATTCCAAGCCATTACTTTTTTGAGTCCTTAAAAAACATCCAACAAATCAATGCTGTGAAAACATAACCTCCCTGGTGAAGGAAAATGCTTAGATGCGTAGTCTTTGTTTTCCTGGCTTATTTGTTCCAGTCTTTTGGTCCAGCCTGTTGCCTAGAACTGACAATGGGACAAGGCTCTAAAACTAAAGGAAGCTTGCTGATGCCCAGATTGCGACAGCACACATCAGCCCACCAGCCCCTCAACACAGGCAGCACCGAGGCACATGGTGGGCTGCGTTCAAAAGCAGCTGGAGTTGATTGATAGCCTGCAGCTTAAAGACTGCGACCATCGGAGCTTAACTTTCCCCACATACACAAGTGAAACCCCAGATTTAGAGTCAGAGAGGTTGTGTGGATTTTAGCCGATGGTATACTTCTGTAATACGTTGTAGATAAGTGAGTTGATTGGTGGGATTGGATTTCTTTCAGAAGGTCTGTCTGTGTTTTTGTACGGTAACAAAATACTCCTACCAGCAGCTCCAAAGCTCCCAAAGTGCTGCCTTCTTTATTAGTCTGCACACAATTCCACAGTATAAAATAACATATCACTCTTTATAAGGTTCTTTTGAACAGCTACTTGCCAAATAAACCAACTTTTTGGACTTGCAGCCAGGTGGTAGACAAGGATTGCATTTTGTTGTTTAATTTTACATTTTTTGCCCCTGCGAGTTAAATAAAGCATGTCCAAACCTCAGTGGCCACTCCAATGTTATCTTTGTACAATGCACCCGTGTTGGCTGGTTGGTTTGTTTGTACCAAAAAGCTAATGGTTGGATTTTGGTGAAATGTGTGGTAATGGTCAGGGTCAAGGCAGAAATTGTTTTTGGTGTGTATCTGGAATATTGTAACAAAAAAATTCTCAAAGAATACTGTAACATTGCAATAGAGGCAAAGATACTAACACCCACCAGAAAGGGTCAGTAAAGAAACAATTGGTTTGTATTATTCCATTCTTTACCATTAGATACAGTACAAGGGCCTTGCCTCAATGAATTTAACCCTGAACCAGAAGATCTCTGTTGACATTGTCACTGTTGTTGTCATACAAATGGTGAAACAGTGGGAGTACCAAGAGGTTTCCATCTTTGGAACCTCTTTTCAATTTAAGATGTTTTGTTTAATTGTGACAATATTAGAGATTGAATTTCATGTACATCATGCTAACACAATTTTGTGAAAAAGTCCCCCTACTTCCTATGTAGAAATGTCCAAACCATTGCTCTTGACAAGTCCTTTTGCTTTTCGAGACGGTGTGTGCTGTGTGGTCTATGTGGGCCTTGTTAGAGTAAATTGAGAACACGAGCCCAGAGGTGCAGTAATGATGCCTGGCTTTGAAAGACAGGACACAATCAGTGGCTAAATAACCCATCCTAGAGTGACTCTGAATGACCCGCAATAGAGCAGAGCATCTGGAAAGCAATAAGACAGATGTCATGTCCACTGACACTGTGGCCATAAAAGTCTGTGCATCTCAGACTGCTGCTGCTGGATCAGAAATAGAACTAAAGAAATCTATTTAATGTCAGTGCCAGTCAGTTTTATCTTTTGTTGCCAATATGCATGTCCTTGAAGGAAAGTGTCTCAGTCAATATCAGCAGTCAGTGACAGATTTACCTTCAAGGACTCAGAAATAAATTGACATTGGCCACAGAATAGGAAATAAACCACCCAAGATCCAATGAAATGTGATCATAACTCATGTGTTTTATTTTATTAGCAATGCTCATACTACACCAACACAAAAAGGAGCGCTAACATTCACAAGATTCACAGTGATTTGAACCAAAATATTCAGCGTACTGCCACAAAGGTTATGTTTTCACCAGTATTGGTTGGATTATTTTTCTGTTAGCAGAATAACAAAAAAAAAAAAAAAAAAAACTGAGCCACATTCAGAAGTATTTTTCAGAAAAGGTTTTTTATGACTGGAGGAACAAATTCTTCATTTTGATGATACACATCACCACCTGGATCCAGGATATTTGCAAAGGATTCTTTAAAACTCTGATAGAGGGATTTTTGTGCCTGGATTCACGCTCAAACTTTAAGGCTTTGTCCGAGGTCTTTGAGTTCAGCTTTTAGTTACATGAAATGGTGAAACAGATTTAAAAATACCAACTATAAAGACTAAGAATTTGGAAAATATTATTTAAAACAAAGTGGATCACAAAAAAGGATATGGGGTAAAATGTGGCCTCACCATGTGTTTTCTGACCTCTAAAATACTGTATCAACTCTGGATAAATATAGCTCAAACATTTTTGAGAAATTGCTAATGTCTTCTTTGGTGATAAAGACAGATTAGCAATAAAAAACTTATTTTTTTCATTTATGAGGGCAGGTGCATTCCTAGAAGTAATAATGCAACAGCTGTTTTCACTTTGGTTTGAATCTATAATGAAATATTAGAGGTTGCTCTTCATAACTGTACCATAGTGAACCAAACCTAGGTGGCAATGAAGAGCTTATCATAAACAGCAGTGCAATGTTGACTTTATGGCCTTGATATAAAGAAAAATGTCATATTTCCAGTGGTGCTCTCTTCAGTCAATAGACTGTTATACATTCATTGTAGAATAAAAGCCATATTTATTTAAAAAAAACTCCAACGTTTTATGATAGCAGACTCTCAGCGGTAGCAGCACTGTGAGATTGACCTTCATGGGGCTTCTTTCATGTCTCCATTAAAAGATTCACTCTTAATGTATTCACAGTTTGCCTCTCAGGCTACAGCAACGGCACAATCAAGACCCAGAACGCATATTTTACTCTAAAAGGCCGTCCTCAAAATCCAATTCTCCTCGGCATGAAGTATATGTAAATATTAATGATCCTCGGATCTCCATATTCTGCAGTGATTTATGCCACTTTTCATTCCGATCAAGGAGGACATTTTTTCCAAAAACTTTAAATCATCCAAGTCTAGTTTACATTATGTTTAATTAGTCATTCAGTGTAGATAACCAAACAGTGATTGATAGTTTTGATGGAATTTCACCTTGGATGTTGCCAGCTTGTCCTCACTTTGCTGAAAGATGGCTAGAGGGTCAGCTTGGTGTGATGACATGCTTCCCTGCACAGACTTATACTTCGGTCTGGGCTAAATGGATTTCCATTAGTGAGGCTATGACTCATTCTAGATGCTTACTCAATACGGTGTGCCTACTGTTGCAGAATGTTCCCTCCAAATAGTGCAAAAAAGGACAACAAAGCCCAGAATTTGGCGTAGTTTTCAGTTAGCATCTTGTGTTGGCAGCTTGGGTAAATGCTATCTGCCAATGAAAATTTTACATATATCATGAGAAAAAATGATTCCCCAAAATAGGCAATATATAATAGCATGCTTATGTTGATCAGGCATTACATTATGACCACCTGTCTTTTATTGGTGGTTACTATGTCACGTGTTATGGCCACCTGCCTAATATGCGGCCCCAGTACGTGACATATGCAATGATCTATGATCCCTGCAGAACCAGCTTAAACTTCTTCAGCAGTATGAGCTACAGTAGCATTTGTTCCTAGCCTGGGCAGCCAGCTCCTCCTACTTTCTTTTTGAAAGCAAGAGATACTGGTTCCTCAGCCATAGGGAGCTGTTTCCACTCAGTCCTTTTGGAACCAGCCTATCACAGTCAGAAGATATTCTTATATCAAAAATAACCAAGACGGTTCCAGCTACAAAGTGAATTTAATAACTTCTCTCACCTGAATAATGCCATTTAGTGCTTTCCTTTATCACCTGTTGATCCTGCTGCGTTGTTGTTCAATGTCGATTGTAGCGTCCGCATTCAAACAAGCAAACACAAGACTTTGTACACCTAGCTTTTGCTACTGTCCCTGTTCACAAATGAGTACAGAATTGCTAATAATGCAGTATGTTATGGTGTTTTAGGGCAAAACTGGCAACAATTCTTCATAAGCGGCTTTTTTTATTTTTTATTTTTTTGGATATGGGTGAGCGGCACACTGCTTACATCCCACCCTTTGTTTTTCTGATTGGTTACTCCGCCAAAGAAATTTAATTCAGACCATGAGGTACCAGACAAACCTCTTTGTATGAATAAAATAGGAAAAAAGTTAGTCTGGCTGGCCAGGCTACTTCACTTCCCCCATGCATCACCTGTTGCTGGTTCACCACTTTTCCATCCTTGGACCATTTTAGATTCTGACCAAAAACGCCCCACAATTTGTCCCTCCTCAAACTCACTCAAATACTTAGGTTTGGCTGTTTTTCCTATTTCTAACACATAAAGTTTGAGGAGAAAATTTTCACTTGCTGCCCAGTATATCCCACCCACTAACAGGTGCCACAATAAAGAGATAATCTGTTATTCACTTCACCTGTCAGTGGTCATAATGTTATGCCTGATTGGTTTATGAGTTATTCTAAAGTGCCCAGTTAACCTATTCACGTAGCTACCTCAAACTACTCACTGTACTCACGGTCTGTTTATAGGGGAGGGCTCCAGGGGAACTAATGCATGCTGTATGTATATGTCTCTGCAACACACCGTCTGCTCTCAGGCCAGACCTGCATCAAACGATCAATAGGAAAAGCAATGATCTCAGTGAAATGGACCATCCATCCCACAGTGATTCCCACATGCAGCGCTCGACTGCAGAGAAGACGGAGAACTAAATTATTGTCTGAGCATCGATTTCAAAATGTCTGAAGGAGCGCCTCCTAACACTCTAATCAGAACTTCAGCTGGGGCCCTAATGAAAACAAAGTCATTTGTTAAGATAAGTAGGTTAAAGGCTGGTTGTGATCTGTTTAGTTGTACATATTATAGTACAATAAAACAGCTTGTGGCCTTGTCCACATGGAGACAAGTTTAGGCATTTTTTTCTTTTTTTACTTGATTTTATTTGATTTACTATAGTCTTGATGTAATGTGTGGCAATCAAAGACAGACATGCTGTATTGGAATGGCGATAAATAACAAACTATGGAAATAAGCTTTACCTGTCGATGTTGGCAAAACCAAAAAAATTAAAAAACACAGGTGGACAGAGTGCTCAATGTCAGACAGAGAGTGCACACAAGTGTGTTGCCTTTTACAGCCTGCCGATTGGGGACATAAACTGGCAGGCACAGACACAGACACAAACACAAACACTACTGCTACAACTACTTTTTTAAGCCTCTTTAGTACTGCCAGTAATGATGGGTGATAGCATACTTTTTAGATTCAATACAATACTGATTACTTTTGGGGTGAATTTAGGCGTTACCAATTTCAATACCTCATACTCATGATTTCTCACAGGTGAATTTTTTTTCTTTCACAAATCCTGTGACTGTTTGGCCATTTAACTATTTTAAAGTGCACAGTATAAAATAAATACCTTAAGAGTGCATAGTAGTGAAAACCAGACCAAAATGCTGCTGTGTGGGGGAGTTTTGGCACAAAACACTGGAGTAAGTTTCCCCCAAGTGATGCATGTGCTTTTATTTCATATGTATTAATTGTGTATATGTATTGTGTGAGTATTTTCATTTTTTCATTTCATATTATTTATTTTGAGGCATGTGCCTTATCCATATAATTAGGCAAATTAACTGTCACCATTTACACCGTATTTCACTCATCACCAAAATAACAACAACAACAACAAAAAAAATACATTAATAACAATGTCCAACAAGGACACATGTCCAAAAAGGAGCAGGGAGAAGTATAAAACTTATCTACCCCTACCCCTTAATTACAACTCATGTTCACACAGTAAACAAGACCTTTGTCTGAGTCATATAAAGTACAAACAACAACAAAAAACTATTCCACTCCAGGAATGTTGCACTTTTCTAATTAAAAATCTATTTAAGGTTAATACTAAGTGCTACAGTCCTGGGCAGAACCTCCTCTCCTCCTCTTGGTATGATTCTAAGATATGATTTATATATTCCTTCTTAAATTGCTTTATATTACAGCTTTGCTTAATTTTCTCAGGTAAACTATTCCACAATTTTACACCACAGATTGAAACACTGAAACTCCTCATAGTTGTACGTACACTCTTCAATTTAAAATGTAGGTTTCCTCTAAAGTTGTATCCTCCTTCTCTGTCAAAGAATAATTTTTGAAGATTAAATGGCAGTTGATTATTTCTTGCTTTATATAATATTTGAGCTGTCCTAAAATTAATCAAATCAGCAAATTTTAATACCCGACTCTTTAAAAACATAACATTTGTATGCTCCCTATATCCTCTCTTATTTACAATTCTTATGGCTTTTTTCTGTAAAATAGTTATTGACTGCAAGTTTGTTTTGTAAGTATTACCCCATACCTCAACACAGTAGCATAAATAAGGCAAAACTAATGAACAATATAATATATATAATGCCTTCTGATTAAGTACATACCTAGTTTTGCCCAGGACTGACACACTTTTCACCAACTTTGTTCGAATATACTTTATATGAGGTTTCCAGCAGATTTTGCTATCCAAAATCACACCTAAAAATTTGATCTCATCAACTCTTTTTATTTCTACATGATCTATACTTACTATTATTTTTATTTTATTTTTTATTTTTTTACCGTGTCCAAATACCATAATTTTAGTTTTCTCTAAATTTAGTGATAATTTATTTATGTCACACCATTTCTTTATTTTCTTCATTTCAAGCGTGACTCGATCCAAAACCTGCTGTAATTCCTCCCCTGAGGCAAATAGGTTTGTGTCATCCGCAAATGACACAAACTTCATATCTTTTGAAACAGCACATATATCATTTATATACAGTATAAACAATTTTGGCCCCAATATTGATCCTTGCGGCACTCCACAAGTAATACCCATCAAATCTGATTTGAAATCATTTACCTTAACAAACTGCTGTTAATATATTGATACAGCAGTATTGATACTCGCTTCACTAACTGCCAGTTATGTGCCATAACAAGTCACTTCTTCTTTAGACATTGTGTAATTTTGCATTTATCAATAGATACCTTTTATTCTCAAGGTGTCTGTATCCAAACAGCTCTGTCAGCCTGTGAGTGATGGAGTCCCCCTGAAGCCCGCTGCTTCAGGGGGACTGCTTCACATCACTAAGACAATGATTTCCCTTGTTGGCGCTATCAGGTGCAGAGGCTGAAGGAAATGGAAAGAAAGAAGGTGGATGTTCCCAGGGTTTTTAAGGTCGACAGCAGGGATGGAGTTAAAGAATGGATAAAGGACCCGACTACCTCCTGGGAATCTCCTCCTCTATTTTATGAAACACCAGGAGGCATGTGTGGAGTGTAAGGTTGGGACAGGCATGATAAATGAGATTTCTGCAATAGGTAAAGGGCTAACAATGAGGTAGAATGAACAGAAGAGGTGGAAGAGGAAATACTCTAAAATCTGTAACCAAGTATGAATTATGTTACATTAAACTAATGTTTCTCAAATAGAAGTAAACATACTTAACAAGAGTATTACTTGAATAAAAGTAAGTATAAGTTAATACTGAATAATGAAGTACAAATTGCTACTATTACTACTACTGCTATTACAACTACTACAACTATTACAACCGCTACTACTGATACTACAATACTGCCACTGACAAAATATCTATATATAATATATCATGTTACTAATGATCAAGTATTATATGAAGTTTACTTCTGTACAAAATACTTTTGTTATTGCAAACTTTACTACTGCTACTACTTAAAACGGTACTTATAAAAATTGCTAAGTATTGAGTTACTTCCATCTCCACAATTTTTTAAATAATCTTTTAAACATGATTTATCAAGCTTATGAATCCATTGTCTGACAAGAAGATCGTGAGAAAATATACTTTTCTCTGTGCAGGGGTGAATTTTCCTCTCAGAACGGATGCTTGTCTGGCTGTGAGTACCAAACGCTAAGAGTCTCTCCTCTCTCAGATAAGGTCCTTCTGCTTTGGTGGTGATAGGTATCTTATCAGCCTGTTGTCTGCCTTCTCATCCCTCAGTGAATACCTGTTGTATTACAGAATGTAGGACAGCCATGGCTACCAGCAGATAAAGGATCCCTCTGTTACGCTGCTATTGCACTGCATACATTTAGGGAAAACCCATTAGACTCAATATCTATAATGTCTCTAAGGCAGAAAGACGTCATGGTGAAAGTTTTTATTATTCTACTGTTGAATAACATTTCTACTCTTCTTTTAGTCCGTGTTATTATCTTTTCACACATAGATAATTCACCATTTCCTCGGAGACTTGCAATTCATGTTTTTGCCCCGATTACATGCAGCAACTCCAGACTAAATCACTCACTGTAAAATACATTACATTGCTATTCCTGCAAGTCACCAGAGGCATTTCATTTTCACATCCATATGAATTATACCCTGAAAAAACAGACATTCTTAGCAGCCTTTGGGCTAGATAGAAGATAGGGTCGGGCTGATTTCAACCCCGCACAGTCTCATCAATCTCCCAGTTCATTATGTTCACAAGGGGGGGTCCTCTTTCACCGGAGAGAGCAGTCGATAGCCAACTGCTACCCAGATGAGAGCAATTCCATTAAGAGACTCCACCATCTTGGACCTAAAAAGAAGAAAGACTTATCAGGGGCCACCAACAAAAGAGTGTGGTGGTCATCCATCCGCTGCCGTGAGACCAGGAGTGATACCTGCTGACAATCCACGCCCTCCCCGGTTTGGCCTGTCTGACTGTCACCAAATGACACATCACTGTCATTATCTTCAGCCACAGATGGCAAAGAACAAGGGGCCTTGTTAACAGACTTTTTATTGTGTATCTTCTGAAATTTCTTTTTAAACAGCAGAATTGCATTGCACATTTAAAGACATTATGTGACTAAAAGAAAGTAATGTAATCACTTTATTACTACCAGAAAGAAACAGGTGACGAGACCCTGTTTTTGAATTTTTAACAGAAACATAGAAAAAGAGCTGTTTATTTCCTTAAACTATTTGTACCATTTGTCTTTTTTTTTATATGTAGTGGTAGCCCAAAACACTTCTGCTGGTTAGCCAGATTAAGACCTCTGCTCTATAAGAAGAGGGGTCTCTATTGCCTGGAAATTCACTGTACCAGTGGATGAGACTGGTCGCCATAGAATCAATTCGATTTCTAGCGTGGAGCAAACCCCAGTAACAGACAGCGTAGTTAGCCAATCAGAAAATGGCGAATGTGACGTTAACAAAGTGACAAGAAAGTAAGCAACGCAAAAACTTTTTTTTTTTTTTTAAATAAAGGCTTCTAGTGCTGCAAGTTGCTGTGGTTTTAATGACTCCATATGTTTTTGGTCATTTACCGCTGAATGAAACAAACTCGGCTCCTTGGTGCGCCTTGATTGTTGTTGTTGTTGTTGCAGATGCTGCTCGCGAAGAACACGTGACTTAAATAAGCGAATCAAAATGCACGGTACGGTTGGGATTTGAATCCAACCACGGCGGACGGCGTGGTGACCAGACTGATATTTCTCTGTATAATAATACAGAGACATATCAGTCTGGATTTTCCAGGCAAGGGTCTCTCATCTATTCTGACATCTCCCACCTGACATCACCCGCCGCTGCAGAAGCTGGGTCAGGGCCATGCAACTTGGTCGAGTTGTGTGCTAAAGTTGTCGTTCCTAAGGCGCAAAGCCAGCAACTCAACTGCCATATGCATGCACTAGCACCAGTGCTAACAAACTATTGTTTTTAGCATGCAGGCATTTGTCCAAAGGCTACCACACAGCTGAACAGAGTAACTGAGGTATACAACTGTTGAACACATCTGCGTGCCAGCGCTTCAGGTGAAATCATAGCTCCTGTGCTGGATCTGCTGTGCACTGCGGTGTCATTGTGTTCAGGGTCTTGGCACAGCTACTTTGGCGAGTGTCATGCATTCTTCCCCAGTAGGTGTCCACTGTCTTGTAGCCTACATTGAACAGCACCCCTGCGCTTGGGCTAAATGTACTTTTATTGTCTTAGGGTCCTGCTAGTGCTCCCTGCCTCCCCTTTTTGTTGGGATGCTGGTTTCTGTGATGTCTGTGTACTCTCCAAAGATGAACTTTTATCTTTCACTCTGCTGTCTGTGTATAGCCCAGTCCATATTCTGGGAACTGATTGTATTTTATTGATTATGAAGTTAAACAAGCTAACTTTTAAACAAAATCACAGCTATTAATAAATTATTTATTCATACTATTTAATGTGTCTGTTCAATCAAACCTGTGTTGTCCTAGAGTGTGGATGAAATTTAGATATTTATTTCCCTGGGTTTGCACCTGGGGTGGCGTTGTTGGAATATGTCAAAAAGGCTAAGAACCAGGGTTTAGTATAGGGTCTTTGTGCTGGGCCTGATCCTATATCCTCTTCCTCTCTTGCCCCCGCCATGCCACATATAAATGAATGAGAGAGGACTGGATATAGAGGGTTTATTGATTGGTGAGTACTTTCTGGAGTGGGCAGGGGTTTGTGGAACCAAGTGTTCTGAGGCTGCAGAAACTCCAAGTGCCAGAGAATATAGAATTACTCAAACAGGTGTGAATAAAACAAGGCACAACTCCAGGTATGTTTTTGATGAGGGAACAACATTATAACATAGACACTTGGACAAAGAGCTCCTTTCAGTAAAGGCCGATGCTGTAACTATGTTGTTTATGTGGCTGTCATCTTCCTCATAAATGCTGTTAGTGTCATGTAAGCCTGTATGGGATGGGCACACTTCTAGTGCAGAGGATCTTAACTAGGGATGCACCGATACCACTTTTTTTCAAACCGATACGAGTACGAGTACTTCCATTTGAGTACTCGCCGATACCGAGTACCGATACGAGTACTTATATAGGGTTTACTTTATAGTTTATACAGTCACACTGCTGTATCTCATTTGTCCCATACCGTGTCGTCTTTTTCCCGTCTATACCCGCTCTGCGATGCTAAATTATTTTTACAACAGAGTGGTTTGAACACAGCTAACCATGGCTAAACTTTGCTCAATATGGACATGTTATACCTCATTTTAAAGCTTAGATTCTCCTCTATTCAGTGGCTAAAATCATTTTAAAGACAGACTGAGCATCTGCGCATAACCAGCGGAGATTCGCCAAGACATACAGCAGCTAACACAGCAGCTAACACAATTAGCAACGGTACTTGTAACTTGCAACGGCTTTATCAGACAACAACTGCTTTGCGCTTATAAAATTTTCGGGACAACTACGACGACAAAAGGACAACTGCTTAAGTTTTAAAACTCACGTATGATTTGGGATGTCTGGTTGAGGAGAATGTAAACTCAGCTTTGCTTTTATCTCCATACAGTTCACTTTGAAATCCATCCACAGGTTTCTCACTCCTCAGCTGAGAGGGGAAGGTCACGTGACAGCACTGTAAAGTGGTATCGGTTGTTGGTATCGGGCCACTTTTATGACTACGAGTACGAGTACTTGGACATGGTATCGGTACCGATACCCGATACTGGTATCGGTATCGGTGCATCCCTAATCTTAACCTTTTTCCCTTGAAGCCCCCCTTGCACATCAAAAGCATAAAGTGATTAGTTACAAGCCATAGTTTTGTTCCTGTTCTATTTGTTTTCTAAATGGGTCTGGAATTTTTGGAATTTAATTTGTGCAACTATAATTTTGATAACCTCAACCTCAGAACAGAGAAAACTCTGTGGACCTCCAGCAATCTGGCACTTTCTCTTTTATAATTTAACTAAACAATCTTTGCAAAAGCTAGACATGTGCTGGCATACAATAGAACTCAGAGCACTTAGTCTTCCAATATCTTTTAACAATTGGAACATTTTGAACAAATTGGTTAACTTGAGATTCACACTACTTTGACTTTCCATTCTGCTTACTTTCTCTTTGTGTTTGGTTTCTGTGACTGCCATCCTGTTAGTTTGTCTGGTTTCTATCCTGATAGTTTTTTTTTTCCTGCTTTCACCATTTGCTCTGCTGTGCCTTATTAATCAACACTCAACTGCAGTGCCACAGTACAAGTTTATACTATGTGTTTGCTTTCAAATGAGCACAGTTTGTTTGTTGGTTGTTATTATTTATCAAGAAAACTCATAAAGTAAGGGTTGGATTTTGATTAAAAGGAAAGGTCATTAATGGGCCAATAAAGAAATTAAACATTTTTGTTGTGGATTGGACTATTTAGTGCAAGACAGGTATATCCCAATTGCCATTAAGACCTCCTCCAGTCATAACGGGTCAGTCAAAAAAAAAAAAAAAAGCAATGATAACTTTCTGGCGTGCATGTGGATTATAATCTGAATTCAGGGATCTTTAGCAAATTAAATACCAATATGACATGTAAGGCCTTTGTAGCCTGAGCATTTACCCCTGAACTAGAAGATCCTGGTTCGAGTTCAGGTCTGGGCACTATATCTTTACCACTGCGTTCGCCAAGTGCTTCTATTTTACTTTTATTATCTGTGACTCCTAATGTTCTCAGTACTCTCAGCTTTAGCATTAGTACAGAGAGTATTTAAATGGGATGAGGGAACAGTTTACTACCTGTCAGGTCTCAAGGTGAGACTCTGCATGAGGTATGAATGGTTTTAGACTTAATGTGTTTTCATCAGACTGATGTCTCACTCCGACACGCTGGCAGCCTTGAGCGGACCTAGCACTCACCCACACATAATGACACACTGGCTCTGTCACAACCTTGAATCAATCTTTAGGATCCCAGCATGGCACTGTGTGTCATTTAAAACCATGTCTTAGCCTTTACTCTCCTTTATATATTTGTACTCAAATCTATGTAGAGCCAGACAAGTATTTTAAGATTTAAGTCAAGTCTGAGAGGGTATGCACACCAGAAAATATGCTGTAAAATGTATTCCAAATGAAAATGAAAAATAGTTGTGCTATAACCATGGCAACTGTGTCCCCAGCTGTTTACCTTACCCACCACCGCATGAGGCGCCATTAAAAAGGCTTCTCAGCAATGAAATAATAATGCATCAGCACATTTTTGGCATTTATTACATGCCTTAATTTGCAAAGTCATCCAAATCAGACCAAGCAGCATTGTCATTAATCTTTCCCTTGCA
Source organism: Bostrychus sinensis (assembly GCA_020698575.1). Lineage (NCBI taxonomy): Eukaryota > Metazoa > Chordata > Actinopteri > Gobiiformes > Eleotridae > Bostrychus > Bostrychus sinensis. Next base: position 19,607,496 of record CM036242.1, read on the forward strand.
CTTTATATTGCTTATGGGAAAAGAGGAATGCACACGTAAGCAAAAACAAGTCTTTAAAAAAGTGTTTAAGTCAATCTGGGACACAATTTTTATAACAATTGAGAAACAAAGAAAAAAAATCACTAGGACTTATTTGCAGGGGTGAAAGTAGATTTTTGCTTATGCTGGTACTATAACAAATTATGCCTACATATATATTTTTAATAGCAGAAAAAGCAGATATATGAGGTTGAGAATGAATCTTGACTATAAATGAAAAATATAGACATGGCTTATACGGCTTTAACAGTGTCTGAAAACAAATCAAACGCACCCAATAAAGGCCAACACACACACGGACGCAGGTCAAAAATACACCCCTATTGTTTTCTATGAGGCGCACGGCGGTGGCTGAAAACACATGGTCCCCCGTACTTCTGCAGTAACAAAGATGGTTCTCTGCTCCTTGTGACACAGACACACAGCTGTAAACACTGAGGGACAGTAGCTGCTGCTCGGGGGGACACAGGCAGCAGCTCCTGACTCCTGCTGCAGTCAGAGCACGGGGAAACTCCTTTCTGTCCCTAACTCGCTAATAACCTGCTATAGACAAGGGCGACTCCAGACAAATATCATTCAGAGGGCAATGGGAGGTCCATATTAAATAAAGAGGGGGCAATGAAATTCTGACGCAACAATATACACCAAAAACAACAGGCTAAAATCAATAAGCAAAATATAAATTACCATTAGTATTGAGCAACCTTTCTATCTAGACCAGTGGTGCCCAACCTTTTTCGGCTTGCGGTCTACTTTTAAAGTCATCAAGGCCTGGAGATCTACCTTTATGTTTTTTTTACCCCTTATTTCAATTAAACATGGTGGGCATTTAGCAGGGTTATTATTATGGCAGTGGTTAAACATGAAAATAAAAATAGGAATAACCTCTTTAATAAAGTCACATTTTATTAAACTAAAATGATAAACTCAGGACAGGAATAACTGAATCTAATAAATATAGCATATAAAGTTTTGTCAGTGATATTTACAACATTCCATCATTTCCTAAAACTGCTGATTATTATGGATTATAATAGGCCTACTATATTTATAATTATGCCTGAATTAAATTGCAGTATCAGTGCAGCTTATCATCAAAACTCAGCATTATTTTAGTAATATTGATGAGTGACAGGAGCTCCATGGTAACGCTCAGGGGAGGAGCTTGTGAGACTTCAACAAAGTCAGCTTTCCTCACGCACGGCAACAACAAACTACTGAAGGACAAAAACAAAGCAAACAGGTGACATACATCAGGCTCTGACTCCTTCCTCACCTGTCTCCTCCCTGATACCGCTGCCTCTCCTCCTGTGTGCGTGCGTGTGTTTGTGTGCGTCAGCCCCATGACAGTGTTCAGAGCGGCCGCGGCGCGCGAGCCGCCCACAGCCTCCACAACAGAACTGAAGTGAAAGTGGCCAGAACTCTGATTGTTATTAAGTTGCTTGTATTCTGTTTAGCTCATAGCTCATGTGGTTTCCTCGCGCTTCCGCGGTGTCTCGTGTGTTAGAAGGAATCTCAGACTGATTGATCTGCGTGTCATTCAAAAGCCATAGGCAAATGACTTTATTTGGAAAGACATGGCTCCGCGATCTACCCGCACTGCTTTTATGATGGACTGGTAGATCATGATCGACGGGTTGAGGACCACTGATTAAAGCCTTCTCAAGCGTTTGGTGTAATTTTAGGCGGCACTCCAAGTGTGCTTTGGGCTTAAGACGCGCATGCTCAAAGCGTTTGTTTAAGGAAGCGAGATAATCAGTGAATGATGAGAGGGGAGAGGGACATTCTGTGCATTAAATCACATCACGGAGCGATCATAAGCCACTAAAAACCACACAGACACATATATGATGAGATAAAGCACTGCCTGGTTCACACGCTTTAGCGTCATATTTTTTTTTCTCATAAAAGCGTCCGCGGCTGCTTTCTAATGTATGTAAAAGCTGCCAAGACCGGTCGGACAGCTGATCTCTTTTTACCCCGTACTGGTACCCCCTCTAAATCTTATGCCGGTACGTAGTACTGGGCTGTACAGCTTACTTACCCCTGCTTATTTGGCATTACTGGAGAATTCTTTATTATTGTGAGATAAAGCCAAAAATGCTAACTCTAGCCACAAAATAGTCAATAAATGAAGAAATGATCAGTTTGAGTTAACAACTGGAAGAACTTTGTGGCTCAGTGACGGCTCAGTGTGGCTCAGGCGATTTTTATAATTTGTTATTTCAGCTTCATTAGTGTCTTAAATATACATAGCTAAAATACTGATTTAAACTAATTATAATTTAACTATTGATACTGTTTTCATAATCATCTTGTTATTGCCATGTCTGAAGTTCAGACATGCCAATAACAAGATGATCCCTAAAGTGTTTAGAGTCCACTTTAGGGATGCATCCTAGGCTACTTGTGATCAGCTTTCTATAAAAATAGGAAGGGAAATGTTTCCAAATTGATGTTGAAGTCATTGCCAACTTCCTGTTTTCACCATAGCAAAAGCATCATTAATGGTTTTATTGGCTGAAGTTGGATGTGTATTCACATGATTGCAGTCTTACAATGATGTACAAAGCTGTAGTTGGAACAATGGGATAAAAATGCTTTCTTTTTGTCCTTGACCACACAGATGAACAGCATGATACTCTCTGTGAGGCTATAATAGAACTTTTGCCTAATGATACTAAATGATCTGCCTACTTCAGCTTTAGTGCCAATTGTGCTCTAATTGAACCACCTGGATTTCCCCCTTTTTGCTTGATACAGAGTAGGAAATATCTCCAATTGCACATTTGTCCAACTATTCCAGACGTCCTGTGTGTTCCACGTCCCCCTTCTGTCACCTCGGCCTCTCTATTAGTCACACAAGAAGAGGGAAAGGAGGAGAGCCAGTCTAATTATCCAGCAATGCCAGCACGTGCTGTTAATGGTCTCTTCCGGGCTTAAGTAGGCTATCTATATGCAAAGTCTCTTCTGATGAATTTCTTCATTATTTATTGGTAATGTAATACTGTATAGTCATGATGAGATGAGGACACAGTGGATTCTACACCATATTGCTCCGTGAAACTTGTTATATTTGACTGGAGTGCAGGCAGCATTAAGACAGGGCTTGAGGTTGCTTGTTGGTTGTAGCTTAATATAGCACATTAACATTATGCAACCTCATGAGTGGCAGAGCGGTTAGCGTTCTCGCCTCCCAGCAAGGAGGTCGTGGGTTTGAGCCCCAGGCCGACCAACTCACCATCACACGAACTCTCTGGGTGGAGTCTGCATGTCCTCCCCACCGTGGGTTCTCTCCGGGTACTCCGGCTTCCTCTCACCGTCCAAAGACATGCATGTGTTAGGTGAATTGGTGACTGTAAATTGACCCTAGTGAATGAATGTGAGAGTGAATGGTTGTCTGTCTGTGTTCGTCTCTGTGTCAGCCCTGCGACAAGCTGGCCCCTGTCCATAGTGTACCCCGCCTGTGGCCCAAAGTTACTGGGATAGGCTCCAGTCACCTGCGACCCCTAACGGGAATAAGCGGTAGAAAATGAATGAATGAATGAACCTCATAATAAACAGTTACAAAGGAAAGACTAATTAAAATTGTAGGAGTATTGGACCACTGCTGAAATTCTATCAAAAATGGACATTCCTTTAGGAGACGAGAAGTCTGCTCTTACCCACCAAGGATGCAAAACAAAGACATATATCTGTCCTATACAAACTGCAGACCAATAAATATGCCAGAAGAGGTCTCCTGTCTTCTCTGATAAGAACCAGAGACCTGGCACATCTCATCTGTTTAAAAGACTTTATATGCATTAACATGTTACTTTACAGGAAAATGTCATAGCTATGTTTTGTGCAAACTGTTGAATGTACCATGTTTTTAAAGGTACATAAATTGAAGTGGAGTAAGACACATTTCTTTTTATGACATTTACTTTGTGTCTAGCAGAGGTAATTTGAATCCTCTCCACTATCAGTTCGGGGGGGGCATACCAGAGACACCCTTCCAGTCTTATCTTGGGGTGCGGCCCACATTACTCTAGTCTTCGTCTTGTCTTGTCGTAGTCTTTGTCTAGTCTCGTCTCGTCTCCGTCTCCCCTTCGTCTTTTAAGTCTAATTTTTCCTTTCTTCTCGTCATTTTTGTTGCGTTAAGTTTACATTGCCTGTGATAACATCTTTTCACAATAAGTCGCCCAAACTTTTGTTCGAGTATCATTTTTGTAGTTTATTTTGAAAAGCCTCGCGGCGCGCAACATCCACCATCTTTAACAACCGCTGCCTTGACCAAAGCAGCTATTTTAAGAAGTTATACTTCTAAAGTTTTTAATCGCTGTGAAAGGATTTTTATTGAATTTTCCATTTGGCATTAAAAGGGACATTTGCCATACTCTGAGACTTTGACGCTGCCTTACGCTGACAACAGCTAAACTCTCCCTGAGTGGCATCACGCTCGCTGTTCAGCATAACGGGACACCTGGCGACTGGCTGTTGAGCTTGGAGGACACACCACGACCCGCAGCTCGGGACTGGGAAGACCAACCCTGCGACACCCTGCGGCTCTAAAGGACGAGGAAACAACATCCGAGCCCCTGGCTGAAACCGGAAGCTGGCTGTCGTCACCGCCTTCCCCTCCTGCTCCGAAGACAGTAGACCAGTGTTATGTATGTGACAAAGTTGGCGTTTATAGTCTCAGAGTCTGTTTCCTTATTCCTAAATTTCCAATAATTTACTAAGTTAATTTATAACTTACTCCACTGCAATTCATCATTAGTTAATCAGTAATTCTGCATAACGGTTCTGTTCATAATTACATTCCTTTCAATATTTACCTGTGCCTCAGTACACTATTCCACCTTATTGTGTAAATAAACGTTATACTTAATCTAAATTAAGTTGAGTTTGGTGGTCTTTATCTCTTAAACTGAGTCCCTCCTGGTCAATCCTTCCCTCTTAAGACATTAGTTTAGGTGTTTTAATCTGCACATTAGCGCAAGGCTAACTGGTACCAATGCGGAGTTATTACTCTTAATTTTGTCTTAGTTCAGTGTATATATTTTTATATATGTACCCTACAAAATGCTAAAACAGAAGACACCACACAAGGCCTATTTTAAAAGTACTGCTGATTTATTTTGTTTTTGTTTGTTTTTTTTACATTTGAGGAAACCTGTTTAATCTCATAGAAGTAAATTGTAATAGCATTTAAAAATAAGACATTAGGACTTTTATTATTAAGGATTTTAATGAGAATGTTCAGATCACATGGGCAAGCTTAGCCAGTCAGATGTTTGCATAGATTCTGGTCTACTGATCTGTTTCTTCATTAGAATGAAATGCTACCAAATGCTATCATGGCTTGTAAACAATGATTCAATGTGAAGCTATGTGGGAAATTAATTTTTGCAACATGTTTAATCTGATACTTGTGATGTAGTAGTGATATAAATTCACATTTATTATTTTCAAAAATAATGATCATTTAATAAGGCCGAGACCTATTTTTCAAAATATTAAAAAAATGAATTATTTGCAGCACACTGTGGTAATGTCTTGTTGTAGTGGAACAAATCAGAGCAGATAAGCAGGAAGCATGCCCAAATAATCATTTTCCAAGATTAATATTTATTTTTGTTTTGCCATTTATGCTGGGCCCCATTAAACTGTAATGTCTGTTTTTACAATGTAACTGCAATGAACATAAAGTAATAAAGTAAAAATCATCATACTACTCTTCTCCTACACCTAACCTTGAGCTTGTCCTTTGAGCTCTGACCATGTCTCTCTGAAACACGAGCAGGCTGTGGTGAACCAGGCACCACTAAGCCTATGCTCCCAGAACAGTGACCTCAATCAAAGCTAGAACTTGATCTACTCACTCTGCAGACCACAGAGAGCGGTCCACTTCCACCTACGCGTCTAAAGTGAGAGCTCCAGATCTGAACCATTACTTCATGGTGCTGTTACTCAAGTAGAAGCAGTGGTGGACAAACTCAACTTCATTACTTGAGTAAAAGTAGAGATCCTCCAGGTCAAATATTACCCAAATACAAGTAAAAGTTGCTAAGTCAAATTTTTACCTGAGTTAAAATACTGCAGTATGTGCTTTCAGAAATACATAAGTATTCAATTTAAGTGTAGTCAAGAATTTTGAGTAAAATGTTTACTACATTCAAGTCACAAATTTGAAGCTCCAAAAATATGAATTAAATACATTTTACATGGTTTTAGTGAGGAAATGTGAGGATCAACTTATAAAACCATAATAGATAAAATTGTTCTACAGCAAAAATGAGCCACACATATTATAAATAAGGCTGAGTATTATGATCATACTAATCCATTATTTTTAAATTGGTTTATTATAGAAATGTGCAAATAATGTTCAAAGCAAAAGCTAAATAACTTCCAGATTGTGTCCAGAGGAGAGAAGGCAATTTCTGTCCAGTGGTTACTATTGCTTCTTTAGAGATGTAGTGGTGTAAAAAGTATTATATTTATCTTTTAGATGTAGTGGAGTAAATGTAGTAAGTTACCCCTACAAATACTACTCAAGTAAAGTACAGATTCTGAAGTAATGTACATTATTCAAGTAAATTTACTTTGTTACTGTCCTACCTCTGAGTAGAAGTAAATGGATATTGCAAAACTGTTACTTAAAAGTAAAAAGTAGTAAGTGTTTACCCAAGTAGAAAGTACTCACTGCTACTACCACTGCTGCTTCTACTACTACTGTTACTACTACTAGTGCTACAATTACTACCGCTTTTAGTTCTACTATTACTACCACCACTACTACTACTGTCATTATTGCTTTCAATAATTGCTAAAACCATTATTATTACTACTAGTTCTACTACTACCTACTTTTCATGTAAGGTAAAAATACTTTTATTCACAAATTCACTCAAGGAGAAGTAAAAGTTTCTCTAGAAATTAGTAAGTATTGCGTGCTGAGTAAATGAGTGTATAAAGTACTTACAGCTACTACCATTACTAGTGCTGATTCTTTTAATACTACTTTTACTACTTCTAGTGCTACTATTACTACCTCGGTTAGTCCACTATCAGTTACTCTAATGCTACTACTGCTGCCCACTTTACATTCAAGGTAAAAAAAAAGCAACATTTACTCATTTAGAGAAAAAAAAATACAATAAAAGTTGTTTCCTCTCAACTTTATTTACAATAAAACTATCCTGCAAAATCGCTTCTCTAGTAAAACAGTGTTTACTACAAGTAGAAAGGACCTCTGGCTACTACTACTACTAGTTTTGTGACTTTTACTTCTACTTTTATCACTACTAGTACTACTATTACTATCGCTATCACTATTAGTACTACTATTGCTACTACCACCACTGCCTCTACTATTACTATCACTATCACTGCTTCTCTTAGTATAATACTAATATTACTACCCACTTTGCTCATTTAGATAATCAAAAACTTTACATCCTCAAAAATTTGCCCAGATAAAAGTAAAAGTATGTTTTAGAAAATGTACCCAGAAAGTATATATACATATTTAAAAAGTAAACTACTCAAGTAAAAGTGTTTTGTTACATTCAAAGTGAGGCTGCCTGATGTGATAAAGCATGTTAAAACAAATCATGGATGAGAAAAGCGTTCTATTCTGTTGGAACAATAAATGTCGTGCCTGGAGTGCATATCAGACATTTTATTGTTAGTTTTGTTTAGGTTTCAGATGTCTCAGCGCTGAACGTATCCATCACATGAAACACAATGTCATCCTTCAGTACATGTAAAATGACTGGAACTGCTGACACAAGCCTAACTGTAAAAGCTTTTCCAACCACAGCCACCATATGCAGGAAGGTGCTGATTGGTGACATACTTATCTTGTTCCAGGTTCGATTACAGTCATAATGTTTCCTCTTTCCATTAAGTGTATTTGATTTCCCGCTGAGGGGCTGGAGATATGACAGCAGTGGCCGGGCCAAAAGGGCAGCTCTTGCAAAGCATCATCTCCACTGATCCGCCAGCAAGTGCAGGAAAAGTGGCAATGCTTATACAATTAGAGCCGAGACTTTGTCAGACCTCATTTTTGAAAGAGGTTTTGAGCCGCGGCCCTTGGAGAGTGTTATTAATTCACTGCCCTGGCCGGCTCGCAGAGATAGAAGGATTATATGAGTGGTGGATGACAAAATGACATGGTAAGAGCTCGCAACACCTTCACCCTGATTACAAGAATGAATTTTCCATCAGTCTAAAAGAAATCTTAGAAGAATATCTGTGATGCTGAGGTCAAAAGGTCAAGCTTTAGAAAAGGACAAAAGCTAATGTAGAGCAGGGGACAGATTTGATGCTCCATAACCAAGGATTGTGAAAAAAACTGGGATGACTTTTTAGTTGTAACAGGTTGTTGAGACGATAAGCCCGCTAAAACCTATTTTCCTTTCTGATTTTATACATTATCTGTCACTATGCTACACATTAAACTGATTAATCTGATATTATTTGTGTAAAACTGTTCAATACAAAATGTTTATTGGCTTGTTGGTTGGTGTATTGAGCCAAAGAAGAAACTCTTTTGTGGGTTGACTGGATCCAGAAAAATTTAAAAGGTGTGTACTATTGCTGGATAGAGCCAAAGATATCAACTTCAGCCACAGGAGGTCAGTAAAGGAAAACATGTATTACCTGTTGTTAGGTCTTTTTTGGCTCAATGTAGCAAACTAGAAGATCCCCAGTTTGAGTTCATTCCATTGCAAGATAGGGTCAATGGCATGGTGGGGTACTTTTAATTTGAAAATAATCTAAATCATAAAAAAAGCTGAATTATTGCAACAATCAGAATATAATCTATTTCTAGTTATACCTTTAAAAAAAGCTATATTTTCTTCACCTCTGTACAGCTATAGTCCATCAGTCTCACATCCAAAACAATGCGGCAAAAGCCTCAAAAGAAAATATATTGTCATTCTGATTTCCAAACAGGAAGCTTGTGACTCGCTTATGATTGATCTTTACATACCTCCAGCAACAAGTTTGCTTCTATGTTGATGAATGCTGCATAGCAAGAAGGAGGGAGAGAAATGGATTTTTTGTCAGATAGGATTAAGTAGCGCCGGACCCTCCGATTAGCTGTATTTCACCTGTCAGTTTACATCAGGCGGTCTGTAGAGCAGCGTGATAACACAGATGGAGGCAAAAAAAAAAAAAAACCCTCTGAGGCAGGAAGAAGAGGAAGAAGAGGAAGGTACAGAGTCCAAAGAAACGAGGTGTGAAGGATGAAGACTGGCGGCGGGAGATAGATGAGGACATAAAAGCAGTGCTGAGAAGGAGAAAGAGAAATATGGGCAAAGCGGACAGAGGGAGGTATAAATTCAGGAAAACGAACAGAAACACAAATTGGAACTTGTTCTTTGCAACCAACTTGTTCCTTATTTTACAGCAGGAAACTTGAAAACTCAATGATTGCACAATAAATATGCAGTACATTCTAAATTCATAAATATGTGGTTGTTGTTACTAGAAACATACAGAAGTACTGCAGTAGACTTGGCAGCTAATAGTAATCTTTCTTTTAAAACCAGTTTATCTTTAATTAAACAGATTTTGGCTCATTTTGTGTCATTAGGGGAGAGAAAGAAAGCAATAGACTTGTTTTACAGTCACTGACTACCAATAAATAAAATGCATTGTAGTTTTGTTGGATATTAAATTTATGATTCATCAGTACAATGTTTTTTTTTTTTATATATCACTAGTGTAGTTTTTTCATTATAGACCCAGAAGACAAAATGGCTTCTTCTTCTTCTCCTGTGTTTATTACAGCCAGTGATCATGTATCCACCAGAGACTGTACAGAAAGTGGAAAATGATAGATATTTTCATTGTTCAAGTTGTTCAAGAAAAACTTTACCACAGCACTGGCCATATCTCAATGGCAAAGACAACCACTAGAAAATAAATTCTAGGGGACAGTTTTAGAATTTAAACTAATAAAATGAAGAGAGCAAATATGGAATTGCAAATAGACTGATACTTTGGTAAAAAAAACAACAACATACACCTCCATGTCTAAGCACTCATAAGTATAACTACCTACACTGCAAACACATTAACAACCGTAGATCCATTTAATAACAACTACAATTTTGACTATGTAAAAGAGGGCCAGCATTTGGAACAGGTGTGTGTGGGCTGTGTGGTAGAAGCAGCAGAAAACCTTTACAAAACACTTTCAACATTTTCTCTGGCTGTTACACAAATTCTGTCAAATTCTTTCAACAGGTGTGTTCTGGCCCACTGGCATCAATTAGCTTGTTTTACCACAACCCCCATACATGCTGCCAGAACTACAGCACATCTTTTCTTTATATATATATTAAAAAATAGAACTCATCACATTAAGGAATGAATATAGCTTATTTTAGCAGACTGATGTGCTATAATTAACAGCACAAGTCAATGGAGATGGGCTGATTTGGAAAGTTAAGTTGTGATTTGCATTTTAATAGTATTCATCTTCCTCACAGAGTATTTATAGGGAATAATATATGGTCATATCCCATCAATGGAAATGTACTGGCAGGTCACGTACATGATCTGAGATATAGAAAGGTATTTTCTTAATCTTAGATCATGACTAATTTCCAGAAAAGTGTGTGTTCAATAGACTTCCTGAAAAAAGAGGAAATGTAATTAAATAGATCTAGCGAGGGGAAAGGTGGCCTCTGCAGTTCCTCCTCCTGCCAACTGATTCATAGCTTTTAATGGGCTTTTAAGATAGATTAAAAACCTGATACCCTCAGACTACTGCAGAGTACAGTTTCAGAGAACCACAATTATGAGATTGCCAATTAAAGTAGAAGTCATGTAGGGAAATACAAATGACTTTGAAGAATCTATTCATATACATACGCAACACAGTAGTATCAGAGGTGGAAGAAGTACACAGAATCTGTACTGACATAAAACAATTTTTTAAAGTATTTTTTTAATTACTGCTACTCAGACCCAGGAGCCCCCAGCAACCATGCCACTCATTTTGTGTCAAAATACTTTTACTACTTAAAAATTTTAAAACTTTACCTTGAGTAAAGTAACATTTTCCCCTCTGAAAATACTCAGCTATAAGTTAAAGTTAGTTTGAGGGAATGTAAACAATATATTTAAATAAATAATAAAAGTATGGTTACGTTCCACCTCTGAGTAGTATAGACATGGCAGAGTAAAGTAGTGTCATTGGTGGAAGAAGCACTCAAATTCTGTACTCTAAAACTATTTTTAAAAGTATGATTTTTTTTTTATGTAAAACTGCTACAACTACCATCCTACTATTACTACCACTGCTCCAACACACAACCCACTAGCAAGCATGCTGCCAACTTTGCCACCAAGGTCAAAAATACTCTAAATACTTTATATTTTAAAATGTGCCTGGAGTAAAATATACAGTTTCCCCTCTCCCTTAGTTAAGGACAAGTAAAATTTGACTCAGAATGTACATTTTATTTAAAAAGTGTACTTAAAAAATCAAGCATCTACCTTCCACCTCTGGGTACAATACTGGTGATGTTTAAAAGTCCAGTTTTATAAAATATCTGAGCAATTGTGTATTTCAGTAATAGAGTCAGCTGTAAAAGTGAAATCAAAATATAGACCCATGTTCCTCAGAGAAGTGCACTTCATTTCTCAAACTGTCACTGGCCTGAGCCTCAGCTTTGCTCATATCTTTAAAACAGGCAGCTCTCTGGTGGTCAGACTGCTCCAATTGATTGCACAGCCTGCGCTATATGAGCCACAGTCACTCTGGGATTTACTCTGCTGTAAGGAACATCAACCCACTCAGCCCCAGAGTCCAAATTGATTATAAAAGTGCATTTTGCTGAGGCAGACACATCCTACAGTTTGAATATGTGTGTGTGGAAAAGACAGCCAGACAGAGTGTGTGAGGGAGGCCCAAGCTGATGGAAGCTATAACCAAAATTACATTAACACTGGAGCAGTCTTTCTGTGAAAATTCAATTGTATCTTCTTGATAGTGATGGTATTAAATGTCCACTTCTATACTGGGGAAGTACAGTTTACCCATGCATCACGCTGCTTTATGAGGATAAGGCATGTCTTACAATAGTCTGAGTTAAACTACAGCAATCGTAGTATGGACTCCACACAGACAAGCCATATGTTTCAACACACAGCTCTCTGGCACCATACACATTTATATGCACTGAGGAAATAGAGGTTATACCTTTTTTCAATGGATTTATATGCAGGAGGTGGGGAGAAGTACTCAAAGGAAAAGTACTGTAACTGTGTAAAGTTAAAAAAAAAAATCCATGCTATTGCTACCACTGCAACCATTTTTGCTAATAAATTGCAATATTACTACCACCTCCAGCTACAGCTAATACAATACTACAACTTGTTCCGGTAATTCTGCATGTTACTACTACTACAAAGTCCATGCACTACTACTACTATTACTGCTACTACTACTCCTGCAGCCACTATCACTTCCAAATGACAATCAGTAAAGTGGATACAAAGCTGCAAGATAAACTATAAACAAAACACTTTCTTGTTAAGTATTGTACAAATGTGAAATTTCCATATATGGAAGACATGTATCTGCTGTCTATGTTCAGGTCACAACCCCTATAGGGGCTTTTTATTTAATGACAAGGAATGCATCCTCATTTTCTAACTATTCTAATAGAAAGTGAACATAAAAAGAACATTACTCCTCTATTTGTATTGAATTTCATTTCTGTTTCAAGTGCAAGGCCAGATATATGTGAATAATGCATTTTCATTTGTCTGTAGCGATTGCGGGAAGAGTGTGGTGTGTGTGGGAGTGTGAAATTACAAGTGGTACATTGTTTTTTTTACAAAAATGAGACTATATTTGAATAACATGGGTAAATGTAAATACATCATTTGGAGATATGAAATAATCAAAAGGACACAGTATCAGAGAGAGCCTGTCACTTGTTTATATAAAAGCAAATTGATGATGCATATAGCACCCCTAGGCCTGGATAGAGAAATGTTACAAACAAGGACAGAGAGAGAAGGAAGCAGACCGAAGGAGGAGGAACCATGGGGTGTGTGGAGATAAGGTCACTCTATAAAACATGTCTCCTTATATTAGAACTAGTCCAGGCAATCTATGCACACAAATGCCACAGACTAGAGTGTTATAGGCCTAACAATTTGACAAGAAACTATCCATCCGCAGAGCCACTGCGGGTGACTCCTGCAAGAGCCCTCAACGATGATATCTCAAGCAGAAAGACCACAAAGTGCAAAATGTCACAGACCACCGCAGTACAGTACATAGTCCAGTGCTTGCATTTGCTGCTTGGTTTTACTGTACAGCTCTAAATACTTTATATAGACATGACTTATGCATCCATAAATACGTATATAGGGCCATGCACGGGATAATTGTGACAGTTAACCTTTTGCCAGTGGTCCCAAGAGAATATAATGGTTACTAAGGTGGAAGTCTGCAGTCTGTTGATTGGACAGTGGCAATCCATCCAAGCATAAATGTTCAGTTTATATGTATTAATAATAATTAGAAGAACATGTATCATAAAATGTATAAAACTTAAGCTCTCTGGCTATTTGCATTTGAAGTTTATAAGGCTTTAAGAATTAACTAGACCCAATTTTCTCCTTGTGTTTATTGCAGCAGTATATAAAACAACTTAAGTCGGTGGACCTTGTTTTTTCTGTTTATTTGAGGTCTACAATCTGAATGATTCAAGTGTTGCTAATGTGAACTTTGTTCTACTGTAGTGGACCCTTAAAAATAACATCCACTTTCAGCCTTTCATAACCAAGTAGCTGCCAACTGAATGTGTAGGCTACAGGTGGCATAGTGTATGTGGCATTGACCTTTTAGATTGTAAGAAGAAGAAGAAGAAGAAGAAATGGATGCCAAGAAAGTGGGAGGTACAGTTTTTTGTTTCTTTGTATTTTTGGACATCTGCTCTCCAAATCTTTCTAAAACTTACTCAGAAACATTTGTGAATAAACACCTAAAGGCAGTTGGCCCCATTGTCTCAATCATTATTCCTTGGGACTAAAACTGAGTTAGTATGCTGGCCAGAAAGTAAGCACCTGTGCCTTTATTTCTCTGTTTCTGAACATAGCTACTTCTTTTTTTTCCTTTTGGCTTTTTCCTTCTGGGTTTGCAAAATAATTATCTGGCTCCTAGCGTACAGTGATTTGATTGTTGATTTGGCATAGGTTATTTGCCAGATGCCCTTCCTGACTCAACCCTCTTCATTAATTTGGGTTTGGGACTGACTTGTGACTCCTTGTGGCTGTATTTTTACCCTGACTACTTTTTGTTTAAATAAATTACTGTCCATTTTATTATTAGATCAACCTTAAAGGCTTATTTTTCCTATATTCCAGATGATTATGGTACATAGATATTTACTGCATCACAGTGAAGAACAGGATTACCCCATGTTTTTATTAGTGCGCATTCATTGCATCCTGAATACTAAGTATAGACCACAGCATATGCTGTAAGGTGCCCTTGACGTGAAGAGAACTTGTGGGTATAGCAAAGAAGCTTGAGGGTCCATGTCTACTCCACTTACCTCTCATTTTGTGTCTGGGTAATTACACCTGAAATTGGGGGAGCCACCAACAGCGGCAGTCACATACTTTCCAATTTCTCTCCAGGGCCGTGTCCAAAAGCACACAGTCCACGGCTACGCTCTGTCAAACCCAGGTGCTGGCACAATCCCAGTCTCTTAAATAGAGTTTTTTTTCTTTGCGTTCATCTCCTCCATCCCATTTCCTCCCACCAGCTCCATATCTATTAGCGGTGACATTCCATTCTGCTTTTTAATCACCTCTCGCCTCTTTGTCCTTCTGGAGCTAAATAACTTCATAGATGATGGCCGTAAAACCCATATACTTCCTGTCAAAAAGTCCACACAGCCACAAACACAAATTCATGATGGAGGAGTTTGCCTGTACTATATCTGGGGCCTGGATTCTTTTCTTTTCAGAATTGTATTCACGCTGTAGAAATTCATCAAATATTTCCACAAGGACTGAGTTTTCGGGATTTGACAGGAACAAAAGTATGCATGACTAGCTTTCTGATGAGCACTGCAGGAAACAGGGATAGCCATCTCACATTTTCAACCAGTATATTTACAAAGAAAAAATATGAATTTAATCTGTATTCTGGTTGTTTGGTTCACAATTTCTTAATTCTGTTAATTTTTTCTGTCTCTTTTTGTATATTAAAAAAGTATTAGTATTATCAATGGCTTGGATTTATATTGTCTATTGATATGTTGACAATTGGTCTCTCTAGTCACCACCAAATACACAACCACCATCACACCAACACATTTATTCATCAGCAGACACTGGAGACAAGGTGGGTGACTTACATATCAATTGTTGAATAGCTTGCTGCTTAAAACAGGTTTGAAACATTAATCTGAAAGATGCAAATAGCTCGTCCATCATCCATTGTTTCAGACATTGGCTTCTCAGTCCTACTCACACAACATATGCGACATGACAGCTGCCTGCTGCTTTAAAGCACCTACTCAAACGTCGCTGCTTTTCCTTGAATTCACCCAATGTCACTCAGAGAGAAGGACAGATATGAATGTTTTTGGCGCATAGCATCACAGTGAGTCAAACACAGTCTAAGTCTCAATCTGCAGCAGTAACAGCCACAGGCGGCAGTCTCAGGCGGCTGCTCCAGCCCCACTGCCATGTTGTGTCTGCTGGAATCACTCTTATCTTACTCCCGAGAATGTCTTTGGCTGTCCTTGGAGGAGTGCAGTCAGGGATGGAGGGAGGCAGACAGAGGGGCTGGTGAGGGGGTGTGTGTGGAGGGGGGACTGGTCTTACGGGACTGCGGCCATTTGTATTCCTCTCTCATCTGTGACGGGATGAGGAGGCAGGGGGTGCACAGCAGTCTGGACTGTGGTAAAGAGCTCTGAAATCAAAGAAGATGTGTTACAAGATCTTCACAAGTCACTGGCCTCTGTCGTATCACTTGTAGATAATGAAATCAACAAGCCGGCTCTACATGTAATGATAAGAAAAGTGACAGCAAGGGCAGTGATTTGCTTTAATATTACTTTTTTTTTTTTTTTACATTCTTTACACACAGTTCAAACCAGGGCTGCACAACATAACATTTTATCTTTATCGCAATTATCAGCAGTGATACCAGTACTGGTATCGCAAGAAACTAGATATATGGCAATAAAATATGGTATTATTATGGTATTCCAAGCGAAATTTACACTGTATTATTTTAGTGTCTGGAGCCTATAATCTCAAATTATGCTATGCTGAAATCATGTTGTTATTCTATACAACTTTGTATATTGCATGTTTTTTTTAATATTGTGCAGCCCTATTTCAAACTGTCCACTTAAGCCCTTATGGTGTACCATCCACTTATTGTACCATACCATGATTAATTACCATTTGCAGGTCTATTGTGCACTGTGTGTCCTCCCACTTAGTTGATGTTCACAACCCAAATGACTGAAAAATCAATGTTGTTATAGACACACGCTCTGTATAATAAGATTTATCAACATGTTTCTGACCCATACAGGGACTCTGTTGCAGCCGGGCACTATGGACATCTATGAGTGATGAAGACATGCTCTTAAAATGAGACATGCACGTGAAGTGTAACTAATCCCAAAGCTCCATTATTGATCGGTTTCAGGGCTAAGTGGCTCCAAAAGCCTGTATGACATCATTATACCGTTAGTAAACAATGTTTTTTTTTTCCTGAACATGCACTTTTTATTAGACATTTGACATTTGTATGTGTATTTTCAAAAAAATTATTTATCTTAATTTCATTTTTAATTACAGTCCTAAAAATAATTCACAAAGCAATTTATTTACTAGGGAATGAACTATAGGCAATTTAAATTCACCGATTCACCTGAACAGTATGAGCCACAGGTACCTGCAATGTCCACTCTGAGATATCGTTGCAGGCCGATGATCAAATCCACAATCCCCTTGCTGGGAGGAAGGAGGGTTAACCACGCCATTGTGCACTGCCACTCTCTAACTTAATTATATAGAAATTGTGCATGTTTTGATAATATTGCATTTAAATAAATATTGTTTTCATCTTGTGTTCCTTCCAAAAACAAATATAGAAAATTCAAACTGCATTTCTGTTCTTTGTTGGCTACACTTTCAATCCAACAGACATTGCAAAATGGTACATTGCCGACATTTTATATGATGCTTTGAAGAAGGCCACAGCAAGCTTGAAGCACAAAAAGAGTCATTGTAAGTCACTCTGCGTTTGTGCATGCTTCTTTCTCATAATTGTGTGCCCGAATACATCAATCAACTTTTGTTACTTCTCAAACCCGTGCTTTTTTTTTTTTTTTGCCTGAGAGTGGGTGCTTGTGGAAACTGTCCGGTTGCATTTCCATTCATTTGTGTGTCACCAGTGTGTGTGCATGCAGATTATGTGAGTGGATCATAAGAGCTAGTAGCCTGTCTGCAGAAGGCATGACCTCTGTGATCCTCCGTCAGGGTTGTGGATAGACTGGGGCACCAAGGTGAATGCTGGCTGGCACAAGTGGCTTATCAGCATGCAACATAAATATAATCACTAGTAGGCTATGAAACGCATATGCTGAATATCAATAGGTTTAAGTGTTGTTGGGAAAAGGGTGTCGCATTTGCTGCTTGGTGTTCAGTGACTGGAACCATTTATTTATTGAATGTTTTAATGGGAATGACGTGCTTATATAATGTTTTATGGTAGACAGTATTGGTCAAGGCAGCTGCGTGTGACTCACAGTTTATGCGCCTTATATCATTTACTCCAATTAAATATATTGTTAACGGACATCTCCCACAGGGGTTGATTTTATTACCGAGTGTTAATTAAGCCCAGTCATATGGGACATGACTTGCATTCGTCTGTGAGAGAAAAGATAAAGGAAAGAGAGACAAGCTTGTATAATAGGTTGATGTAATGGCCCAGTTTGGTCATGAAGTTGTCACATGTTTATCAGTGTTCCAGTAATGACGGCCCCTTTTTTCCGATGCTTTTTAAAAGGGTGACCTCATGCTAGAGGATTACCTCAAGGCTATTTATAGTCAAATAAACCTACTTTTAACTGTGACTGTCTGTTGTGGAAGAACTTTCAAACATGGGGCTTACTGACTGTTCTCTCAGGGGAGGAGCTGTCACCAGGATGTGTCCTTAGAGGAAACAAAAAAGGTGTGCACTGCTCTATTTCAGACACCATTTACTTTAGACCAAAGTTGTAGCTGACACAGATTCTGTGTTCTATCTGTACTTTTGATAGTTTTTCATTGCAAAATGAGAATGGTTGCTCATCTTTCCTTAACTTTGCCTATTTTTGTTGTGCATTGACTAACCTTTGAGTAAAACTATAACTCAATTCAATTTTGCATAACTAAGCTCTGAAGTTATAAAAACTCTTGCCAAATAAATAAACAGTAACAAGTAATTGTCTATACTAGTGTTTCCCAAATAGTGGGTTGGGATTTGTCAAGATGCCATTGTACTTAAATCAATTTGCCTAATTTCAAAAATAAAGTGTGCTTATGACAGTAAATTCTTTCTTCTGCAGCTGCAGGAGGTTGGAGCCTAACCCAGCAATTAGGCAGGGTACACCCTGGACAGTGGCCTGTTGCAGGACTGACCGAGACACAAACACAGATAATTTACTCCCACATTTATTCACTAGGAGCAAATTTAGACCCACACGTCTTTGAACTATGGAAGGGCTGAACTGCCACAGTGAAAGATAAAAATATTGCTAGCGTTTCTTGTTAATATGAGAAGGTTTCACATTATAATGAGAATGTGATTATATCACGTTTAAACGTGATATTAATAGATAGATAGATAATAGATAATTTTCTTGCTGTAATGTAATACCTTTCTCATTAAAATGAGAAAATGATCCCTTTAAAATGAGTTTACTTACTCATTGGCATATAAGAAGTTCTATATATACAGTCAGTGGCTAAAACAGCTCGTTTTCTCATATGCCTCACGAAATTTTACACTCAATCAGAACAGACTACAGGAGGATGGAGCAGATGGAAAGATGAATGGAGGCACTGTTTACATTCTTAAGAAGCCATAATATAGATGGACAGTATCACCACCAAACTGTCAGTCATGACAAGTGATCACGTTATAAAAACACAATTTTCTCATTCAAATGAGAATGTTATCTCGTTTTAATGTAATATTATCACATTTTGACAAGGAAATGATCCTTTCTTGTATTAATGAGAAATGCTAGCAATATTTTTTTTCTACTGTGGCAGTTCAGCCCTTCCATAGTTCAAAGACATGCGTGGGTCTAAATTTGCTCTTAGCGAATAAATGTGGGATTAAATTATCTGTGTTTGTGTCTCAGTCAGTCCTGCGACAGGCCACTGTCCATGGTGTACCCTGCCTAAGGCCCATAGTTGCTGGATTAGCCTCCAGCCTCCTGCTAGCTGCAGATGAAAATTTACAGTCATAAATACGACTAACAACTAACTAACTGCACTGCAGGCCCATAGTTGCTGGTATAGGTTCCTGCCACCTATGACCCTTAATGGTAAGCAAAAAAAGTTTAATGTAGAGCCTTGTGCAGTGTAAACATTCATTCACTCTTAGCATGTTTGAAAGGGTTAAAGGGTCATTGCTACTTGTCTTAAAATATTTTTCAAAAGTTTCTTAAGCAGTTATGTTGTACATTCATCAGTACACCTGTCTCTAACACACCAGTAAATTGTCTTTCTTGGCAAATGTTCTGCTAAATTTGAGGTTTTTTAGACAGCCACAATCAGCCTAACAGGCCAAGAAATACAGCAGCTCCGAGACAATTGTCGGAGAGTAAAGAAGGAGAAGACAGCTGCCTGGAGCTCTCCTGGTGTTCACAGCACATAAAGATACATCTAATAAAGCACTGCAGCTTATTGCCTAGGTGGCTGTTTCCCTCCAAAACACAGGTCTGGGTCTTATAAAAGGAAAATATATGGTATTTTGGCCTGGTTTGTGTCCTGCCCACAGACCTAGTGATTTAATCAGTGAAGCACTGGAGGCTGGAATGAGCTGGTATATATAGACACTTCATGAAGAGATAACTGTATGTGAGGCAATAGTTTTAGGGAGAATAAGGCCTCAGAGACAATAAAAACTCAGAATGTAGTCAGAGTGACTTTAATTGTCCATATGGCATTGTTAAATATGCAAAACTATCAGCTAAACCAAACAGAAGACAAAATGAAGAGGCAGCATTCTCAATTCTAAATATCCCAGCGAGAATGTATTTTTTAGAAATGAACAGTATTGGTGGTATAGCAAAGAAATCAGGGTGTACTCCTGGGAATTATGTAGTTTGTAACATTAGAGCAAGTCAAGGTGCTTTTGTTTATTTAAAGGCCAAATTACACAGCAGAAGAAAAGCCTGTAAGTGGCTAGTACAGTAAGTCAAACTTTAGAGCAGGGGTCTCCAAACTATAGCTCCAGCAGCTTTCAGACACTTTTCAAATAGCTCCCCAAAGACTTGATGATTCTTTTTTTTTTTTTTTTTTTTTTTTTTATTTACAGGTGCAGACATACCTACATATAATACATAAGACATGAGACAAACAAAACAATATTATGACTTACTAGGAACAAACAACATAAAACAGATGTATATAATAATATGAATATGAATATATATGCGGATATGAATATGTATTGATGTAAAAAAAAAAAAAAAAAAAAAAGTTCAATTAAATAAATACAATTATAATTATGGCAAAACCAACAGTAGAGAAAAATAGCTGAACTGAACACATAAGTAACTACAAACTAAAACACTTACAAAACACAAGTTGGACACATTAACTAAACAGTAGGGAGTACAATGGGGTAGGGAGTTTGGAATAGAGTATGGTTGGAAAGTAAATTACTGATTGTTGAGATGTGTGGGAAGTAAATGTTATGGTTTTGAAGATGTACATGTGGCTTAATAGGTTATTGTTGTAGCTGCAGGTAATTTATGAATGGTAACCAAGTTTCATTGAAGGCTAATATATGCTTTTGTTTATGTGCTGTGTTTTTTTCTATTGAATTATATTCTGTAATTGAATTAATCCAGTGTGTAATGCTGCATGCTTTTTTTGATTTCCAGTTTTGAAAAATAATTTTTTTAGTGATAGTTAGAGAGATAAGGAGAGGGTTATGGTATTTGTGTGAAAGGTCTATATGAGAAATGTCTCCCAGAAGACACAGACTTGGACATAATGGGATCCTACAGCCCAAGATGGTGGAGAGTTTGTCGGTGACAGAAATCCAGAAAGAGTATACCGGTTGGCAGTGCCATGTGGAGTGTAAATAATTATCTGTGCTCCCCAATGTGCATTGTGAACAACTTGATGATTCTCACATAAACTTCTTTTGTCAAATTTGATTTATCACTTCACAAACCAACTTGAATATATTTTTTAAGCTGTAAGCTTTAGAGCTTACCTTAGCTTCTCTGACATTAGCAATGGACTGATGCGATCCTGGACACATCTCTCTGCATTGCTAAATTTCGCAGAAATATGTTGCCAATATCCATATTTCAGTTTGCATCCCTATTCTCTATGTTTCTCTGTGTAAGCACGTGTAGCCAGCACAAGAATACACACTTTCTCTGTATTATTGCTAAGCATAAATTCAGTGTTGTCAAGTCATTTATAGTTTTCAGTCACATGACTTTTGCGTTCCATGGAGGGCAAAACAAACATGGCTATGTGCAGTAGACAGGAGGAGATGCAGCCAAATAAGCATTTAGATGGCCTGAAAACTCAAAATACGATATGGACCAAAACTACAAATATTGGGGACCTGTGACGTGCATGAGGCACTGCTGCCCTGTTTGAGTCACTGGCCACAGCCAGGTCACTGCCAGAGCTGGACTTCAGAAACCCACTCCACCACTGTGACTCGAAGCAAACTTATAAATGCACTGGAAGTTTTTTTTTTTTTTTTCAGTTGTTGCGTACGTGAAGGGCATTACTTTTCATCATAAAAGGTCAGAGAAAACTAACAGACACAAACAGCCGTTAGCTAATGATAGCTTAAGGTAACTCGTTTAAATACTGTATGTTTGCTACAAATACATGTGTATTTAAACAGCTAACTGTTACCACTGCTCAACCTCCCCAGGGAGAAGAACTTCTTTAAGGCACAAATCCACATTCATCTTATTTCTGAGTCAGTTTTCGCTGATGATTCTGTAGAAACAGATCCTAACCTGAGTAAACAGTGTCTTCAGCTTCAGTGAAGTAACGTTAAACCAAAGTGCTTGTCCTCCAAGCGCTGCCATCCAGGTGTGACTGAAAGTGAATGTGAAAACTATGAATATAGAGCAACAGGCAATAGGAGTGCCGCTTTTTGGTCTATGGCAAAATGTGATTAACCAAAGTTTCCAATATGTGCTCAACATCTATTACTAAAGTTGTTGATGACACGGCCAAAAAAATATGAGTTCAAAAATGACACATATTCCTTTTAATATTGTCCTATTGTGTTTTTGGGTGGAACGTTTTTTCTTTTTAATGAATACAAAACTTAATTTTGTCACTTTAATTGACTTGCTTAATTTTATTGTTCAGGGAATCATTTACCCAACATTCAGAATTCAAAATAAATAATAGCTGTACGTTCGCACATAAATCAAATAAAAGTGAATTGTTTTTGTGTTCTCTGATCCATTGCTGAAGCTGTCTCCTTTATCTTATCATTGCAGTGTAGTGGCTGAGAAAGTGTGCTCTGTATTGTTTGGGTCAACAGCTTGAAACGGGTCAGTGCATCTGGATAAAAGGGTATGAAGGTGCCTGTCTCTCTATTCCAAAATTGTATGCAAATAAGACCTTTGTAAGCCAGCACCATGACTAAGCTGCTGAGAAAATCATCTTGCAAAATGATAACAGTCTCTGTTTGGAGTGACTTGAATATAGGATTTTGACATTTTCTCAAGTGTGAGATTCATCTTATTATCTAGGTGACATTGAAGCTGCATTACTCAAAAAGCTTTCCACAAAAACATAGCAAACCGTGACTGTGCAACTTAAATTGATGCACAGCCAGTAAGATTGTCACTTCTTCTAATACAGTACCAGACAAACATATCAGACTGTATGCAAATGTGTAATTGGCCAAAGCTTTCTCTTATGGGCTGAACATTCTCATTTATTAAAACCCTGAATAATAAAAGTCTCACATGCAAAGCTTTGTTTTACATGTAATTTCTTTTGCAATTACAATTTTCTTTTGGGCTAATTTTTGAGACTTGTAACTTGACTCAAGCTTAAGCATCAACAAACTTGTTTTTGTTTTGAAGGCTCAGGCTCAGACTTGGACTAATGTCTTTTCAGGACTCAAGACTCGACTTGGACCTGTGAACCAATGACGCAAACTTGGACTTGTACTTGTCTCAGACTTAGACTTGCCTTGTTTTTTTTTACGCTGATTGCTGAGACAGTGCTGCACATTTTTTTTGAGCATGAAGAAAAACAAACATCATTTAATGTTCTGTTATGAAATAGGTTTTGTGTGACTCTGACTGGGACTCAGACTCTGAGTTCAAGTGCTATTGTAGATGACTCGACTTATTTGAACGAATCTTGAAAGTGACTTAGACTCAAAAGCTGCATGGTAACTATAGTCCTTCCTAATATGTCAAACAGTTTTCCTCACTTTGAACAGTGTGCCTTTATTTCAGATTCCCTATGCACCTCAGGAGGGCCGAGTCTGTTACATTACCCTCACTTACAGTTTGCAAGTGTTTAAAGAAAGCAGCCTGGAGGAAATGGGTGGGAATACTGCTGCCTAATTGAGCACAACTCCCGCGCTCACCTGTCTATTGCCACAGGATGAAGACTGCAGCTTGTGCTGTGAGTGTAATGAGGCTGTGGTTATGGCTGCCATTGGCGAGTCATCAACCTCTAAGCGCTCTGGACATCCTGCCTCTGCCATTACTGCCACACATCCGTCATCTTCAGGAGGTAATCATCCCTTTGAAAACACGGCTTCTATAGAGTCTCTGGGCTATGTGTATCGAGGAAATTACTTATCATCCACAGTTCCTTGCTCGTCAAATACTGTCAGTCTGACCAAAAGCCTTCTCTCTTTCTTTTTTGTCTGTGTTACCTCTCGGAACATAAAACGAAGATGAGGAGCCCATTGTCTTGTGATAATTTCCCAGGAGAAGCCCATTGAGTGTCAGTGAGCTGTGTCTAATTTGTCTGGGAAGGTGTTAGAGCGTTAGTCAAGAATGCTGCGTGCTCATGTTTAGTGGCATGTGTAATCTCACCGTGGATTCATCAACAGCTGCACTTTTCTCCCAATACAAGCAGTGTTTTGTGTGCAAATGCTAAATTACCTGTGTCTCCAAAATCTAAAGCTATGTTAATGACAGTCATTATGCACCTGTTTAGTGATTCAGTGTTTTTGTGCGCCTTAAAAGACACACAAGACTGCGTTACCCTGGAGAGATTGGAGATTTATTTTTACTTTCAAAGTTTTAAAGCTGACTATGCTATTTGTACCATTAGGGGGAGTCAAGGGGCAGATTTCTGACTTATAATTTATTTTAGCTTTGAGTAAGTAATACATAGATGCAATCCTATAACCATCACAATGAGATGCACATGCATAACCTGACACAATCCATAGTTCACATCCTTTTTTTTATTAGTGTAGTTGACTTTGTGCACACATAGCCAAAACTAGACCACACACTTTTTCTGTATTATTGGTTGGCAAGTCATGTAGACCAGAGTAAAGTGTATGTGATTGGCCAGAGCTTCCAGAATAAGCACAGCACATTAATCTGTTACAATCCTTGATGACTTAATTTTCACGTATTGATTCCTATTAAAAATACAGTACAGAAATTTCCTTCAGAAGACATTTAAGACTATGTTACCCTGGCGAGATTAGAGCTTTACTTTTGTTTTCAAAGTTTAAAAGCAGACTACAATAAATTAGCTGAATCGATACACAATTATAAGACAAACAAGTTATTGATATACGAATTGCTTACAAGCCAACCATAACATTGAATCACCCAAGATGGATCAATATGAAATTAATGCAATCACAGCGGCCTTCTTAACATATTATTGAAAAGATACTCCTGGCTATACAAAATACTGGCAGGGTGAGCTGAACACTGGAGCATTAATTTGCTCATTTTCATTGTAAAAATGTGTCCTGCTATAGCCGTTAACCAGACGCTCTAAATTAAAGTGCAGCAATTCCAGGATTAGCTTGGCAATTAATTATCAAGCAAAGCCATCAGCACTGTTTGTCTTGAGTTGTTTTCCCAGCAGCCTACATGCATTCATTGAACGCAAATGCAGGGGAGGCAAGCATATTGTTCCAACATCCACGTGAGGCTGGAGTGAAATACACTGTCATTACTGTGAAAAGATGTCAGTCAAGCTCAAACTTAGCAGCATCCTTCAATTTTCCTCATGAAAATGGCAAGGAAGCTCCTATTAGGCTGTTATTGGTTGGGACATGTGCAACGCCAGCCACTTGAGGGGCATTAGCATGACAATAGCAGCAATGCAAGTAGCCACTGGGTAACATTTCTCATCTTTTACTGCCCTAAAATTGCAGCAAACACCCTTGAGACACTCCACAGCTTTACCATTAAGCAGCGTTCTATATGTGCACCCATAATCAGCAACTCAGACTGCTTCCCTTAAAGCTTTTTTTTTATTAATTTTTTTGCCAAAACCACCTTATCACTCAGCCACAGTTTACCTACACAGCTGGAGACCGTCTTTGTCCAGAAGCAGTATGAGAAATTAAAATGGAGAGAAAATGAGTCAGAGTTTCCAATCATGGCAACCAGTATGAGTTGAACTGCTGGCAATTCTCACTTTGGTAATAGTACTTAGAGTAATGAAATCACATTCAAGGTCAAACGTGACTGACATAGTAATTATTCGGTTCATGTCAGGACGAGAGGAAGTAAGATGTGATGAAGGTAATAACACTGGCTTAAATATTTATAATATCACACCATGAATGAACTGCACCACACACAATGACATCCAGTTCTGTCTTGTCAGGTGAAGAACAGTAACCTTGGTGGCAAGAGTCTTTTTTTAAATATTTTTTTTACGATAAATTCTTTACAATTACATTATCTGAAAACAGTTTCTGTCATGGTCTCAACTCCACCCCAGACCCTAAAAATAAATAAAAATGGAACCAATGGAGCACAACAGTGCCCCAGTGCCCATGTATTTCCCATTCATTTTTCTCATAGACTATGCACATTTTTCAAAAAGTCTAATGGGAAAATTAGTTCCGGCACCAGAGGAGGCAGCCATTGTTGAGCTCCACTTGCCACTGTGGAATACTAAGACAACAACTGAACTTTAGAGCTTACCTTAAAATCCTACCTTGGAGTTCAACGTTAAACCATTATAATCCTACATCAAAGTAATGGATTGCTAATATTTATCTGCATTTCACTTTCCTAGCCTTCTTTATTTTTATTTTTTCTTAATTGCCTTGTTTTGGTGTATGTATAAGCATCTAAACCCAGCACTGGAATAGCTATTTTCCATATATTTTGGCAGCATTGATTCACTGTTAAAGAGGGCATACCAAGCCAATGGGGGAATCCCTAACTCAAGCACTCTCTCTATGCAAATGTGTGATTGGCCAAAGCCTCCAGTATAAACAACCATATCATTCCAGGTAATAAAGCATGCATGGCATCTCAAGGTGATGCTTTTTTTCTATTACAAACTGATATTACATGAGTTGAATACAGAATTTCAGCCCCAGAGTTACTTTTCTGGGCCAACATATACATTATTTAATAAGCTAGTTTGTACTTCACCTTACCCAGTAGTCTTATGCAAATGCAAACTGGTTTAATTTGGTTGGTTTGCCATGAGAATTTTGAAACCACATAAACACACTTAGTTCTGTAGGCAGCTGCAGTTGTTAATCATTACTTTTTCCTTTTACATAATTAGGAAATGTTCTAGCCTTGAAACCAGAACAAACTATTTTTAGATAAACAGTTACTTATAAATTAATTGTTTGTTTTTTCTCCAAGAAACATGGCTGTGGGTAAGGTACAACACTATAATGTTTAATACATAACTCACAAAAATGTCCTCCGGCTAAAAAGTTGTGCAACCTCTTTCAAGTACAAGTTATCCTCCTGCAGTTGGAGCTTCCAGCATCTTAAACCACACTCCCACATCCCATTTAATAGGCAGCAAATGCTCATAATGCGTGGTTTAGATCATATCAAAGTCTGTGACATACTTAGCTGGGTTCAAAAGGTAAAATGTCGTCTAGAGTGCCATCCTCTCACTGGCATATTTATGGCTCCCTGAGAGTGACAGAAGAATCATTAATCTGAGGCTAGCAGAGATATTTAGGATGTGGAGTTTGTATTCTGTAAATATTTAATACGTTTGCAAATTCCACTTTTCCACCACGTTAAAAAAACAAACAAACAAGAAGCGAACACAGTAGTAAGACATGATTCGATCAGAAGGACCGCCAGAATCCAGGTCTAGGTACTGTATCTTTACCATTGTGATATATGACTTGGCTAGGCAGAGGTCTAGTCTATGTGGGTACTTCTATATTTTCCATACAGTTATAGAAGTAATATTGATGAATACGATGATAATCCTGAGAGAATAAAGACCAAAACCAATCTTAAAGCAACACTATCATAAGCTGCACATTCAAATAAAGTTCTGAATTTTTTTTTTTTTAGTAGTTAAACAAATTTTTTATCAAGACGAACCTTGCTTTAAGCATTACACTTTATAACAATACACAGTACTTGTGCGGGAAATACATCACAACAGATAACTGCATAAAAGTCTGGCTTAATTCACAGGAAGACACTAGTTTCCTCTGTCATTTTCAAAGCCACAATCAATAAAACATTGAGAATGTATTAAGGCTATATCCCGCACACCTGCACCACACAGACAATGGGACCACACACATAAATCAGGTTAGTAATCTATCTTTGTCCTTCTCACACAGCGCCCCATTAAAACTTGATTTCATTTGTGCTCGGCAAGCTTTTCTGAAACAACTAAAGGTGACAGACACGTGGTTGCAACAAGGAGAGCTGAAGGAGCAAGCAAAGTACATTATGCTTCCACTTTACAGGATCATTAGCAGAAAGGAAACCACATAGTCAAGATGGAGAAATAGAAATTACTCATGTTCTTTCACAACCAAGCATGGCAACAAGTAAATAGAACTGTTGTGGGTTTTTATGTTTGATCAGTCAAGCCTGAATCTGTGATTGTGGGTTCTTTGGGCAACTGAGCTCTCTGTGTGAAGTCTTGATGTCCTCCCTGTGTTACTCTGGCTCTTCTGGCTTCCTCCCACCATCTACAAACATGTATAGGTGATGTGGTGATTCTCTAGTGAATACATGTTAAAGTAAGGTTGTATGTTTGTGTGTGTCTGCAAGTGTCAGCCTTGAGATCAACTGACTGTTGTCCAGCGTGTGCCTCATGGCCGTAGTTCCTGGGAAAGGCTACTCCCCCAGCAACCCTCAACAGGAAAAAGTGGTAGAAAAAGAATTAATTTTAGTATTGCCATCAAATGGTCCAATTTGTTACATTCTTTTAAGTGATGTGATATTAATTTAATGGTATAGTTTTTAGTTTTTGTGTTTATGTTCTTGAGTCACTCATACTATTAATACTTAGAATGAATTTGGTTGTGGTTGGTAATGACTTTTACAACCTCCACAATAATACTTAATACTCTTCTCAATAATCTTCTTTTATGATATAACACTTAAAGTAGAGACTGTAAGAGCTACTGGCTACCAATAGTTGTCTTATTC
Source organism: Bostrychus sinensis (assembly GCA_020698575.1). NCBI lineage: Eukaryota > Metazoa > Chordata > Actinopteri > Gobiiformes > Eleotridae > Bostrychus > Bostrychus sinensis. The sequence continues at coordinate 19,636,424 of CM036242.1, forward strand.
ACTCTATGCACATTGCTCTTGGTCTACTTATTTTAAACATTTTTTAACACCAATGTCATTATTAAATTTGATATTGGTGTCAAATTTGAGCTGCACTTGTCTTAAATGTATGTAGTTTGAAATATCAATGTAGTTGAAAGTATCAATGAATTCATTTCAACTTATTGAGACCCTTATTGGTAATGCATACGTTGTAGTGTACACTTTGTATGTAGTGCACATTATACACTATGTGGTATACACTTTGTTGTGCACATTATGCAGTATTCGCTTTGTAGAGCACAGTGCACACTATGTAGTGTACACCAGTGGTTCCCAGCCTTTTCATGTATTTGTATTTATTTGTTTATCCTTTATTTAACCAAGTAGGTCAATTGAGAACCAATTCTCATTTGCAATGACAACTTGGCCAAGAAGCAGCACACCAACAGAAAAAAGACATACAAACATAACAATCTACAAAATGACATTCAATATCTCTTCAAATACATGAGTTAAAACAGGTGCATCATGAATTATTGCTTTGATTGATGTTTTAAAAGATGAGAGTGATATAAATGAGCTTAGTTTTAGGGGCTGTTGTAAGTGATTCCAGTCAGTTGCAGCAGAAAACTGAAACGAGGAGCAACCAAAAGATGTGTGAGGGATGAGGAGGTTGATAAAGCTACTAGAACGTAGAGTGCGGCTGGAGTTATGGATGTTAAGTAAAGAGCAGAGATATGTGGGGGTTTTACCAATTAGAGTTTTGTAAATGAACAGGAACCAGCGAGTTTGTCTGTGGGAGTGGAGGGAGGGCCAGCTCACCAGAGAATACAGGTCACAGTGGTGAGTACTGAAGGGAGATCCATTAACAAAGTGAACAGCAGTATGCTAAATTACGTCAAGTTTGTGCAGCAGTGATTTAGATGCCAATCTATAAGCTACATCACCATAGTCTAAGATTGTGAGGACTGTCATTTTAACTAAAAGCTGTTTGGCGGAGTGTGTTAAAGATGTCTTGTTATGATAAAGAAAACCAATTCTTGACTTGACCTCAGTGAGCAGAGCAGTGATATGTGTTTTCAATGTGAGACAGGAATCGAGCCAGACTCCCAATTGTAGTAATTAACAAACTGAATGTCAGAACCATCCAAAGATTGAATGTTGTTTGGGCAGTCAGATTTCTACTGAAGACCATACATTTAGTTTTACTTCTGTTCAATTTTAAATGAAGCTTTGAAAAGGCGTGTTGAAGATTAGTGAAGCTGGTTTTCAGCAAGAACAGCCCAGTGTTTAAAGAAACTCTAGATGTATAAAGGACAGTGTCATCAGCATACAGGTGTATACAAGAATGACTACAGCATGAATGATATTGTTTGTATTAATATTGAATAGGGTTGGGCCAAGTATAGATCCTTGGAGACTTTTATGAAGGGGCAGTGGTTCTGAAAGAAGACCCTCAGCTCTCACTGACTGTGTGCACCCAGAACAATAACTTTTGAACCAAGCCACAGAGCTATTGGAGAGGCCAGTGTCTCCTAACCTATCCAGCAACATGTTTTGGTCCACAGAGTCAAATGCCTTTGACAGGTCAACAAAAATAAAAATAGCTGTACAGCACTCCTTGTTGTCAATAGCACATAATGTCATGAAGAACTTTAAGTGTAGCAAATATGTCCAGACCTGAAGCCAGACTGCATTGGAGCCAATCTTTAGTTAAACCTAGTCTTATTCCTGGTTTAGTCCTGGCTTAGACCCTAGACCTGATTTAGTCCTGGTTAAGATTTGGTTTAGTTGTGTTTTATCTCCGGTTTAGTCCTTCTAGTCCATTAATGGTGCTTTGAAGGCCAAATATTTTCTGAGATGTTACTTTGTGTGAAAAATTCACTGATCTAGGTAATAAATGATCAAATAACTCAGATTAACCCCTGCAATGTTCTCACATACTCCTGCTCCCTCTCCCTTTATTGCAGTTGGGAAATACTGGTGTACACTACTGTACCTACAGAAACATTGTCATATGTTTGTGAGCATTAAGATATGCTAATGCTTCTGCTTTAGTTTTGCACAGAATTCATACAAATCATGTGAAGTAGATTGATCAAAGATGTCTGCAGTGTGTAATGTGAAACTCTGCCAGATATGTGAATTTAACAACAACAATGAGTCTTTTGACATTCTAAGCCAAACACAATAAAGTCATTACTAATTTGCTTAGAAAGAAAAATAAGGCATTACTATAACAAACCTCAACCTCAACTCTCTCTGCCCTAGGAGGAGTCAATGGTGAATCTGAAGGACTAACACCAGTGCTAATCACTAAAGTCAACAATTTAATATTCTGCAAATAGGCTTGCATTTTTATATCTTAGCTTAGCTCTCATAAAGCTTCCTTGTCCAGCTTGTCGCATCTGGATTGTGATAAAACATATTAACAAGAGCAAAGTACACAGCTGCATGCAGCAATTCAAGGAGATGTTAATATTCTTTGCAGCAAATCTGAGCTGCCAGCTTGGCAGGGATTGTGAGGTTGTGATTGCAATAGGTGTCACAAGACTATTGGAGTTGTACAAAACCAATTAAAGCTGACAATTCAATTTAAATGGAGTCTTTTTTAATTTGGACACTGAATACTTTGCTGAAATACTGGGATTATGTTTTTGCCTTTAGACATTATTATTGCACACATGACATGACTTCAATCAATACGTTTACCTTACGTTACCTTTCCTTTTTTACAGAAATAATGTATAATTACTTCATCTTTTGAAACCATTGACACCTTAAGCTAACAACAACTCAGTATTTTAGGAATTATATTTCAAGCTGAATGCAATACATGCACTTTTTGTAGATTCTGGATTAAAGGATTAGCATCTTAAAGAGTATCACTGACGACAGTAACAAAAATGTAATTGAAGCAATACAATACCAGAGTTTTGATTGAAGTCAATCTCATACATCTTTATCCTCTTATACAATCTACACACATTCTGTGTCACAGCAATGTTTAAATTAGAATGTAGTTCTTTAATTTATATTCTTGGTTCCAAATACAAATAGCACTACAATAATCAAAAACTATTCCAAACCATTTACATTTGCTTTTTGTATGAATAATTTTAATTGGACATTTATTCTGATATTGCAAAGCCCCTGATCTATAATCTAGTTTGCCAGATTAATGCCCCACTGTGTGGTGAAATTGTTCCTTTAAAGTGCAGTGAAATTGAGCTGGTCAGATTTCTGTGGTCCGGCCCAGAGTGCAGCATTGGCAGGATTTCAGAGCAGAAGTAATGGATTTTGTTCAGACCTTTAAAGTGTAATGTCTCTCTGAGTGGCCTGGCAGGGTTAAACTCTTCTCAGGACAATGTGACTTGCACAAGGTACTATGCTGTATGTGCTGTTATTAAAAAGAAATATTGCTTAAGAAAAGCCTGCTGCATTGCAGTCATGACTCTTAATAATGCACAGTATTTCCTCTACTATTGCCTATAAAACAGTGAGTATGTCTGGTGGCCTTCTTTGGGAATAAAGCTACCTTAAGACACACATTTATTATAAGCATATCATTAGATTTACCACATTTGACTGCAAACGTATATGGTCTTGTACTCTGTTGTCTATAGTGTATAGAGCAGTACACAGATGTAAACTACTGCACTTGTCATTTGCACTGTGATTTGCAATTTAAATTATCTGTTGTGGCCATCTGTGAGCTCAAAGAATAACCAATAACACTTAAATAAAAGCGAGTGTAACTTGTGCAACCTAATAAATGATACACACAGTATAGAAATCTATATTATTCTCTTATTTCCCAAAAAAACACTTTATATCAAACCAGAGGTTTCTACAATGGCGCAGTAGCTCTTTTTTGTTTGTTTCTTCAGACGGAGTAAGCTTTGGCTGTCTTTATCGAATAAATGGCTTATCGTCATTTAGCCTATAGCTACGTATATTAAGTAGGCCTAGGCTATTTCTTATAAAGCATGTTGGGGAATTGCCACAAGACCGAAATGTATTTCTGTGGCTCAGTGCCTCACACAAGCAACACAGAAGCGGTCATAAAGTGCTAGTGCATCTAGAAACAACTGCCTCTTTCGCTCATTTTAAGATTGTTTGGATAGGATAATTCATTCACTCCGCAGCCTATCCAATGCATTTTCTACAGCCTACATGTAGCCTAGTGAGTGAAGTAGGACAGTCCGGTAGGTGGCAGTGGATGTTCTCAGGTAGGAGGGCAGGTTGAGGGGGCGTGTGTTTCTCTTGCACAAGCGCTCCCATGTTGCGTAGCGTGGAAGCCTGACGTGGAGAGCAGTGGATGCAGGGAGAGCGACAGTAGTGAGCGCGCGTGTGTGTGACAGACCCAGCGCAGCTCCAAAAAGTGCCCGTGGAAGCGCCTTGGCGTCAGGCGCGCACCGACAGAGAGTGGGACAAGACTGGAGACACGCGCTGAGAGCGGGGAGCCAGCGGCGCGCGACCCGGGAGTACACTTTGACAAACACACTCGGGGCAGCGCTGGAAGGAAAGCTGGAACTAAACTACATTCACTGACTTGTGAGCGATGCACTGGCAGCATGGCCAAGTGGTTCAAGGAGCACCTAGGATTCAAAACTACCAAAGCACCCCCTCCGGCGCCTCCGAAACCCGACTACCGCCGCTGTCACACCGTTGTTCCCGGGACGCCTGGCTATCAGAGCTCCGGGGGGGCTACCTTTCCCAGCGGCGCTCAGCCGGACATTCTCACGGCTTACAAAATACAAAAGGAACTGGACTTCGAGGATCCATACACTCCCGGTGGAAATATTTCATTCGGCTCGAGTTTGAACACTGTGAGTTCGCCGGATATCAAGTATGTTTCCCCCACGCACAGACTCATTAAGGTGGAGACGGTGGAGAAGAGCAGCCCAGCTCCGGGCGGGACAATAACCGTCACTCAGGCTGTGGCAGTGGGCAGTGTTAAATCTCCCACCTCTCCTCCCGCGGACCAGGACAACAAGGAGAAGGTGGGTGAAAAAGTTGAAAAGCTGAGAGCAACAACTTGATATTCACTTTTGTCGAGCTCAATTAGCCTAGCTCCATGAAGCGGGTGTTATTAATTAATCCTAACTCTCAGTTCCAAACCTGAGTGACTTTTTTATTAACGGAGGTAAAATCTTCCTCGGCTTTGAAGCTTGACCTATTCTAGAAGGAATGAATTGTTACAACCGGCAGAACTTGTTATCACAACGGTCTAGTGTTGCGACATCCAGCTCTGTCTAATAACTAACCTGATGTTCAAGGAGTGCTGTGGAGGGGAAGGTCTGTGTGTTATTAGCTACTAGCTAAGTGCTAATTACTGGTGATGAGTGGCGCTTTATTTCCAAAGTGTGTCCAAACTACTCTGCATCAGCCTGCACTTGCCTTTAAACTTTAGATATATTCTCAAAGGGTTTTTTAATTCCTTTGTCCAATCTTATTTAACTTAAGAGATTAATTAAATGCTTATTAATTGGAGTGATGTCTTATATTTCAAATTAGCACCTCATTTGGTAAATAAATGTCTTTGCTCCCCATTGCAGTCCTCGCCCATTGGAGTTGTTGATTGTTATGATGGCCTCTCCATGATGTGCAGACAGACACTGCACATGCATGCTGTGTCTTGGAGCCTTCTGTCATGTTAGGCTTCTCTGGAATTCCTACACATTTGTTCGTGTTGAGAAACCCGAGCTGTTTGATGTCAGCGAGGTTAAGGACGTACAGTATGATGAGTGAACTTCTCCTGAGGAATGTTTCAGTGTGTACAAGAGCAGAGAGGAACAACAAGCCCCAGTGAAAATCCACACCACTGTTTTTACTTTCTGACAGGCTTGTAGTTAAGGTCTATCCTCTGTCACGTGTGGTCACCCAACTTCACCTTACTACTTTGTTTTGTGATAGCGCCTGTGTTAGGATTTTATACATTGTTATTCATTTTCTGCATTGTATGCCGCCTGTCACATGGAGGTGATAGGAAGCTGCCTTTGCCCCACTTTTGATCATACAAATGCAACACTTCCTGACATAGTATTTCCCATATGCCCTCATGTGGGGAACATGTGAGGCTTGTAAAAACTTGAGTTTGTTTTTCCATGCCACTTTTGCAGCTTTTACAATCATATGTGTTATCAGTAAAACAAGCACTGGTGGAGAACTGAATATTTCCATGCAGCTACTGCAGCTGTTCTTGCTGATTAAACAGATTAGAGCTGTCTCGTGTTAATTGAAGCTTGTTTGGCTTGCTTCCAGTCACAAATGCAGTGGCCCTCATGATAGGCGAGTATCATTGAAATGTCTCACATTAATATAAAATGCTGAGGAAAACTAGTACAGACAGGTGGTGGTGGGACAGGGGATATTTTGACAAATTAAATGGTGTGAATTGAGCAGTTTGACTGGCTTTTTAACCCCAAAATAATTTGGAGTGTAAAACAGCAAATTCTCTTAAGCATATGATTGGCTGTTTCTTTGCTTCTGTAAAATTCATTATTCATTAATTATTCATGTTATGGGTGCCTATGCCAGCAACTATGGGCCTTAGATTGGGTGCACACTTTGAGCAGTGACAAGTTAGTGGCAGGGCTGACACAGAGAAAACCATTCACTCTGACATTCATTCACTAGGGGTAATATAGATTCATCAATCCTCTATCAACACATGCATAGACGGTGGCAGGAGGCTGGAGTACCCGGTGTAAAGACATGCAGACTACTCAAAGAACTCATGGGTGTTTCTCAAAGCCCAGGTACCTTGCTTTCAAAGCAATTTCCTCCAAAGTTACTTCATCCAAAACAGTGTTCTCCCATGGTTTAAATAGGCCTAATGCTGGCGGGTTTAAATGGTTATACTAAATACTACATTTTTGTTCATGAATATAATCTTAAACTTGCTGAATAAGCTTTTAAAAGTAATATTTGTCCATGCCCTATAATTTTTTTTTAAAGACCTTGGTGCATTATGGGTGATTTTGGACGGTGCAAGTCAGCAAAGGAACCACTACTGTATCCTTGGTAAATTAGCCACATATTAGCCAAAGGGAAGACACATGCCTGGAAAGGAAATGAACATTGGAACGCTGCCTGAGGCGGACGTTGATGATTGAGCCCATGACCACCTGGCTGAGAAACAAGAGCGCTAACCACCGTCCCACCACTGCCCCCATGCAATCTTCTTTCTGTTAACCTGTACACATTGGAGTATTATTAAGGACAGTATATGTTGTAAAACGCAACAAAGAGGATCAAATGTGCTTTTATGTGAAGACACTGTTGCTTCAAAGACTGTGGCAAGGTTCACTTTGAAAACTTTTTGTGGGGATTACAGTTTTCCTCAAAAGCCTTTCTTCTAAACCGTGGCTGTGCCTAGTATGATAATTGCATGTAAATCCTTGTTAGAGGGACTGCAGGTGAGGAAGCGTAAAAAAGAAATGGATGGTCCCTCAGCCCAGTTTCACTCACACACTTGTTTAAATGGTCTCTGTGGGAGGACAATGTTTGCAGTTTGCTCATAGCCTCTCCTTTTAATGGTGGATAGTTTGCATTGTTTACAGTGTGTGTAGTCAGAACGGCTGCCGTTTGGGAGACATTCGGAGAGTTAAAAAGCCCCTATCTCTTTAGACGCGCATACTACATGCAGCATCAGCTTGAAATCAGATGGAGTCAGTAGCTTCGCAAAAACTGGTCTTTCTAAATGCATAGGC